>CM062813.1:398729538-399229369 GCA_031772625.1 Pinus tabuliformis | reverse complement strand
ATTAGGTCAATCCTCTTCTTCCAAGACGCGTATTAGAGGCCCCTTCAAGTTTGTTCTCTCCCTTGATTGTGTTAGACATCTTCCTTGAGTATAGTAGACTCCTTCCCTAAGATAGTCCTTTTGAATGGTTCCTTGATCAAGTGCTTGAGACTGCCTTTTACTTCCTTCTTCACCAAAGCTCTGAAACCATGTTAGAAAATCAGAAAGGTAGAAAGATTTTCTTATTCTTGATAATTACTTGTGATGTTTCTTATTATTACGATTCTTTATATCTTCTTTCCTTTAGTTCATCAAGCAATTACCAAAGCAACAACACATAAAACAATAGACACCAGATGTAGGCACTATGCCAGGGAAAAACCCCCCTTGAGGGGAAAACCTAGTCAAGAAATTCTTCCTTTCAATAGTATTCTTTGAGACTCTTCACCCTAGACCAAGACAAGACCTTCCCTCCACACCAAGTCAACCTCCCAGAATTTCGACCCCTTTCCAGCAACTTCGACTAGGCAGTAGCTTCCGGCAACAGAGAAACTTGGAAGACTTCGATCTCCCAATCCAGGACATGAAACAGAGAGAGAGAGGCACCAAAATTTCGATTTTTCCTTTCTCCTTAGACTTCCCCAAACTTGCATTCATTTCGGCTTACTGGCAACAAACTTTGCACCTTTTCCTAGAGACAAGAGAATTTTGCACCTTTTTCCAGCTACAAGAGATATCGAACTTATGTGTGAGAATAATACTCCAAATGAATTCGATGTGCTTGTATTTTTAGGCTCCATGTGAGGTCGAATAGGTCCTTAGGCCGACTTGATCTTCTTTTAGGTCGACATGGTGTGGAGGATACATAAATCATATTTGACTCAATACTTAACCTTTTTACATGATTCAAAAGCCCAAGAAGGGTCTCTTTAAAAGTACAATGACTCTATTTACTCATAATAAATCCTAGAAGTCCTGAATGAGGACTTTGGCCTAAAACATGGTGACCCAAGCATGAAACCCATGCTTTAATGAGTCACAATAATAATAATAAAAATTCTTTTCTTTATTCTTTTGACAAGTACATTACATGATGACTCAAATACACTAAATGAAGACTGAACCTAGTTACATTTTTCAACACCACATACAAAACTAGAATGAGAGATTCATCCTCTACCGTCAAAAAGTAAAGGTTTGGATCTGCGTCACTCTTGACGAACCCCATCTGCTGCAAGTAGGTGTCAATTCTACCATACCATGCCTTGGGAGTCTGCTTGAGTTCGTATAGAGATTTCTTCAATTTGCGCACATGCGTGCGCCTCTCTTCAGTCTGAAAGCCCTCTGGCTGTTCTCTGTACACTTCTTCCTTTATCACTCCATTCAAGAAGGCTGTCTTGACGTCCATTTGGTGAATTTGCCATCCCATATGAGCTGCTAGAGATATAACTGACCGGATAGAAATGTATCTGGCAATTGGGGCGATGGTCTCCTCATAATCTATCCCTTCCTTTTGTGCATACCCCTTTGCCACGAACCTAGCGTTGTACTTTTCCACATTGCCATCTGTCACATATTTGATCTTATAGATCCATCTCGAACCTACAACTGATCTGTCTTCTGGCCTTGGCACTACATCCCAAACATCATTGGTCACGATAGAGCTATACTCTTCTACCATGGCATCAACCTACACCTGGTGCTGTGCAGCCTCCTAAAAGTTAGAAGGTTCTACAACCTAAGCTACCAATGCTTGGTACCTGTCAAGCTATTTGCGTTGTCTCTTGCTTGTCCTAGGAGTTCCAATAAAATCCTTTGCATCTCTTAATGTATGATGAACCTCTCTGTTGGCTCGACCACTAGTCGTGGGAGGTTCTGCCAGCTCCTCCTCATCTTATCTCTGCTGCTCCATCTGCTGAGAACTCCCCGGATTTCCTGCACCTGAGGAAATACTGGTGCTGGTCACAGTACTTGACCCTTGTGACTATCCTCTTGCTTGTTCCACTGGCTGCCCTTGTAGCTGCCCCTGTTGTTGAAGTAAAGGAGCTTCTGCTCACTGATTCTGATCATCTGTAGGCATCTCACGAGACCTCCTGAAGGCTCAGTCCTCCATGAACTTCACATCTCGCCTTACTACTATCTTCCTATTGCTAGGAATGTAGATTCTGAATGCCTTTGAGGTTTCGTTATACCCAACGAAAAACCCCTTCTTTGCAGTCTGATCCAGTTTGGTCCTTTTATCATCTGGCACGTGACAATAAGCAACGTTGCCAAAAATTCTGAGGTGGCTAACTTTTGGCTTCTTCCTTGTGAAGACTCCTTCTGGCGTTTTCTTCCCCAATGCTCTATGAGGAGTCCTGTTCTGAATATACACTGTCGTGTTACATGCTTCTGCCCACATAAATCTGGGTAGATCCTGGTCATATAACATAGCCTTTGCAACTCCAACAATGGTTTTGTTTTTTCGCTTTGCTACACCATTCTGCTGTGGATTATATGGAGCTGTCCATTCTCTCTTGATGCCTTCCTTCACACAAAAATCTATGAAGTCTTTATCAATATATTCTCCACCATTATCTGAGCGAAGCACCTTGATCTTCTTCCCTGTCGCATTTTCCACGAGAGCTTTAAATTCTCTGAATCGATCGAATTCCTCATCCTTGGTCTTCAAGAAGTAGATCCAGGTTTTCCTGGAATGATCATGAATAAAGGTGATGAAATATTCGGCACCGCTGAGAGCTCTAGTGGACATCGGGTCGCAAATATCTGAGTGTATAAGTCCTAACACGCCATCATCTCTGCTGTCATTCTTGGAAATTCCGCCTTAGCATACTTCCCAACTACGCATCATCTGCACACATCATTGTGTTCAGTGGCAAGTTCAGGGACCCTGTTACCATTTCTTTGAGCATCCTAAGTGCTCCGTGGTGTATATGTCCCATTCTCTTGTGCCATAACTCATTCAGCTCCTTCTCACTGTTACTGTCACTGCCTATCAGTGCCATTGGAGAATCGATTTGTAACCGGTACAACCTATTACTTCAAACTCCAATCTGTCTTACCTTTTTCCAGCTCGGGCGTATGACATACACTTTCTTCCCCACAAAGTGAATATCATACCCCTTATCCTGTAACTGGGACACTGAAATCGGGTTCATACTTAATCCTGACACATGCAATACATCTGTAGCGCTGGTGCTTGCTCCTGACTCCCCCTGAAAATCAAGTACCTCTCCCTACTGGACTACATTTCGTTTTGTTTCCCATAGTAATCTGGAAGTCCATATGCTCCTCTTTGTAGCTAGAGAAATATTCTCTAACCCTTGTCATGTGAGCTGATGCTCCACTCTCTATATACCAAATTCCCTATGAAGTTGATCCTGGTAAGCAAGCAAATTCTTATTCCAGTCTGGAAGACAAATCTGAAGTCTTTTGAATGCTATTTCTGTCCATGGCTATACTCGAAAAATTTAGTGTGCTATTATTCTTTTTCACCCGATGCGGATTTTGCTTCTGCAGTCTGTAGCAAAACCCTCTACGTCCAACCAGGGTTCTGCTCAGCGAAAATCTGAGCTGCAACTACTCCCTTTGACTGTTAGAATCATTAATATAGGCAATTCGATTTTCCTACCACCCTTCAATTGAAAACTGAACTGCTGCCCTAGAAACTCGGCTTGCCTATCAATGGATTGCGCTGCGTCTGAAAATTTTGGCTTGCTGCTCCCTTTGAGCAACGAAATTTTCCTCATCGCTACTGAGCTTCCAGGCTAATCACATTTACTCTAATACCATGTGAAATTTTATGTATTGCAGCTATTGGAAATTATTATTCTAACTCAAAAATTAATTATGCAGTTTATTTGCTATGACAAATAACGAATAAAATCCCCGCTACTAATTTCACCCAAAAAATACTGCGGAAAATAAAATACTAGAAACTGAGAAATTCTAGCACACGCAATAATTTCGATAGAGTTATTTTTGGACAATTGTCCTCGGAAAAACCCAACTTGGGAAAACCGGTGCAGCGGATGAGGGTTTTATTATTAATATTCAGTATCAATTATGAGTACAATGATTTAGATGCCCAAAAGGCAATCTAATCTGAGGAAAATACTGGCCAAAATATTGTGAGTATTTTCTCTCACCCCACAACTATTTTCTGCCTCCGAAATAGCTTCCCTAGCCTCTGTGTTGAGCTCACTGCGTCACCCTCTGCGCAGAGCCTACGCTAGCCCTCTGGAGATTTCGGCGTTCCTTCCTTCAACTCCTCCAGGAACTTGAAATCTCCTCCCGGAATGCTGCTGCTCTCCTCTTCCACCTGCTACTCACCCTCTGGCCCTATCTTCTCTGCTGAGCTGCTGTTACTGAGAAAATCGAACTGCCTGGGAAACTGAGTATCTGCACTGGATGATTTCTCCATCACCACATCGACTTCCTTTTATAATCCACTGTTGGAGCACCAACGACCAAGATTAAAACTTAATCAATGGCTAGGATCATTTATGGATCGATCCGAGTGAGTTTCTAGATGATTCTCACCTTATCTCAATTAATATTGATTAATTAACCATATTCCCTAAGTTTAGACTTGGGAAATATTTAAAAATCGGCTAATAATCTAATTGAGACACTTCTAGGCAGAATTTCCAGAAATGAATTTTGGGTTTTGGAGATCTCATGTATTCTAGCCTCTCCACAAAATTTCAAAGCTAGAACACATCCGATGCTACGAAAACTAACACCATGTGCTTCCTCGACGACTTGTCATGAATGTATGTTTGAAGGTGGGACTCTCGACCCCAAAGGTATGGCTTTTCATTGGTATAGTTGAGTAATTTTCCTTACTTGTCATGGGCACTTTTGGGCATGGATTGGTGGGGGGATTCGGCGGAAAGAGTGGGTTAGGCTTGTATTCTTGGTTCCACTGCTCCATTTCGTGGTTACCCTCGTATCCTAGTCTCGTGGGATCTCCTTTATTGACCATTTGGCTTTCGGATTGGCACTACATGGGAAATCCCGATTTTGGTTGCGTTGTCCCGCTTCCTGATACCACCTACATCACTCACCTTCCACTCATTTTAGCCCCATTCATCTATTTTCCCATCTGGGTCCACATGTGTCCACTGGGTCCACATAGGGTTAGCCTCTCCCTCCCCTTGTCCACACCTTGGGTCGAGCCTGGAACGATGCCCCGAAGGTTGATGCAACTAAAAAGAAAAGAAAAAGCATAATTTGGCCACTCTCAACAAGAAATGTACCACAAAATGCAAAAGATGGTCGGGACATATAAATTTAGCACGTGGGCAAAAGCCCAACATGAGCTCTACCCCTTACCCATGGCCATCACCCTGGTTCCTATGGGCCCTAGATTAGGCCCCTCCATTATTAAGGAACCCATGATTGTCCCAACCCTTAGTGGGCAATGAACTGTCCCACGTTAAGGGGATATTCACTGCTACATATTACACATCATGCTCTCATTCCCTAGAGCCCCGAGCAGTTATGAAGAAAAATCGATAAAAGGCAAAAGGCATATGAAGAAGGGTGGAAAGACAAAGGCCAGGGTAACTCATGTACCACGATTTTCTCTCCTGCACTCATATACCCAGGTGTGGGCTTCCCTTATTATAGCTACCCTTGCACCTTGACATGTGGTCTGGATGTTTCCCCTGACTCCCAATCCATTCCATTATTATATCACTTGCCATCTACCACTTGAAGGATGCATCATGGACATGTCACCCCCTTTAGAGGTTGAAACCACCTAATAGGGTCTTTGGCTAACACCCTATTGAGCTTGGAGACATACATACCAAAGGCCACTATGGAAGGCCATGCCACCATGAAGTGCCCCATTGGTTCCATGACTTGTAAGCTTTTTTACTTGACTATTCTAATGATTTGTTGTATTGGAGGGTAAGGGGATGCATTGGATCTTATGCAGGATTGCAAGTGGATTAACATTTGGGGCTTGGTTTCCCTATACAAGGTCCTAGCCCTCTAAAGGACCATATGGACACTTGTAGGGTGAGCATTGAGAGCCACGTGTCTCCACCATAGCCGAGATTACTTCATGGATCCCCAACAATGTTCGTTGATTGCTCCTCTTCCACCTTTTGGATGAGGATGATGCACTTGGTTCACCATGCGCAACTGGCTCCACAGATGAACCATACCCTTGGCAGATGTTCCAGGGTCCAAAAGATTGTTCCTCGTTGCAGAGGTAGGGATTATGTCATCATTCCAGCCCTTATAGATGGTCTACAGGCACTTCTGATCCATTTGGAGACCCATGAGGATGACCTTGTGCCCCCACACCCACTTGGGAGCACCACAGGTTTTTGCTTGGAAAACAAAGGGCCATCCCCTTGGCCATCCCCTTGTCCACTATGTTTCGAGTCCATTTCTTCATCATGGCACCCCTTGGACTTCATTAAGCCTCCTCAAAGGCCCAATGATTCACTTGGTTGATCATTCAACCCTCTTGAGAGGCTTATTCTTGTATTATTGAGCTATTTGGTGGGCTTGTCACCAAAAGTATTGTTATTATACACATTATTTTATTTTAGGGGCTCAATTAGGCCAAATTAGCTAAATTGAATTCATTAGATATTGTATAAATAGATGAGAGGTGATTCATTCTCTCATCATCACTTGGATTAGATCATTCTCTCTTGTGATATTTTCTCTATTCTTTTTGGAGGATGAAATTGGATGAATGGATGAATTTCGATGTTTGGATCTCTTCATTTTTATCTTGGAGCTTCATTATTAGCATATGATGATGATGATTGTATATAGTTGTTCTTACACATAAGTACTCTTTTAATGCTATTTTGTAACTTTTTATGTCACATCCATGTTGCTAGGGATTTTTGCTATATTAGGCTGAAATTTGCTTCCTTTCTTATGTGAAATGGTGGAAATTTGTCTTTTTATAGCGTTGCATCATGTTATGGGCCATGTATGAATAAGTGAATGTTCCTAGAGATATTTCATCTAAATTTTATCTTGATAAGTCATCACATATTGTATATCGAATTGTAACGACCTTGAGTAATTGTCCCATGCCCTAAGGCCTCCTTGACTAAGTGAAATCATTCTAAGCATTGGAATCTCCTTGACTCCATTTCTCCAAAAGGATTAAGCACTGATCCTCCATAGGTGATCACCTTAAAGCATATTTTTCTCACCTTCTTCTCTTCTCTAGGCTTAGCCTCCATAGGTCACCTAGGGCATCAATTATCTCACAATCTAGCCATCCAAACACTTTGATTTTTGGTCCACAACTGTGCTGATGTTTGCTGTAGAGTTTGTCCAAATTTGAAGCGCATCCAACGGTGGGATCTCGAGATATAGCAAGCCCTAGCTCAATGACCGTTTCTTGCCCTACGTTTCCCTTGGCTAGTGACCTCATTTGGATCATTGCATCAAAATCAAAGAAAATATTTTCTTTGATCCTCTGCTCCCTAATTAGGTCAAGCCCCTCATTGGGTGGTCAACTTCACACCCTTGACCTAATTTTGGGCCCACTTGGTCCCGTGTGGTCCCGCAACTTATTGAAGCCAATTTCACAAAGACCACTTGGAAACCAAGCATTCACAATGATTTTGGGGTCTAGGAGTCTCCTTGTAGTCATATCTTCAAACCCTAACCCTTGAAATCCTCCTAGCCCTTTCTAGAGAGCTTTTAACCTTGCTTTCCAAGCAAGCAAGCCATATTTTGAGCCCCTCTTGTGAATTGGCCTTTAGGGTCACCTTTCATCTTATCATTGATACATACATTATCATGATGCTTACTATATTGGGTCTCCTCCCATCGGTGAAAGTTCGTAAAGAGCAGGGAGCCTTAACTGAGGTGACAGTGGGCTATCGCTCCATTTTTTGCCCTATAGGATCCCCTCCTAGGACTCCTGCTAGGTTGAGCGGTAACATTTTGGCACTATTGCCGGGGACAGGAGACGTGTGTCTTGTTCCTCATACAACATTATTGACATCATTTTGGGGAATCCATTGGAAGAACAATGCCCTAGTTCTTCATTAAACCTCAAAGTCAATGCTTGTAGGGTGAAGCAAGCATTTGTTAAGGCAATTTTAGTTCACCCTGGCGACTCCCATGATATCAATATATAAAGATCAATGGCTTTTAAAAGGCTTCATGAGTGGTTTCTTGCCTTGGATATCACATGGATTCTAGGATACCCAAATGGCCTGGATTGGAAGTTCATGCGAAATATGCCACAATTTGAGGGTGACCCATCCACAACAATGGGCCACATAGCAAAACTTATCAAACATGCTTCCAAGGTTAATGTGATTCATCTAAACAGCCTCATGGAGTTGTTTATTGCTTCTGTTGACTACAAGCACTGAGGTTGGCTTGACTCGTGTGAGTCTGAAGCATTTCATATTTTATCGAGTTGATAAAAAAATTCGTGAAGTATAAGGGACCAAAATTCCAATCAAATGAAGTTGCTTGTGAGAGCCTAAAGTCAACCCTCCAAAGGGAAGGTCTCATCAGTCAAGATGAAGAGGATGGAGATAACCTTGAGGATCTAAGTGATGAGCAGGAAGATGAGTCCTTGTTGGGTCCACATCATGGAAAGGATGATTTTGAGAACATGTGTTGGAAGGATGAGCCCATGGAAAGTGAAGTTGAGACTAACCTTACCTTTCTCAAGGATATTACTCCCGTTGAATCTCCTTTTGAGAACCTTGAGGAATGTGATCCCATTAGCCTCTTGGAAGATGACATTGAACTTTTGAAGATTACTTCCACATTGAAAAGGAGAAATGGGAAATTGTTGGTCGTCAATTTGATTGTGCTCCCATTTATGACACCGACAAGGAAGATGAGGTTGAGAGTGGTCTCCCATTTCTCTCAAACATTATTTATGATGACATATCCATCGATACCCTTGAGAAGAAGGATCATTATTTTCCTTTACGTGAAAAGGGGCAGTTGGAAGTAATTGATTCTGCTTTTTGGGAAGACCCTATCTTTGATGCTAATGATGATCTAATTGATAACGTTCTTGCTCCTACCTGCTTTCATTATGATTCCGGGAGTATATTCAAATCACTTGAGCCTTTAGATTATGATTTTGAGGAGGAAAAACCTGTTGAATATAATACTTCACCCTCCCCTTTGCCTTTTCCTCTTGTTCATCACCTTAAGTCTTCCACAAGTGATTCCCTCACCCCTTTTCAGATGATCTCAAGTGACCATGAGCCCTTTCCCCCTTCTGAGTATGGTGTCAAGGAAGAACCCCTCATTGAATATACTTTATCTCCTTTGACACACCCTCAAGATTATGATCACTCCACAACCTCCCCTCTCCAATGTGACCATCCCGTGAGCAACCTATTTGTTGCACTCCTTCCTTCCCTCACCCTTCGTTCCCCTCTCATCACGACCTTGTGGCATCTACAAAGCATAATATTGTAAGCAATGATTGTGATAGGGAGTTCTTGAGAGTGATCTTTCATTCCACCATTGTGTACTTAGAGGGAAAGCCCCACACTTCTAGATTGACCTATTCTCCTTCTCCTAGGGCTTCCTTTTACCTCGGACGAAGATCATGTTTTCCCACCTCCCACCCACTTCACCCTCCATCTGATTATGTCCGCATTCGCTTTGGGTTTTGTTTCATGAGTAATCATACTGGCAGGGATATGTATAGCGATATGATGATATGTTGGTTGCACTGACTTTATGATTACAATTAGTATTAGCCTTACTATAGGCATGTTAGGGTATGGTGCATTGCATGCCGAGTTTCTCATTAGAACTAACATCATATGATATTTCTCATGGTAGATTAGTTGCATTTAGATTAAATTTGCATATTTTTTCTTTCCTGTTGATTTTTGCGGCCTAATATTAAGCATGGGTGATCATTAGACACCACGAAAACATGCTGCCCCTTGTGCTTGGTCTTTGATATGTGTAGGTAACAGGTCTACGATACCAAGAAATTGCTGGTGTTCTCATGACCTCCCGTTCGAGTAGCTTCGTGCACTTTCCCCGAGAGCTCATGTCCCAGTTGGAGCCAGATGTTACCCACCACCTGTGGGTAGTGTATATAGGAGAATTTTTTTCTCCTAGATGGTCCTTAGCCGATAACCAATAGCTCCTTGAAGCCGCCAGATAGCTCAATGTGCCATTGTCTCTGCCACCTGAGTCAACGATTTGGTCTCTCGACCACTTGTCATGAATGTATGTTTAAAGGTGGGCCTCCCGACCCCAAAGGTATGGCTTTTCATTGGTAGAGTTCAGTAATTTTCCTTACTTGTCATGGGCGCTTTTGGGCATGGTTTGGTGGGGGGATTCAGTGGAACGAGTGGGTTAGGATTTTATTCCTAACACCACTGCCCGATTTCGTGGTTACCCTTGTATCCTAGTCCTGTGGGATCTCCTTTACTGACCATTTGGCTTTTGGGTTGGCACTACATGGGAAATCTTGATTTTGGTTGCGTGGTCCCGCTTCTCGATACCACCTACATCACTCCCCTTCCACTCATTTTAACCCCATTCATCTATTTTCCCATCCGGGTCCACATGTGTCCATTGGGTCCACATAGGGCTAGCCTACCCATCCCCTTGCCCACACCTTGGGTCGAGTTTGTAATGATGCCCCGGAGGTTGATGCAGCTAAAAAGAAAAGAAGAAGCATAATTTGGCCACTCTCAACAAGAAATGTACCACAAAATGCAAAAGATGGTCGGGACATACAAATTTAGTACATGGGCAAAAGCCTAACATGAGATCTATCTCTTACTCATGGCCATCACCCTGGTACCTATGGGACCTAGATTAGCCACCTCTATCATTAAGGAACCCATGATTTTCCCAACCCTTGGTGGGCAATGAATCGCCCCACCTTAAGGGGGTATTCACTGCTACATATTACACATCATGCTCTCATCCCCTAGAGCCCCGAGCAGTTATGAAGAAAAATCAATGAAAGGAAAAAGACATATGAAGAAGGGCGGAAAGACAAAGGCTAGGGTAACTCATGTACCACTATTTGTCCCCTCCTACACTCATATACCCAGGTGTGGGCTTCCTTTATTATAGCTACCGTTGCACTTTGACATGTGGTCTGGATGTTTCCCTGACCCCCACTCCATTCCATTATTATATCATTTGCCACCTACCACTTAAAGGATGCACCATGGACATGTCACCCCCTTTAGAGGTTGAAACCACCTAATAGGGTCCTTGGCTAACCCCCTATTGAGCTTGGAGACACTTATACATACCAAAGCCCACTATGGAAGGGCATGCCACCATGAAGTGCCCCACTGGTTCCATGACTTGTAAGCTCTTTTACTTGATTATTCTAATGATTTGTTGTATTGGAGGGCAAGGGGACGCATTGGATCTTATGCAGGATTGCAGGTGGATTCACATTTGGGGCTTGGTTTCCCTATACGAGGTCCTAGCCCTCTAGAAGGCCACATTGGCACTTGTAGGGTGAGTGTTGAGAGCCATATGCCTCCACCATAGCCGAGATTACTTCATGGATCACCAACAACGTTCGTTGATTTCTCCTGTTCCACCTTTTGGACGATGATGATGCACCTGGTTCACCATGCCAATCTGGCTCCATAGATGCACCATACACTTGGTAGATGTTCCAGGGTCCAAAAGATTGTTCCCTGTTGTAGAGACATGGCTTATGTCATGTTAAAATTGGCAACTAGGCCAAAATCCATGTGTGACATATTATTAATGGCAACTCATATTTTTCTTGGATCCCTCTCAGCAAGAGGTGTAGGATTGATCTAAAGATTATCCGATTCCGATAAGTATTCATGGAGATATGAATTTATTTGTGTTATGGGACAATTCGTCAAGGTCGACCAACAACCAAATAAAGCCCACATGTGCTCAACGTTTTAGTATAAATAGAGGTGCTTTGAAAGTCATTTGGACACACTCACAACTCCCTTGTGATCTCTTCCTCTCCATTCGTTTGGGTTTTAATGGAAGGAAGAATCCCTAAGAGAATATGCTGATCTAGGAGGTTTGCCCTAGCCCTAGAGGAAGAGATCTATACACTGCCCTCATCTACATTCATGGAGAAGAATCTTCGCTGCCCAAAAAAGAGGCTCTTATATCGCAGCAAGGATAGGGTTCAACACTGGTATAGAGAAGCCCTAACAGCCCTAATGTTGTCCTAAAAAGAAACCCTCAAACACAACAAGAAGAGATCTATACACTGCCCTCATCTACATTCATGGAGAAGAATCTTCGCTGCCCAAAAAAGAGGCTCTTATATCGCAGCAAGGATAGGGTTCAACACTGGTATAGAGAAGCCCTAACAGCCCTAATGTTGTCCTAAAAAGAAACCCTCAAACACAACAAGAAGAGAACCTTGATCTGATCTTAATACGCTGTCATAATTGGAAGAACAGTGCTAGAGAAGATTTAAAGATAGCTGGGTTGTCTTGCTGCTGAGCTAGGCCGCAGGCCATAGCGAGCAGCATGGAGGATTAAAGTTTGATTTCGGTGCAACACAGTGATATTTAGGTGCAGCACAATGGAATAAGGTGTGTGGGCAGCATGGGACAGCAAAGTGCTAAAGACATCATGAATGAATGAAAAGGGGTGCAGCATGTTGTGATGAAAGCAACAACATGGTATACTATAGCTATATGATAGTGCAGCATAGTGCACAGTAACAGGGGTGTAGCATAGTGATACATAGTGCAGCATGATGTGATGGAAGTAGCAACAGGACGCTGAGGTATTGCAGCATGCATTTGGGTGCAACATAGTGCAATGAAGAGCTCAGCATAGTGCAGCAAGAGGAGATGCAGTACAATGATGGGTACAATCATGATTAGTAAAGCATGATGAGATGCAACATTGTGATGATTGGTGCAGCACGGTGAGGTGCAACATCATGACGAGATGCAACACAATGAGAGGTGAAGGGGTCACCTTGGAGAATCAGTTGAAGCAACATGTCTTCAACTGATCTCATGTATCATCTTCCTAGAGATGATCTCTGCTCTTATCTAGATAAGTCAAAGTGTTGACTTCTGTTGTAAATGTACTATCTCTCTTTCTCTCTCTCTGCTGAAATATTGAAGAACATACAAGAAGAATTGATCAAGGGTTTCCCCACATTGGGGTTTGTCCCTGGCTTGCGCCACATCTTGTGTCCTCTTGTCTTGGCTTGTCTTCTGCGATTTATGTTTATGTTCTATCTATAGTTTACTTTAATGCTGATGTGATTGCTAATCTAGAAAAGATATTGAGATAACTATGAAAATTGAAATAAATTGCTCTAAGCATAGAACATACCTAAAATTAACATGGTATCAGAGTTGAGGTGAAGACAAAGCCCAAGCAAGAGTGAAAGAGCAATCACCGAAAACAATTAGGAAAGGACAAAAGGATCAATGGATATCTCATCCCTCTTCAAATTCACCAAGGGTGAAGTCGAAGCAGAGAATATTATCAGAATGGCGCAACGGAAGTTTCTGATGGCCTAAAGATCACTTCAATGGGAAGTCTGGATCTAAGGGTGGAAAGAAAGATAGATGCCTTGTTTACAATAAGTTCGGCCATTATGCGAAGGAGTGTTCGAATGGCAGGAACACATCACTTGATGATGATAACAATCATTCCAGGGACATCTTCAATGATCAGAGGAATGACAGGTAATGTAGGTCATCAAGGAAATGGCCGACTCTTCAGAGAAAGCAAGGAACCCCAGGTATGAAGAATCAAATGTTGTTTCTGATAAAATAAAGAAGCGTTATCTTGTATTGGCCCTCTCCTTCAGATTCTGTGGGAATTTGGCTTATTGATTATAGTGCTTCAAGGCACTTCATCGGATAGAAGGGTGCTCTCTCGAATTTGGTAAGAGATGGAAACAATCATGGGATTATACTTGGAGCCAATGCCACCTATCTCAAAAAGGGTGTAGGAAATGTTACCCCTCAATTGAACGAGGGTAACTCGATTCATTTACAGAATCTCTTTTATGTACCTGATCACAAGAAGAACCTGGTGTCCATTTCGGCAATGGAAGTCAAAGGTTTCAGGGTGGCATTCATCGATGGAAAGGTACGTGTTTGAAAATAGAATTTTCAAAGATGCTTTTTCTCATGGGTTCAGGGTTGGCAATTTGTATCAAGTTGCAGGATGGTCCATTAGGGATCATGTCAATTGACATATCTCATCTATAACACCGAAGGTCTACTTATGGGGCCCTACCCGATGTGAGTCAGATGGTGACAGGGATGCTTGAATTCAAGAAGAGCATGAAGGTACATGTTTGAGATGTACCGAATGAAAATCTTACAAGGGGACCATTCCCCTTATGTAGCAGGTCCACAGGTTTGGAACAACCCGAGGAGTTTGAGATTCATGATCGGGAATCTCATGTATATAGGTGGAAGAAAGCCCTCTATGGCTTGAAGCAAAACACCCTGGGCATAGTATGAGAGGATTGATAGCTGTTTGATGAAGTTGAGATTCACTAGGAGTGAAGCCGATCCAAACCTTTGCTTGAAGGTTGTGGATGATAGACCTCTCATACTGGCACCTTATGAGGACGACCTATTTCTGACAGGTGCAGATCTTCTCATTTGCAGAAGTAAGAGGGAGTTGGATTTCGGATGTGGAACGGTAAACTGCAGGCCTATGACTACCTCGAGGATCTTAACTTTCAAGAAGTTATATGGTAGTGATGCCGAACCAGATTTGGGAAATGCCTCTGAGTTTCATAAACTCATTCACATTGATGTTCTTGGTGAACTTCCGTCCGGACATATGTTTTGCAGTTAGCATGATGAGCTCATATATGGTTGAGCCTCACTGGATTGGTGCCAAGAATCTTCTGAGATATCTTCAGGGCACAATCTCTCATGAATTGAGATACACTGCCGGAAATGTGAAGCTGCATGATTATTCGAATGTTGACTAGGCAGGTAGTGTGGAGGATCGCAAAAGCACTTCTGAGTGCTAGTTCTCTTTGGATTCTGCTTCGATATCATGGATGAGCAGGAAGCAGAAGTCGGTTGCTATAAGCACCGCCGAGACTGAATACATAGCTACGAGTATGATCTCGTATGAAGCTGCCTGGTTGTGGAAGCTCTTCAGTGAGCTGTTTGTACACATGATGGATACCACCGTGATCTTCTGTGTCAACTAGGGGGGATTCGATTGTTGAGGAATCCCGTATTCTATGATTGCTCCAACAGATAGACATCAGATACTACCTTATTAGGGATATGGTACGTCGATGAGCGAGGAGGCTTCATCGCATTGACATTGATGTACAGGTCGCAGGCATTTTGTCAAAGCCCCAGGGAAAGGTCAAATTTGTGACTTTCCCGAACGACTTGGAGTCGTTGAGAGACCCTCTTATGAGGGTCCTGCATGTTGCATGCATTGAGCTCTGGGAGCTCCGAGGGGCTTAGGGTACCTACTGGAGCAACGCACGACCATAAAGCGACTCACCCTCCCCTAATGGTGCACTGTGTACAGGGTGAATGGCTCAGGCTTCAGCCTTCCCCTGTGATACCCTGAGACTACTTAGGGACAAGATGATTGGTTCTCCTGTCGAGGCATCCTACCCATGCAGTCTGGGACTCATGGGAAGTACCTCTCATCTGATCAATGAGCAGGGAAATGGGGTTAGGGACCATAGTAGTACTATCGATGGACGCATCATTGTATCTACCGTACTCCCTATGCTAGGATGACCCCCATTGATTTGGGATTAATGTAACTGATCTGGGATCAGTGTGAGTGGTTTGAGACACTCTCTTGTGATATTGATCTGGGATCAATAAAACTAATTTCGGGTCAATAGAGAATGGTATGAGACATTCTCGATCAATTCTTCTTCTTCATGGTTCAACAGAGCAGAGCAGTGCAGGGCACTGATGGCAGAGATAGTACAATCTGGCAAATGGATTAGCGGATGGAGTTCTCCCTAGTTGAGAGGGAGTGTTAAAATTGGCAACTAGGGCCAAACTCCATGTGGAACATCTTATTAATGGCAACTGATATTTTTCTTGGATCCCTCTCATCGAGAGGTGTAGGATTGATCTAAAGATCATCCGATTCCGATAAGTATTCATGGAGATATGAATTTATTTGTGTTATGGGACAATTCGTCAAGGTCGGCTAGCAACCAAATAAACCCCACATGTGCTCAATGTTTTAGTATAAATAGAGGTGCCTTGAAAGTCATTTGGACACACTCACAACTCTCTTGTGATCTCTTCCTCTCCATTCGTTTGGGTTTTAATGGAAGGAAGAATCCCTAAGAGAATACGCTGATCTAGGAGGTTTGCCCTAGCCCTAGACAAAGAGATCTATACGCTGCCCTCATCTACATTCATGGAGAAAAATCTTCGCTGCCCAAAAAGGAGGCTCTTATATCGTAGCAAGGATAGGGTTCAACGTTGGTATAGAGAAGCCCTAACAACCTTAACGCTGTCCTAAAAAGGAACCCTCAAACACAGCAAGAAGAGAACCTTAATTTGATCTTAATACACTGTCATAATTGGAAGAACAGTGTGGGAAACGCAGGGCTAAGAGATGCCCTAATTGCTGTTCTCTACAAGATCAAGGCACAATCATAATTGACCTAACGCTGTCCCTAACATAGTCATGAAGGCAGAATGCCCTAGCCACAGGACTAAAGGGAAAGGAGATGCCCTAGACATAGTTACCGTCTTGGGTAAGAAGAAGCTATGCTGCCTAAAGAAGATGCCACCTAAAACGCAGACATAGAAGAGAGACCTAAACGCTGTCATGGATCTAGTTTCCCTCTACACTGTCTTGGTTCTAGGTAATAGTCATGTACGCTGTTATATTGAAGCTGCCCTAAACGCAGTCAAGTTGAAGTTATGGTGAAGACCTTAACACTGTTCTAGACCGCAGTCTCAGGAGGGGTCTCATGTACCTTAATTGCTGAGTGTGAAAGAGAAGATTTAAAGATAGCTGGGTTGTCTTGCTGCTGGGCTAGGCCGTAGGCCATAGCGAGCAGCATGGAGGATTAAAGTTTGACTTCGGTGCAGCACAATGATATTTAGGTGCAGCACAATGGAATAAGGTGCGTATGTAGCATGGGATAGTAAGGTGCTGAAGACAGCATGAATGAATGAAAAGGGTTGCAGCATGTTGTGATGGAAGCAGCAACATGGTATACTATAGCTGTATGATAGTGCAACATAGTGCATAGTAACAAGGGTGCAACATAGTGATACATAATGCATCATGATGTGATGGAAGCAACAACAGGATGCTGAGGTATTGGATCATGCATTTGGGTGCAGTGTAGTGCAATGAAGAGATCAACATAGTGTAGCAAGAGGAGATGCAATACAATGATGGGTACAGTCATGATTAGTAAAGCATGATGAGATGCAACATTGTGATGATGGGTGCAGCATGGTGCAGCACGGTGAGGTGCAACATGATGACGAGATGCAACACAATGAGAGGTGAAGGAGTCACCTTGGAGAATCAGTTGAAGAAGCATGTCTTCAACTGATCTCATGTATCGTCTTCCTAGAGATGATCTCTGCTCTTATCTAGATAAGTCAAAGTGTTGACTTCTGTTGTAAATGTACTCCTCTCTCTCTCTCTTTCTCTCTCTCTACTGAACTATTGAAGAACATAAATGAAGAATTGATCGAGGGTTTCCCCACATTGGGGTTTGTCCCTGGCTAGCGCCACATCTTGTGTCCTCTTGTCTTGGCTTGTCTTTTGCGATTTATGTTTATGTTCTATCTGCAGTTTACTTTAATGCTGATGTGATTGCTAATCTGGAAAAGATATTGAGCTAACTATGAAAATTGAAATAAATTGCTCTAAGAATAGAACATACCTAAAATTAACATGTCATCATTCCAACCCTTACAGATGGTCTACAGACACTTTTGATCCATTTGGAGACCCATGAGGATGACCTTGTGCCCCCACACCCACTTGGGAGCACCACAGGTTTTTGCTTAGAAAACAAGGGGCCATCCCCTTGTCCACTATGTTTGGAGTCCATTTCTCATCATGGCACCCTTTGGACTTCATTAGGCCTCCTCAAAGGTCCAACGACTAACTTGGTTGATCCTTTGACCCTCTGGAGAGGCTTATTCTTGTATTATTGAGCTATTTGGTGGGCTTTTCACCAAAAGTATTGTTATTATGCACATTATTTTATTTGAGGGGCTCAATTAGGCCAAATTAGCTAAGTTGAACTCATTAGAGATTGTATAAATAGATTAGAGGTGATTCATTCTCTTATCATCACTTGGATTAGATCATTTTCTCTTGTGAGATTTTCGCTATTTGTTTTGGAGGACGAAATTGGATGAATGGATGAATTTTGATGTTTGGATCTCTTCATTTTTGTCTTGGAGCTTCATTATTGGCATATGTTGATGATTGGATATACTTGTTCTTACATGTAAGTACCTTTTTAATGCTATTTGTAACTTTCTATTTCACATGCATGTTGTTGGGGATTTTCGCTATATTAGGCTGAAATTTACTTCTTTTCTTATGTGAAATGGTGGAAATTTGTCCTTTTATAGCGTTGCATCATGTTATGGGCCATGTATGAATAAGTGAATGTTCATAGAGATATTTCATTTAAATTTTATCTTGATAAGTCATCACATATTGTATATCGAAGTGTAAAGACCATGAGCAATTGCTCCATGCCCTAATTGCCATGCGAAATTGTTCTAGAGGCCTCCTTGACTAAGTGAAATCATTCTAAGCATTGGAATCTCCTTGACTCCATTTCTCCAAAAGGATTAGGCACAGATCCTCAGTGGGTGATCATCTTAAAGCATATTTTTCTCACCTTCTTCTCTTTTCTAGGCCTAGCCTCCATAGGTCACCTAGGGCATAAATTATCTCACAATCTAGCCATCCAAACACTTGGATTTTTGGTCCACAATTGGGCTGATGTTAGCTCTAGAGGCCATCCAAATTTGAAGCAAATCCGACTGTGGGATCTCGAGATATAGCAAGACCTAGCTCAAGGACTGTTTCTTGCCCTAGGTTTCCCTTGTCTAGTGACCTCATTTCGATCATTGCATCAAAATCAAAGAATCTTTTTTCTTTGATCCTTTTCTCCTCCCTAATTAGTTCAAGCCCCTCAATGGGCGGTCAACTCCATTCCCTTGACCTAATTTTGGGCCCACTTGGTCCCATGTGGTCCCATAACTTATTGAAGCCAATTTCACAAAGACCACTTGGAAACCAAGTTTTCACAAGGATTTTGAGGTCTAGGAGTCTCATTTGTAAGTCATATCTTCAAACCCTGACCCTTGAAATCCTCCTAGCCCTTCCTAGAGAGATTTTCACCTTGCTTTCCAAGCAAGCAATCCATATATTTGAGCCTCTCTTGTGAATAGGCCTTTAGGGTCACCTTTCATCCTATCATTGATACATTCATTATCATGATCCTTACTATATCGAGTCTCCTCCCATCGTTGAAAGTCCGTAAAGAGTAGGGAGCGTTAACTGAGGTGACATTGGGCTATCGCTCCATTGTTGCCCTTGACCTAGTAGTTGCCCTATACGACGCCCTCTTAGGACCCCTGCTAGTTTGAGCGGTAACAGGGAAGATATACCCATTCCTATAAATGCAATGTACCCAAGCTCCCTCTTATTCAAGGACTTGTCCAAGCTCCCTCTTAATGAGGTACTTGCTTCCTGTTGGTTAAGGTTGTCATTGATGTCAATATGGCATTGTTGGAGATGGAAAATATTCTTGTGATACATGCCTTAAATCCTTTCATGATGTTGCCCTAACTACATGAAAAAACCGTAAGTACATTTATGACCTAGATTGGTGATGCATGATCTAAATGCCCTTAAGATACATGAACGGAAGCTTATGTGTATTGAACCCTAAGCCTATGAGGAAGACCTTCACATACATGTATGATCCTAATGAAGAAGCCCTTGCCCTAATGTCCATAAAAAGCCTTAGATAATTGATGATGAAGCCTTAAATAAAGATGCCCATGAAGACATATTGAAAAGGCACCCTAGTCTTGTTGATGTCCATGATACCTTTAAAGAAGTCTTAATCCTAATCAACTTGATGGCCTAATTCTATAAAGAAGAAGCCCTAAACATTGAATGCCTAAAACTAAAATCCTAATGGTTGCCATAAATAAAATAATAATGACAGTCTCACAAAAATAATTTCATTGGTGGTAAAATGACCCTATTTAAGGATGGGATTGGCATAGGAGTGTAGAGGATTTTTTCCTCTTTCTAACGAGCTATTGCACGCCCCCAAATTCCCTACCATTGAAGAGAAAATGTATTTTCAAGTTCAAAGATCCTATTTTTTAAGCTAGTCGACCTACACTTACACACCTATGTTGGCCTCTAGCTAGAAAGACGTGTCCCTTCATGTCAATGTAAAATCCATATAAATAAAGGCTCAGACTCTCATTTCAGGAGAAGGAACTCGGTCAAGGATTACATAAAGACGAAAACAGTGAACACTACAACACCGAGAAGAGGAGAGTTAGAGGCCGAGAAGAATTTTTTTTGGACCTGTGACACATTAAGAGGTCAAACCTCTAGAAAAATCGGACCTGTGATATATTGAGAGCTCGTACTTGTAGTGATATCTCAACAAGCTCAGACAAATACTTTTGGCTTGAACAGACCCATACATTCTTCACTTATGAACTCGGACCTGTGGAGGAAGGGCTAATCAACTCAGCAACTTGGACTTTATCAACAGACTTCACCACAGTTAGTCCTAATCATCTCGGGCTCGGACCTGTAGTAACACCTAGAAGACTCAGACCAGTGCCTTTATACCTCAGATTGTGGATTTGGTGGCTTAGTCTTGTTGGAGAGCTCGGTGTTGGACAATGACTAGAATTTGGAGCAGCCATCCATCTGTAGAAGCTCGGTGTTTGGAGACCTTGAAGATCAATTAATCTTAGAACAATTTTTCCAACTCGGATTAAGGGAAGACAGTCAACTATAGGAGCTCAGACTATAGAAAAGACCTAGCCTAAGGTTGACACAGTAAGAACAAGGATCTGGTGAACTATTGGACAAGTGAAGTAATCCTTGCAAACCTTTTTATCTTTGAACTATCTTGGAGCAACCTTTAAGTAGCAGTATTGAAGACCTTGAGGTATAATTTTAGAACAATATATTGGGCTTATTTTGGAGCAGTCCTTAAGAAGACTCTTGGTGAAAACATCTTAAAGAAAATTTGGAGAAGTCTTGGGATCTTCTTGATTAATATATCTTAATCCATCTTGAAGCTTCTGGAAGACCTGGTGCAGAATTTGGCAATTCATTGAAGACACCTTGAGGCATCATTGAAGATAGTTTGGAGTTTGCTTGACACATCACCAAGCATTATTGAAGACTCTTTGAAGTTTGGAGGGCAGATTTATTGAGGACAGTGGTTGGCAGGCAAGACAACTGGAGCATTGAAGAACTTTGTGAAGCAACATATTGAAGATTCTTGGAGGCATCCTTGGAGATCATGATGCATCGCTGATGTCATCATGAGGTGACCTTAGAGATCTTTGTTTGGGTACGATGAAGAGCAATGGTGACACCTTCTAAGAAGACAAGGTTGTCATTGATGAAGTAATTTGAAGGAAGCATTGTTGAAGATAGACATGGCCTGTTGAAGAGGATACTAGGAGCTGTGAAGAATAATTAAACATATCTTGACGAATTGAAGTTGAGGGTTGGAGCCCTAGAGGTTGGAGCCTCATAGAGACAAGGTTGGTGCCTTGGAAGATAGGGTTGGAGCCCTAGAGGATAGGAGTCCTCAAGAGACCAGGTTGGATCTTGTACAAGAGATAGGGTTAGAGCCCTAGAGGTTGGTGCCTCAAAGTGACAAGGTTGGAGCCTTGGGAAGTCCAAGTCGGTGCTTGGAAAACTACAGGTTGGAGCCTAGGAGATTGAAGATTGGTGTCTTCATCTAGGGTTGGAGCCCTACACATTATTGTATTGAATTTATTGTAAAGAAGAGATTAATAAAAGTATTTATTCTTATTGTTCATTTTGTGTTCTAATTATAAGTGATCTAATTGGTAAAAATAACAATTGAAAAGAAACATTGATTCACCCCCCCTCTCAGTGTTTCCGACACTTCCAACCTCCCTCTTAACTAGGGACTTGTTTCGAATAGCAGCTTTCTACCTTTTGGTGGAGATCATGGGACGTTTCGCTGCTTGTAGAGCTCCTCCTTTCGATGTCATGATTTTCATTTTCTTCATTATGGAGCCTTCATCTTTTAGTTCTTCTTTGTAGGGCATCAACTATCCATCACTTTCCTTCAACGAACCAAAATGATTGAACCAATAGTCATGTCATCCTTCTTTTCATTGGAAAGTGATCTTCCAGTCCACATTTGGCTTTCTTCATACAACTACCTTTTTCGAAGTCATGTTATTTATTAGGATCTTCCATCCAACCACAGGAGTGCTAGTTGTAGGTGACATCTACAACTCTCTTTCGGTAGCCTTGTATCAACCCATCCAGATGTTGTTTGTCATGTCCCTTCCTAAATCATTTTGGAACAAGATTAATTTTTGTATTAGAGGGCCAATTTTGGAGTTAGTGGACCCCATTTGATTTTTTAAGGAGATTAGACTAGGAGAAGATGTTTTGTTTTTTAGTTAAGTTACACATGGGGGGCCACCCTCACTAGGGAATTACGCACTCCCTAGTTCAATTTTCATGGAGGGGGTTAACTTTTGCATGATGATGGTTAAGTGAGGGCCCATGACGGAGGATGAAATGGAGGGAAAGTGCTCCATGAAAACTATATAAGGAGGGCAACTCTCCTCTTCTTATTCATTCATCAGAGTATATCTACTTCTCTTTGGTTGCTCGAGCTACTTAGCCTAGTCACTGGCTGTTTAGCGCGAGTTCTTCAGGCGAAGAGCTCACCTTTCTTCGGGGGACTTTGAGTGCCACCCTAGGAAGGTTTTCTTCATTTCTTCAGGAGGAGGGTCACGTTGTGATTTCCAGCATTTGCATTTCCTTCCAGGTGGTGCGTATTACTATAAGATGCAGTGGAGAGGAGGCCGAGCTTGTTGGTGGTGCTTAGCAGTGGAGTTTTGATGTAAGATTTTCCGGAGAGGAGGCTAGGGAGGATTGTCAGCATTTGTGACAATTTGGGAGTTGATTGGGCTTCTTGCTTAGTAGTGTGACTTTCACACTACCTGGGCCAACGCAAAGGCAGTATTGGGAGCTCACTTGGTGGGTAGAGCATCAGTCCTTGAGGCTGAGCTTTGCCGTGGAGGTTGGAGGAGATATTTGGAGTGGTGTTTGCTTCCCTTTCAGAGCTTGGAGGAGGAATTTGTGGCCATCTCTTGCAGGCCGTATTTCTGGAGCTGTTTGGAGGGCGTGAGCCATAGAGGAGGTCGAATTTGGGAGGTTTGATTTAGGCCAAACCCTTTCTGGGTTTTTGTGGGTTTTGGCCAAGGAACGTGTGGCTGAAGTTTCATCATTTTCTGAGCACTGGAGACTGGGTTTCTTGCAGCTTCTTTCCATCTAGCAGTTGTAGTTACTAGGAGAGAGTGCAGAGCATTAGAGGAGCAGTTACTTTCCAGCATTGAGATTACTGTTTGACACCTGGGTTCTATCAAGCTTGCCCTTGAGGCAAGCCCAGGTGCATTTTTCACACTATTGTACTTGCTCCATTCCATTAATAAAATGGCTCAGCTGGTTCTCATTTCTGATGTGTATTGAGTATTTGTTGATCGCTTAATTTTTCTGTGTATGAATTGTATTTGCTTTTGTATATCACTCTTTTTTTAAGTTTGGAACATTATAGTGGTATCAAAGCTTAGATTCTGGCTCAGTCGTGGGGAAACTTTTCTACAAGTGAGGAGGACCAGCAAAATATTACTTACAAAAGACAGAGGTACTGGAGCAGGGAAAGGGAGTTGGAGATTACTCCAGACATAGAGGATCGTGGGAAGACTGAAGTAGCAGAAGATAAGGGTGAGCCGAAGATTAGGGAAGAGATGGCCTTCAATAGCCTCTTGAAGGCTTTGAGTGATTTGGTGAAGGGGCAGAAGGAGATGCTGGACGAGATCAAAATGCAGAACCGGGAGCGAAGCACTCACCAAGAGTTCATAGTTGGAGAGACTTCAGGGGCCTCTCAACAGTTCAATCATCTTTCACCCACTGCGCAACAACCATCCTCGAGTGAGCCAACTCGAGCTACTTTACCCTCTTTCATACCTTTGGCGCAGGGAGAGACTGGTGGAGGTGAGGATCCATCGTTGATGGGGGAGCATTTCCGGGAGTGGCAGTCCATGGGAGCAGACTTCAGAGAGGCTCTGACCTTCAGAGATTTTTGCAAGCTCAAGCAGAATGAGAAGGGGAAAGGTTATGGTACGCAGAACTATGAGCTACATCGTTCTATTGGGAAAATGTATTTCCCTACATATGATGGCACTTCCAAGTGCACAACACGTGCTTGGGTAGAGAAGCTGGACACATACTTCCAGCTGAATCAGATGACAGAGGTAGAGGCCATCAAGATGGCCACATTGCACCTGGAGGGGGAGGCACACGATTGGTGGTTTCATGGTTTGTCCACTCTGGGGCATGCCAGCGTGACCTCCTATGAGGACTTCACACGGAGAGTAGTGGAGCGCTTTGATCGGAAGGATCCAGAGGCTCACTTTAAAGAGTTGACCCAACTTCGACAAACAGGACATCCGGAGCATTATATCTCAGAGTTTTTGAGTGTCTCAATCATGGTGCCTAATTTGTCAGATGCGAGGAGAGTATACACATTTGTAGAGGGATTGACAGAGCCATTGCGAGGACTGGTGAAGTCTCGCAAACCATCTACTCTTCTGGAGGTAGTGTCTTGCACTCGGGATTTGCAGGGGGCCATCCCCAAGGCTTGAGCTCCATTTCTTGCACGCACTCCCTACCCTCAGAAGGGAGGTGACACTAGAGCACCCACAGCGCAGAGAGCAGCTCAAGGGTGTGGTCAGTTGGATGACGAGACCAGGAGAGACCTCAGGAGGAGGAAGCTATGTTTTACATGCCGAGAGCCTTGGGCACCTGGTCATCGGTGCACAGTAGGCAAGGCCCATTACATCGAGGTCTTCTTAGACAATGATTAGGAGGATGATGAGGAGTTGGAGTTTGGTGGCGGAGACAACGAGGAGCCAGCAAGGAGAGGACCACCACCACCACCACCTTAGGGAGGAGCATCTTTCGCACCAGCAGGGGGAGTCCTAGCTTCTTTGTGCGGGATTCCCAAATTTTTGACTATGAGGATCAGAGGTACGATGCAGGGGCAACGTGTCTCAGTCTTGGTAGACAGTGGGGCCACCCACAATTTTATTGATGCTCAGATGGTCCAGAGGAGGGGCATCACCACTACAGAGTTTGAGGGGTTTTTAGTCCTAATACCAGGAGACAGGACTATGTAGTGCACTCGATATGTTCCCGCTTTGACAGTGACTATGGGGAACTATTCAATGACAAACCACTTTTTCGTGGTGGATGTACTGGTCGGGTTACCACCGATTGGAAACAGATGGTGATGGACTTTGCTGGACCAAATGGCAAGCCGGTGGTCCTTAGGGGCATGCATTTGTACCCCCCTCAGATAGTTTCGGCCCACCAGATGGAGGCCAATTTGAGGCATGGAGACATAGCATGGGCAATAGAGCTAAGGATTTCAGAGGCAAGGGGAAAGACTACAGAACCACATCCAGACATACAGGTAGTACTGGATAGATATATGGTAGTTTTTGGAGATATACTGCCAGGGCAACCACTTGACAGAGGATTTGAGCACACTAAAGAGTTGGAGCCTGGTGTGCAGGTGGTCATCACCGCACCCTATAGGCATGCCAAGGCCTATAAGGACGAGATCGAGAGAGTCATCAGGGAGTTGTTGGCATTGGGTCACATAAGACCGAGTTCTAGTCCATTTGCTTCTTCGATTGTGTTGGTGAATAAGGATGAGACTCTCCGCATGTGTATTGACTACAAGGCCCTCAACAAGAAGACGCTAAAGAACAAGTATCACATTCCACGCATCGATGAGTTGATGGATGAGCTTAGAGGAGCCAAGTACTTCTCTAAGATAGATCGACGGTTAGGGTATCATCAGATCCGGGTGAGAGAGCAAGACATGCCAAAGACATCCTTCAGGGGTCATTACGGGCATTTAAAGTTCTTGGTCATGCCTTTTGGGTTGACCAATGCACCGACTACTTCCCAGTCATGCATGAACCATGTGTTTCGAGGACAGTTGAGGAGGTTTGTACTGGTATTCTTTGATGACATCTTGATCTACAACAGGACATGGGAGGAGCACTTGCATCACTTAGATACAGTTTTGCATATATTGGAGGAGAAACAATTCTACATTAAGATGTCTATGTACGAGATTGGGCTAACAAAGATGCTTTAATTGGGACACATCATAGGTGCAAATGGGGTCAAGGTGCATGAGGAGAAGATTCGGGCCATTCGGGATTGGCCAGAGCCCCAAGATGTGACAGTGTTGAGAGGATTTTTGGGCATTTGTACTTATTATCGGAAGTTTGTGAAGGGCTTCTCATAGTTGGCAATACCCCTTACTGATTTGACTAAGAAAGGGGCCTTTGTGTGGATAGAGGGAGCTCAGGCAGCATTTGATTGCCTCAAGGAGGTGATGAGTTGTTGTCCAGTATTAGCACTCCTAGATTTCACTTAGCCTTTCACATTGGAGTGCGATGCATCATGTGTAGGGATCGGGGTAGTCTTGTCCCAAGGAGGGCACCCCATTGCTTTCAAGAGTTGGAAGCTTCTACCTCATGAGCTGTCGTATTCCATTTACGATAAGGAGATGTTGGCCATAATGCATGCATTGGCCAAATTTAGACAGTATTTGGTGGGGAATCGATTTCGGGTGAAGACGGATCACAACAGTCTTCGCCATTTCATGGGGCAACAGGGCCTCAATGACAGACAACAGAGATGAGTCAGCAGGGCCTCAATGACAGACAACAGAGATGGGTCAGCAAAGTGCAGGCCTATGATTTTGATATTGAGTATGTGCGAGGGAAGCACAACGTAGTGGCGAATGCACTATCCAGGAGACCAACCGAGCTTTCACTCATGAGCATTTGTCATGACTGGAAGGCCTAGTTGTTGGTAGAGTACTCCAAGGATCGTCGGGCATGTGAGATCTTGGAGGGTAGCTATGCAGATGAGCGCTATAGGGTGATGGACGAGGTTATTTATTATAAGGGGCGCATATTTTTGGTTTGAGGATCATAGTTGAGAGAGCGCGTCCTTCGAGCAGCGCATGTTTCTCCTTAGGCCGGGCACTAGGGGTTTAGGAAGACATACATGGCAGTGAGAGAGCGCTTCACCTGGAAGGGCCTTAATGGAGATGTATTGAGGCATGAACAGGAGTGCGAAGTCTACGAGAGGAACAAGGGAGAGTTGACCCATCCAATAGGATTGGTGCAGCCTCTTCCCATCCCTGAGGGGAAATGGGAGAGCATCTCTATGGACTTCATTACTGGACTTCCCTCAGTGTAAGGGAAGGATTGTATTTTTTGTGGTGGTTGACCGGTTGACCAAGTTTGCACACTTCTTTGCCATACCGACATGATATTTAGCCTCACAGGTGGCAAAGTTGTTCTTCAGGGAGGTCTTTCGTCTACACGGACTCCCTAAGACCATAGTCAGTGACAAGGATAGCTGATTCATGGGAGGATTTTGGCAGGAGCTCTTTAGACTAGTCGACACTGAGCTCACCCCGAGCACCAGCTATCATTCACAGACCGATGGTCAGACAGAGAGGGTGAACCAGTGGTTAGAGGGCTATCTCAGGAATTATGTGACAGGGCAGCAGAGGGCTTGGATTCAATGGTTGCACCTGGGAGAGTATTGTTACAACACCACCCATCATATGTCCATTGGTATGACTCCTTTTCGTGCTTTATATGGTTATGACGCTTTGTCTTTTGCTGATATTGTTTTTGGAGACAGCAGGGCCCCAAAGGCCAAGGATTGGATCCTAGAGAGCCAAGATATCCTCAAGGTTCTTAAGGATAACTTACAAACAACCCAGAACTAGCAGAAGATGTATGTTAATTGACATCGAGTAGAGAGGCATTTCGAGGAGGAGGACTTGGTCTAACTTCGATTGCAGCCGTACCGACAGTCCACACTTAAGCAGAAGGGGGCTGAAAAGCTGTAGTCGAGATTCTTTGGGCTGTACAGAGTGAGCATGAGGGTTGGAGAGGTGGCTTATGAGTTAGAGCTACCACTAGGGAGCAAGATTCATAACATCTTTCATGTGTCATGCCTCAAGAGGGTGTTGGGGCAGCAGGTTACAACAGTCATGGAGTTGCCTCCGCTTGATGATGAGGGGCATTTGATCCTAGAGCTAGAAGCCATTTTGGAGACCAGGGAAAGGAAGCTTAGAAGCAACATCATCAAAGATTATTTGGTGCGATAGAAGAATTTACCGGATAAGGGTGCCACTTGGGAGGGGGAGCACATTCTTGAGCATCTAACATTGAAGTTGCTTGGGGACAAGCAACATTTGGGAGGGGAGGACTGTCATGTCCCTTCCTAAATCATTTTGGAACAAGATTAATTTTTGTATTATGGGGCCAATTTTGGAGTTAGTGGACCCCATTCGATTTTATTAGGAGATTAGACTAGGAGAAGATGTTTTGTTTTGTAGTTAAGTTACACATGGGGGCCACCCTCACTAGGGAATTACGCACTCCCTAGTTCGATTTGCATGGAGGGGTTAACTTTTGCATGATGATGGTTAAGTGAGGGCCCACGATGGAGGACGAAATGGAGGGAAAAGTGCTCCACGAAAACTATATAAGGAGGGAAACTCTCCTCTTCTCATTCATTCATCAGAGTATATCGATTTCTCTTTGGTTGCTCGAGCTGCTTAGCCGAGTCACTGGCTGTTTAGCACGAGTTCTTCAGGCGAAGAGCTCACCCTTTCTTCGGGGGACTTCGAGTGCCACCCTAGGAAGGTTTTCTTCATTTCTTCAGGAGGAGGATCACATTGTGATTTCCAGCAGTAGCATTTCCTTCCAGGTGGTGCGTATTACTGGAGGACGCAGTGGAGAGGAGGCCGAGTTTGTTGGTGGTGCTTAGCAGTGGAGTTTTGATGTGAGATTTTCCGAAGAGGAGGCTAGGGAGGATTGTCAGCATTTGGGAGAGTTTGGGAGCTGATTGAGCTTCTTGCTTAGTAGTGTGACTTTCACACTACCTGGGCCAGCGTAGAGGCAGTATTGGGAGCTCACTTGGTGGGTAGAGCATCAGTCCTTGAGGCTGAGCTTTGCCGTGGAGGTTGGAGGAGATATTTGGAGTGGTGTTTGCTTCCCTTTCAGAGCTTGGAGGAGGACTTTGTGGCCATCTCTTGCAGGTCGTATTTCTGGAGCTGTTTGGAGGGCGTGGGCCATAGAGGAGGTCGAATTTGGGAGGTTGGATTCAGGCCAAACCCTTTTTGGGTTTTTGTGGGTTTTGGCCAAGGAGCTTGTGGCTGAAGTTTCATCATTTTCTGAGCACCGGAGATGGGGTTTCTTGCAGCTCCTTTCCAACCAGCAGTTGTAGTTACTGGGAGACAACGTAGAGCATTAGAGGAGCAATTACTTTCCAGCATTGAGATTACTGTTTGACACTTGGGTTCTGTCAAGCTTGCCCTTGAGGCAAGCCCAGGTGCATTTTCCACACTATTGTACTTGCTCCATTCCATTAATAAAATGGCTCAGCTGGTTCTCATTTCTGATGTGTATTGAGTATTTGCTGATCGTTTAATTTTTCTGTGTATGAATCGTATTTGCTTTTGTATATCACTGTTTGTTTAAGTTTGGAACATTACATTGTTTAAAAATAAAAAATGAACATCAAATCAAAGTTACCTTTTGTGATGGCCTTTCATCATGACATCTGCTTCTTGCAATATCAACATCTTGCACATACATAAACGCATCTCCAAGACCCTCAATGTCAAGTGTCTCGTTCCTTTACAGACCTTATCAGGGTCTTTAGGCCTTCTCTATGGAGAGGTCACAACCAAGTCTTCGGATGTTGATTTCTTGTGACTATAGTTGCATTTTTTACGATCTCTTCTTTCTTTCTTCACATATTGCTTCCTAGGAACTTTCATCCATAGTTCCTTCATCTTTGTCAACTACCTCATATTCCATATGAGGACATATTATGTTGATTTCATCTTGTCAATACGTTAACCATGCCTTTATGCATCTTTCCAAGGGAAGAGATCCCTTTTCTTTGAACATGCTCATGAAGATAGAACATTTAACCATGCTATCTGCAGCTATATATGATGACATGACTTAAATCTTTCAACCATATACATACCTCTTTTCTTCTTTTGGTCATCTAGACTTCCTTCAACAACTTCCTTTCCTTGCTTGAAAGTACTTCAACCATCTTGTCATGCTGCATTCCTTTGTCATCATACCATCATCCTTCTAAACAATGGATTCCACACAAGGTGAAATGATCAGCGAGACACTTTCTTCTTCCAAGAGAGGTGAACCTTCTATGAATATTCCAATGGAGGATCTTGATTATCCTCATCTTGCAAATGATCCTTCCTAATGATGATGATGTATGATGAACTTTATGCTAGATGACTTTCTTCTACCCATAAGTGCTACTTATGCTTTCAATGAGGTTACCAAGAGCTACTTCCTTTCTATCATGACTGCTATACCCATGTAGACTTCTTCTTCAACTATCGTTCAAGCTTCTATAAGGATGTCATGAGCTCTTGCTTCAGTAGTATGCTTCTAATATAATGCCATCCCCTAATATGATGCATCCTATCATACTTACAATGCTTTCTACCATGATAGCTATCTTTTACAAACATGAAAAGAACTAAGTGAAGAAGATTATGTCAGTGATAGTAGAGATCTCTCACTTCTTCCTTCTTTGATTTCTTCTTCCTAGGTTCTTCCACTTCTTTGGTGATATGGGCTTCATTCCTTTTCTTGTTGTCCTTCTTGAGTTTAGGACAATTTCTCTTGTAGTTCCCATATTCTTGATAGCCATAACATTGGATCTTTGACATATCGATCTTTTTTTTTGAGGACCAAACTACCCGAACTTTCCTTTTCTCTTGGCCATGGCAACAAACGCTTGAACTTGTTCGCTTGGTCTTGCATCAGTTTTTCCTTTTAGCCTAGTTTCTTCAATCGTACACAATGACCAGAGTTCACTGAATGGGGTGGTTTCCTTCTTTCCATAGATGCTTGATAAGAAGTTGCTGTGAAACTACTTATTATTCACAATAAGTAGTTTCACAGCAACTGATTTATTTCACCTACTTATTATTCGCAATAAGTTATTTACAAAATTCCTTTAGCAAATATTAAAATAAATTCTACTGCAGTTATCACACAATTACCCAGAGAAAAAAATACATGCACAAGAATCAATCAAATCGACACAGTTATTTTTGGACAATTGTCCCTGGAAAAACCCAATGTGGGAAAACCAGTGCAGCAGATGAGGGCTTTATTGATCCTTAACAACGATTGCTTTTACAAGAAATGATTTTACAGAGAAACTGAAAGAAAACACTTGAGACTTTTCCTTTGAGACCATCTGACACTTTGGAGACCCTGCGCCCACTTCTGCATCACCCTTGCGTCACTCTCATTGACCCAGCGTGGCTCTAAGTGGCTTTGCGTCCCTCTGCGTCAGCTTGTGTAGGCTCTGCTTCTCTCCTCTAGATTGCGTCTCTCTTTCTACGCTGTCTTCCATTGTCCCCTCGTCACCTCCTCCTTGGTCACTGCCTGCTGCTTAAACCCTCCTCTTCCTCCACCCTGCGACTCCCTCTCAAATTGATCTCCTCTTTTTTGAGAATCGAATTTCCTTGAGATACTGAGTATCTGTCGGTGTGTCTCCAAATGACCCTCAAGTCTTCTCTTATACTTTTCCTGTTGAGGAATCAACGACCGAGATTAAGTTCTTAATCAATGGGTAAGATTAAAATAGACTTGATCCTCGTCTCTTAGAAGCTTCTCATCCTTATCTTTATTGATACCCATTAATTTTTTTCTTTTCCTAAGTTTTAGACTTAGGAGCCCATTAAAGTTATTAATTATTTTAATAACTCCTCATCCGGATGGAATTTCTCAAAACGATTTCTGGGTCTTGGAGATCTCATGTGCCTTAGCCTCTCCTCCAAATTTCAAGGCTAGAGCACATTCGATGCTACCAAAAATTAACACTCCCTCTTAGCAAGGAATGTGCTCTAGCAATGTTTCACTATAGAAACATCACACTGATCTTCCGCATCGGTACCTGTGCTGATGCTTGGCTTGCTGCCTCACATCCCTTGCACTGTTGCTTCCTGTACTGCTGCCCATGACACTGCCACTGCCACTGCCATTGTTGCTCCTGTACTACAACTCCCTCTCAACATGCTGCCCATAGCACTGCCACTGATAACTGCTGCACTGCAACTTCTGACACTTATCGATTTCTGCGATGGAAATTGATTCTTTACCATCCCCATCTTCTCCCTGAAATGAACAAACTTTGTTCTTCCTAGAGCCTTGGTGAGGATGTCTGCCACCTGTTCTCCTGTAGGAGTGTACCTCAACTGTACTGCCCCTCGTTGGACACAGTTTCTGACAAAGTGACACTTGATATCAATGTGCTTCGACCAATCATGAAATACTGGGTTCTCAGAGAGCTTGATGTAACTTTGATTATCACACATGATCGTGGTTGCTTCCATCCTTCTCCTAAAGAGATTCACAAGCAACTTCCTAAGCCATATGGCTTCGCACGAAGCTTGCTAGCTACCATATATTTTGCTTCAGCTGAGCTCAGAGCCACAAATTTCTATTTCCTACTGCACCAGGAGGTTATTCCTGATCCAATGTTGAAACAATACCCAGTCGTACTTTTCCGATCTACTGAATATCCAGCCCAATCTGTGTCAGTGAACCCACTCAGCCTGATGTCATTGCCTCTGGTGTACAATAGTCCATGCTTCACTGTTCCTTGTATATACCTGAGAACATGTTTGGCTGCTGCCCAGTGCGCTCTCTTAGGTTCTACCATGAGTTGACAGAGGGTGTTGACAGCGTAACAAATGTCTGGTCTGGTATTGACCAAATACATCAGGGACCTTATAAGCTGCCTATCCAAGGTGGGATCAACATCTTTATCTTCTGTTGTATCAATCTTCTTCTAGTTGGTGATCATTGGAGTAGCCATAGGTCTACAGTCCTACGTCCTAAATTTCTTCAAGATTTATGTAGCATATCTCCCTTGTCCCAGGAAGGTTTCACCCTTTTGCTGCCAAACTTCCAGCCCCTGGAAATAATGCATCTATCCCAAATCTTTCATGTCGAATTCTGTGGCTAGGTTCTTCTTGCAGTCTTTGATGAGCCTGGATGATCTTGTCAGGAAGAGATCATCCACATATAACACTAGGATTAGAGGCTCATTCTCTACAACTAGATAGTAGAGATTAGGGTCTGCGTCACTCTTGACGAACCCCATCTTCTGCAAGTAGCCATCAATTCGACTGTACCATGCCCTAGGTGCCTGTTTCAGCCCATACAAGGCTTTCTTTAATCTGCATACATGAGATTTCTTCTCACGTGTCTCAAAACCTTCTGGTTGTTCGATGTATACTTCCTCTTCTATTACCCCGTTCAAGAATGCCGTCTTGACATCCATCTGATGAATCTCCAACCCCATCTGCTCTGCAAGAGATATCACAGTTCTAATAGAAGTATACTTGGCTACTGGGGTGAAGGTTTCTTCGTAGTCTATCCCTTCCTTCTGAGCATACCCCTTAGCCACGAACCTGGCTTTGTATTTCTCCACACTGTCGTCTGCAGCATATTTGACCTTGTAGATCCATCTCGAACCTACCACTGATCTGTCTTGAGGCCTAGGTACCACTTCCCAGACATCATTGACCATTATAGAGCTGTATTCCTCCACCATAGCATCCACCCATACTTGATGCTGAACGACCTCCTGAAAACTAGAAGGTTCCCCAACTTGAGCTACTAAGGCCTGGTATCTGTCTGGCTGTCTTTACTCCCTTTTACTATTCCTGGGTGCACCAATGAAGTCTTCTGCATCCCGTAGAATCTGTCGGAGTTCCTGGCTCATTCTTCCTTTGGTAGTAGGCACACCTATCAGTTCTTCTTCTTCCTGAGATTCCTCCTGTTCTTAAGCTTTGTCTTCAGGAGAATTTCTGGTACTAGTTTCCGCTGGTTGAAGTGGTCTGACCAATGGCTCGTCTTTCGACTGCTCCTCGGAAGGCATTTATCTGGATTTCCTGAAAGTTCTATCCTCCATGAACTTTACGTCTCGCCGAACTACTACCTTCCTACCCCCTAGAAGGTAGACTCTGTATGCCTGAGCATTCTCGCTATATCCCACAAGATATCCTTTCTCAGTAGTTTGATCTAATTTCTTTCTCTTCTCTTCGGGTATACGACAATATGCTAAACTCCCAAATATCCTGAAATCAATGACTTCAGGTGTCTTCCCAGTGAAGACCTTCTCCGGAGTGATTTTGCCCAATGCCCTGTGAGGAGTCCTGTTCTAGACATAAACTGCTGTGCTACATGCTTCTGCCCACAGGAATTTAAGCATATCCTGATCATACAACATCCCCCTAGCTGCTTCCACAATAGTCCTGTTTTTCCTTTTTGCTACTCCATTCTGCTCTAGATTGTAGGGAGCTGTCCACTCTCTTCTGATGCCTTCCTTAGTGTAAAAATTGGTGAAGTCGTTGTCAACATCCTCTCCACCATTGTCTGAGCGCAACACTTTTATCTTCTTTCTTGTCAGATTCTCCACTAGAGCCTTGAACTCTTTGAATCGACTGAAAACCTCATCCTTGGTTTTCAGAAAGTAGATCCAAGTCTTCCTGGAATGGTCATCGATGAAGGCGACGAAGTATCCGGCACCAGTAAGAGCTTTTGTGGACATCAGTCCGCAAATGTCTGAGTGTATCAATCCTAGCACACTCTTCGCCCTATTGTTACTTCTGGAAAACGCAACTTTGGCATACTTGCCCAAAGCACACCCTCTGCATACATCATCCCGTTCAGTACTTCTCAGACCCCCATGGTGTAAGTGTCCCATCCTCCTATGCCATAGCTCATTCAAATCTTTGTCTCCATTACTGCCTATCAGTTCCATTGGTGATTCTAGCTGTAACCTGTACAACCTGTTACTTCTGATTCCAATCTGAGCCTTATTTTTCCAACTTGGGTGTTTGACATATACTATCTCCTTAATGAAGAAAATGTCATAACCCTTGTTTTGAAGTTGAGATACGAAAAGTAAGTTCATCCCCAATCCCGACACATGCAACACATTGGTTGTCCGAAGTCGCTCTCTTGCTTCGGTTTGAAAAACTATAGTACCTCTTCCTACTGGAGTACACTTTGCCTTATTCCCCATGCTGATCTGAAAATTCATTCTTTCTTCCTGATAATCTAAAAAACATTCCCGGATTCCTGTCATATACCAGGAAGCTCCACTGTCTATATACTAAACCTCCTAGGAGGCAGAGCTTGCAAGGCAAGCGACTTCTTCTTTCAATATAGAAGTTAACATAAAATAATCATCCGTTGTGCATTCTTCTGGAAATTTGTGCGAGTACCCTTGAATGGATGCCTCTGCATCATGCTCTTGACCCATAATTGATTTTCCTTTCCTGTTTTCGGATCTCTCCTCCGATACCATGTGAAAATTTCTAAACTGAAATTCTATCACTGCAGCAACTGATTTATTTCACCTACTTATTATTCACAATAAGTTATTTACGAAATTCGTTCAACAAATATTAAAATAAATTTTATTGCAGTTATCACACAATTACCCAGAGAAAAAATACATGCACAAGAATCAATCACATCAACATAGTTATTTTTGGACAATTGTCCCCGGAAAAACCCAATGTGGGAAAACCGGTGCAACAGATGAGGGCTGTATTGATCTTCAGCAACAATGACTTTTACAAGGAATGATTTTATAGAGAAACTGAAAGAAAACACCCGAGACTTTCCCTCTGAGACCATCTGACACTTTGGATACCTTGCTCCCACTTCTGCGTCACCACTGCGTCACTCTGATTGACCCAACGTGTCTTTAAGTGGCTCTGCGTCCCTCTTCGTCAGCCTGCGTAAGCTTTGTGTCTCTCCTCTGGACTGCGTCTCTCTTTCTAAGCTGTCTTCCATTGTCCCTGCGTCACCTCCTCCTTGGTCACTGCCTGCTATTGAAACCGTCCTCTTCCTCCACCCTGCAACTCCCTCTGAAATCAATCTCCTCTTTCTTGAGAATCGAATTTCCTTGAGATACTGAGTATCTGCCGGTGTATCTCCAAATGACCCTCAAGTCTTCTCTTATACTTTTCCTGTTGACGAATCAATGGCTGAGATTAAGTCCCTAATCAACGGCTAAGATTAAAATAGACTTGATCCTCGTCTCTTAGAAGCTTCTCATCCTTATCTTTATTAATACCCATTAATATTTTTATTTTCCTAAGTTTTAGACTTAGGAACCCATTAAAAATATTAATTATTTTAACAACTCCTCATCCGGATGGAATTTCTCAAAACAATTTCTGGGTCTTGGGGATCTCATGTGCCTTAGCCTCTCCTCCAAATTTTAAGGCTAGAGCACATCCGATGCTACCAAAAATCAACAGTTGCCCCATTTATCAAGTAGTGCATTGAGCACAACGGTGGTCATTTCTTTATTAGACATTATTTCCCCCAACTCTTGTAGTTGGTCTCGTATTTTTGACACCCTCATGAAGTATGAGGCTATTCCTTCTTCCTTTAATATGTTCATCTTGTAGAGCTCGATTCTCAATGATATTACTTCTCCTACAGTACTTACGGAGAATAATTCTACCAGTTTGTCATGGATGTCTTTCGACTTTTCCAATTTGGCTACATATGGGATGAGAGAATCCTTGATTGTTTCTATAAGGATTATTTGAGCCCTTATTTCCCCCTTCATGTATTTTTCTAGAGCTTGAGCTTCTTCTTTTGGCAGTTCGACAATTAAATCTTTAACATGACCAATGACCTCATTTTCTATGAGGATCAAATCTATCCTCTTTTTCCATGCAAGATAGTTTGTTGACCCAAAAAATTTGTTGCTTTCCTTGCAAAATGAAGTCATTTTGATAGATTTAGACATAGATATAAAGATACTTACTTGTCAAGTGAAGATACTCCTTGATAACAAAATCGTCAACTTGATGTCTTTCTTGATAATTTTGACAATAGAAGATGTCTTCTTTTAAGTATGCTTTGATAGTGATCCTTGACTCAAGAAGAGGGAGATCACCTTAATTCCTTGATGATGATGGCAAAGCTTCTTCTTGCTTCCTTGGATGATGGAGTAGGATGTAGTGGCTTTCCCAAGGTGCTTCAAATGTAGAGTCTTTCTTTAATTGAGTGGATGTTGGGTCCTTGAGGTCTTCTTTGTGATAATGATTGAGAAATATGTAAGCTTGTCAAGAGTGCTTCAAGTGAAGAACCCTTGTTTGGATGAGCTAGGGTTTTGAGGTCTTCTTTGATATTCCTTCCTTCAAGATGATGAGTGGATTAGTCCTTTGATGATTTCCTTGTGCTCGACCCTTGTGTATCTTTTCTTGATGATTTGGTATCCTCTTGATGTCTTGACCTTCCTTGATCCTCCTTTTGATGGTCCTTTTTCAAGCTGCCTTTCCTTGCTTTGATACCAAGTTGAGAAATCTAGGGCAGCAAGATTAGGTGATTTCTCTGACTTTGATAACTGCTTGTGATGTATTTTTACTTAACTTGATTAGCTTCTTCTTTCACTTGATTATTATTAGTGTTCTTTGTCATCAAACAATTACCAAACAATAAAATCAATGAGACAATAGGACACAAGATGTAGGTGATTAGTCAGGGCCAAAACCTTTCCTTTTGAGAGGAAAACCCTCAAGAACTCTTCTCTTCTTATATAACTTCAATTGACGAATTCCAAGACCTATGACCCTTGACCAAGACCCCTCCAAGACCAAGTCAATGTTTCTCTTTGATGAGCTTTCTTTCTAGCAATAACAACTTCTTCAGCAACTTCGACCCCAACAAATTCTTCTACAACTTCGACCCAATAGTTTCTTCTGCAACTTCGAACCAATAGTTTCTTCTAGAACTTTGACCGAACAGTTTCTTCAGCAACTTCGAACCAATAGTTTCTTCTAGAACTTCGACCCAACAGTTTCTTCTGCAACTTCGATCCCAACAACTATCCAACACTTCGACTTGCCCAACAACTTTCTAGCGCTTCGACTAGCCTAGTAAATTTCCAGCACTTCGACTTGCCCAACAATTGTAGAAACACAAGAGAGAGAGAGAGAGGCCCAAAACTTCGATCTTGCTCTTCTTATTTTTTTTCGCCCTTTTCCAGCTTCTATCTTAAGGAGATCGAACTTGAGTAAGTGTGTGTCCAAATGAGGCCGAGTTCCTTCTTATATATAGGCTTTTGAGGGGTACAAATTCTTGTTTTTAGGCCGACTTGTCCCTTCATGTAGGCCGACTTGATCTTTGCACCATGATGAGGTCTTGGAGGGTCTTTTGACTTTACTTTGACTCAAATAAATTTTCTTTACAATATGTAACATGCCCAAATGGGTCTTCAATACATGACAATGACTCACTTGACTTGTAGACTAAATGACAAGTCCTAGAAGAACTCAATGGGTGCTTGACCTAAAAATAAATTTCCCTTGAGCATGAAACCCATGTCTCAAGAATGACAATAATAAATTTATTTTTCTCTTTACAATAAATACATAAAATCATGATTACATATGTCATTATGAAGACTGAACCTAGTTACATATTTCAACATCCTTCACATAGTGGCCTCCTTAACACAATAGTGTTATTGGAACCAGACTGGAATTGGTTGAACTAGGTGGGTTAGTATGGAACCGATTGGTTTTGTACAATGCGACTAAGGACCCTCGAAACACAGATTTTGAAAAAACACAATAATTTGTGAGTGGGCAGCCTCATATTCAACGCTAGGGCCCTAATAATGCTATGAAAGATAAAGGAGCACTTTTACTTAATTTTTAACTTTACCATAAATTATATCAGGATGTTTGAGAGTGGTTCCAACCTCATTGGATTTCACATAGAGAAAGTAGAGTTTTAGATCCCACTCAAAATCCAATAGACTTAACAAGTTTCAAGATTTCTAGATGGGGGGATCGCAACATTTTCCATTGGATTTTGTCATGTATGAGGGTTTGGAACTAACATTTAATCAAGAGCACCAAACCCTCTATGTACCTCGATGTTGGTGGCATTTATCATTAAACTCCTTTGTCATGTCCCTAGTAAAAATGTACTCATCACTCAAACAAAATGTCGATTTGACATGTTAAGCTTTTTCAATCTTATTTAATTCTTACAGGGTGATATTGATGACGAGGATCCCAATATAGGCAATGATTTTGATGATGTGTAGGTATTTGTTGTAGCATGATTTATTTTTGACTCTAAAGACCATCTAGAACATCTTTGTTGATGTATTTTTGGTTCAGAGATGGATTGCAATGGGTGCTATTGTGGTTATATGCACCTTTACTTGCAATATATATGAGAAACTTCACATTTTTGTGTATATGGTTTGGATTCATATGGATGCACATGAATATATATGTTTCTTCAAAATTTATACATTTATGTATTTGTTCAATTTTGGTTGATTGGTTTTTCCAGTTCTGGTCTGGTTTACAGTTTTGGGGTCGAGTGGTTTGATGATCTGTCTGGTTCTGATAACATTGCAACACATTAACTAGTGATGGATTGAAACCTCCTTGATATAGTAGCCATTGATCATCGATGATGTTGAAGCCTCTTTGAAATGCCCTCCAAAATGATGATGAACTCAACCTCCTCACAATAAAAAGTACAACACTCTTCTGAGGAAGAAATAGTTCCTGAAAATTTGTGCAATGAGAAAAGGTGCAGGAAGAAATGTCTTTATAAAGGCTTCTACCCTATCAAGCGCTTCATTTCCCTCCTAAAACTTCCTCCAAAACAAGCCTTGTTTGGTCAAACAACATGTGAAGGTTATTTTTGGTCACTATCTTTTAGGCAGTTCAACTTTGGTCAGACACTCAAATTTGAGGCAAAGACTCTTGAATCTAGTGAGTCTCAACAAAGTTAGCCAAGTGGGGTGTTAGCTAGAAGAGTCATCGGCCTAGAGTTGACTTGGAAAGACTCAACTAAACTCGGGAGTTTGGGAAGAGTACGACAACACAGATTTAAATAAAGGAAAAAAACACTAGATACCAAGGCCTATTTCTAAGGATCATTATAAATTAATTACAAAATATATAGTTATTGGGTTATATTGGCACTGCCATTCTTTAGCTTTAATGGAAATATATTACCTTGCCCCCTTGATTCCTCCCACACATAAAAGTTTTCCAATATTTTTGTCCCATAATTGGCCTCATTTCTTACATTTTGAAATTGAACCTTCTCAAAGTTTGTGACTACTTCATGTATCCAACTTAGCTGTCCTTTTAGATGCCATGTTTCTTGTTTCGTTTAGAAGTTAAGACTTTTGAAATCCTAACTCTAGGCCTAGTTTAACTCCAATTGTGACTCCTAATTCTTCTTGTTTGATCTTATCACTTCCCAACAAATTTGCATAGATGCCCTTCAACTAGATAGTTCTACTTCTTATTATTCCTCATGATATTGCTTTGTTAGGATTTCCCTTCATTATGCTGTAATTAATTTTGAGCCATCCATTTCTTGGTGGAGACTGTTACTGCAAAATCTAACCACCTAGTGCAAATCCTCAGGAGGTGATCTAGGTCTTAGGGCAATAATGGGATCCACCAACACTATCACCTCATTGGTTTCTCCCCTACTATTTTGTGGTTGAATATTATTGCCACAAGGGAGGCTTCCCTGGCAAGATTTAGAGATTAGATGACTTTGTAATCTAGGCCAAATAGATTTAAAAGGGACTTGCAGCTAACACCCTATAGGATTTTCAATAAACATAAACTCAATTGTGGTGAAAGAGCTGCCGAGATAGAAGGAAGTACTGGCAAGGCCTTGGAGGCCGAGATATGGTTTATAGATATTCAAGTAAGGTTTCTCACTAACCACCATTAGCTAAAGAATGTTGTTATAAGTTAAGGTTTTGTTGCCACAAAATCTAGCAGGCCTCGGAGAGGGAAACCAGACAAGGTATAAACTAGACAATGGGACAACAAAGGGGTAGATGCCCATTTGAATTTTTGTAGCTATGGTCGGTCTTCATAATTGATTTTTTAGCCCTTGATGTATTATATAAAGCATGTTCTTCATGCTATCGTCAAAAGAAATTTTTTTGAAGGCATGTTCTTCATGTCCTTTTCAAAAGAGAAAAAAATTGAATTTTGAAAATTAATTCTTTGGCTCCAAAGAAGCAAAGTTGGCCCTCCTCCTAGTCAAGTCGGCCTAGTGAAGAGGTATCCATTCGACATCACAAGATGACTATATATATAGCCATTTCGTCCTCATCGCAAGCAAGGAACTCGAACTTTTTGAGGAAAACAAGAAGGCGGTTCTGAAGCAAAGAAGAAGGCTATATAAAGGCACTCGTCCTCCAACATTACACACACAATTCAAATCTCTTATGTGAAAGTAATTCAAACCTTTTGAAGCAGAGACCAAGTTGAATCTGAGGCAAAATGTTGGACAAATTTGAGGCAGAGATCAGGATGTATCTAAGACAGAACATTGGATGAATTTGAGGTAGACCAAGGACAAATCAAAGGTCGAATGTCAGAGCAACAGGATTGAATTTCTTGGGTGCAGAAATAGGACGAATTTTTTCCCTAGCAGACCTAACCAGATCAAGTTCAATGGGCAGACTTATGACTTGACTAGGAGGTAGTTGGACCAGGTTTGACCAAGACTGCTTTGCTGGTCAGTTTGACCTTGTGAATGACTAGAAGATCTAGGTGTCTCTCGTTGAACTGAAGAATTTCTCTAAGGAAAAGGTTGTTGGGTTTTCCCCATGTGGGTTTTCCCAGGGTAAATGTTTGTGTTCTTGTTTGGCTGTCTCTTTATGATCCTACTGACATTTTGTTTCACTGTTGATATCCTCTGTGTAATTGCTTTATGATGAATAAGAATGCAAGAAAAGATTAACCTAAGAGAAATTGTAAGAAGTAATTATCAGTTTAGAGGATACTTGAAAAATCAACATGGTATCAGAGCGAAGGTTTGAAAGAGCAACCTTGAAGAAGGAGACCTAATCCTTCTACAACAATAGTTTGAATTATTGGTCGAGAATTCATGATTTATCTTGTTGATAGGAGGTTAATCTACTTGGTTTTGAATGGCCTTAGCCCTAGTTCAAAGAACTGAAATTAACCTCAGAGAAAAACCTCAGTCCAAAGGGCCTGTTACGGAGGACCGAGAGCCTCTGGAAGTGGACGAAGCAGCGTTGTCAAGTCAACATACTTTGAAAGAACTCTCAAATATCTATGATAAAGGAGTATGCAATCAACCTAATCTCAAATGGTAAAAGGATCAAAGGAAGGCCAAGGTTTCATGCCCTTATTATGGAGCTGAGATTCATATTGCTAAAGTCTATTTGATCATAATAATACTCAGTGAAGTCCAAAGTATCCTAATTTGTCTCACTAGGTTGAGGAGACCTAAAATTATGTGAAAGGAGTCCTAGTTAAATGTCACAGTTTTTAAGAACAAATATATACCAGAGATATTTCCGTGCCTTTGGTTGAGATTATGAAGAAATATAAAACCCTACGCCACAGTCTTATTACAAGAAGGCCGAAAAAGGATACCTCAGTCATGGTTAATCTCAGGAAGGCCGAGAAGGCCTTAGGGTTAATTTTAGGAAGGCCAAAAAGGCCTCAAGACTAATGATAGAAGGCCAAGTGGCTTCAACAAATGATCTCAGAAAAATCCGGAATATCACAATTTGTTTTGGTGCGTTATCCTTTTGTGATTTGATCAATGTTTCATAATACCATGTCAACAAGAAGGCAAAACCGTTGGAGCATACCTTGTGAAGTCTTGAGCATAAACTTGTGATGTTTTGTACTGACATGATCGTAAGTATACTAAGCCTCTATGACTCAGGCCAAAGAGTGCCAGGAAGCAGCGTAAAAGGAGTTTGAAAATAATTTTGTCTAAAGATAAGCCAACAATGCTATTTACTTTGTGCATGGGGTTTACTGTACATTGGACTGATGTCTTAAGTTGAAGTGTTTTATGAATCTGTTAGGTCCTAATAATATTAGTGTCACCCCCTTATTGTTATTGTTAGTGTAACCTCTTGTTGTTATTATTGTGCCTATGTAGCCCTCATATTGTTATTGTTGTGCCCCATAGAAGCCCACTATTGTTATTGTTGTGCCCTTACATTATTATTGTTATGCAGGCTTTGATTATATTGTGACCTCTTAGACTCCTATATATACCAAGGAGGTTTGATCATTTGTATCATCCAAGAATTGTTCATTTATGTGATGTAAAGGAGGTTGCCCCCCTCGAAGAGGCTAATTTTGAAGTCGCTGATCTATCTTTTCTCTTATTTTGTGATCTGGTTGCATACCATTTGGTATCAGAGCTTTAGATTCTAGGGTTTCGTTGCTTCAAACAAGTCATCTTGGCATTTTCGCTATAACTATTTTTTTACGAAGTATCAAAAACTAAAATTTCGACCACGTGGAGCCGAAATCTTGGTGAACTTCCTGTAGAAATTTCAAATCTTGATTCGCTATAGTTTCTGAGATATGGTCCGAAGAAGTTAGGGTTTTTGCATACTCTAGAATTTAGTCTCAACCAGGTTACCTTGGGAAAATCGTCACAACTTTCTCTATGAGCATCAGATTTGAATTTCGTAAGAAGTGACTGAAAGTGGGTGGACTGTAGTTTTTAGTGTAGCATTTTCAGGGTTGAAGGTTCAATTAGTGACACTTGGCATTCCTTACAAGTTCTCTCTATTGAACCAGTCCATAATTAGGTCATCGTGGGAGATTGGGCATAACTTATTCTTGAAGTATCTAATTTTGGTGTGGTTACCCACCATTTTGTGGGTGATATCCTTAGGAGAAATTTTTTCTTCAAGATGGTCCTCAGAAAGCAACCAACAACCCCTTGCAACCACCAACTAGCTCGTTGTGCCATTTCTCCACCACCTGAGCCAACCATGTGGTCTCTCACCCATTTGCCATGATCGTATGTTTGAAGGTGAGTCTCCCGAACCTAAAGGTATTGCCTTATCATTTGGTAATTGAGTATTGTAGTTTGCTTATCATGGACACTTCTGGGCATGGATTAATGGGGGGATTCGATGAAAAGAATGGGCTAGGTCTGTGCTCTTGTCCCCTAGACCCCTTTTGGACATTATCTTGGATTCTAGTCCTGTAGGATCTCTTTTACTGACCATTTGGCTTTAAGGATGGTATTTCATGGGAAACCCTGATTTTAGTTTCGTGGTCCCACTCCCTCATCCACATATATTGCCCGCTTCCCACTCATTATAACCCCATTCATCATTCTCTCACCTGGGTCCACATTCCTTCAGTGGGTCCACAGAGGGTTAGCTCTCCCCTTCCCCTTTCCCACACCTTGGGTCGGGCCTGGAATGATCCCTCGGAGGTTGACACAGCTAAAAAGAAAAGTAAAAGCATAATTGGCCACTCTCAACAGGAAATGTACCACAAAATGCAAAAGATCGTTGGGACAAACACATTTCGCACGTGGGAAAAAACCAATACATGAGCTCTACCCCATCATCATGACCATCACCCTAGTTCCTACAGGTTTTATGAGCCTCCTTCATCATATAGGAACCCATGATTGTCCCAACCCCTGGTGGGCAATGAACCACCCTACCTTAAAATGGGGTATCCACTGCTATATCTCATGCAACATGCTCTTACCCCTTGAGCCCCGAGCAATTAATTAAAGAAAAATCATAAAAAGGCAAAAGGCATATAAAGAAAGGTGGAAAAATCAAGGCCGGGGCACCTCATGTACCACGATTACTCCCTCCTATATATTATATACCCAAGTGTGGTCTTCCCTTTTACTAACTACCATTGTACCCCAATGTGTGGCCCATGGCTGCCCCTTTTCATTCCCTACTCCATCTATACCTTTATCATATGCCACCACCTTTTAAAGGATGTACTTTGGACATATTATCCCCTTTAGAAGTAGAAACCACCTAATGGGATGCTTGGTTAACCCCATTGGGAGCTTGGACACATTAGCACCTACTAAAGCCCATTATGGAAGGGCAGGCCATTATAAAGTTCCCACTTGTGGTCCATGGTTTGTAAGCTCCTTTACTCGATTTCCTTGATGACTTGTTGCACTGGAAGGCTAGGGGATGCATTGGATCTTATGCAGGATTGCAGGTTGTCTCCATCTTGGGTTTGGTCTCCCTATACGGCTTCCTAACCCTCTAGAGGGCTACATTGGCACACGTAGGTTGTATGTTGAGAGCCATGGGCCTCCACAGCAATAAACAACACTCCATGGATGCCCAAAGATGTTCAAATATTGCTCAAGATTCACCTGTTGGACGAGGAAGATGCACCTGGTTCGCCTTTGCCTAGCCTGCCCCACAGTTGTACCATGCACTTGGCAGATGATCCAGAACTTGATGCTAATTGGCGTCATTTACACCATCATTTGAGTCCTTACAGATGGTCTACAAGCATCTTCGACTTACTTGGAGACCCATGAGGTCACTTGTGTTCCCTCACAACCATTGGGAGCACCACAGGTTTATTATGTGGAGAACAAGGGGCCAACTCCTTGTCCATTACTTTTGGAAGTCTAACTCATTATTTTGGCACTTATGGACTTCATCAAGCTTCTTAGAGAGCCCAACGACATGCATCATTGGTCATTCGACCTCTTGGGAGGCTTATTATTTTATTTATGAGTTAGTTTGTTGGGTTTGTCACCAATAGATAGTTATTTGCACATTATTTTAGTTGATGGGCTAATGTAGGTTCAAATTAGGTAATTTGAACTCCTAATGAGTGTATAAATAGGAGATACATGAATTCATTTGTATCATCACTTTGGATTGGATCATTCTTCTCTCTTGAGAATTTCGCACTTCTTTCTTGGAGGATGAATTGGAGCATGGATGAATTTTGATGTTTGGATTGGGTTATCTTATCTTGGAGCTTCTTTATTGTCAAATTGTTGATTGTTGGATATGTTCTCTTACATCTAAGTACACACATTTAATGTTACTCTTGTTTTACTTTGTCATATGCATTAGAATGGGATTTTCCCTATACTAGGGCTAATTTCTACATTGCATAATTGCGAAATCGTGGTATTATTGTTTCTATATAGCATCTCTCAATGTATGGGCCATGTATGTTGAATGAAATCTCCTAGGGATAGTTCTACCATTGAATTTATCTTAATAAGGCATCTCTTTTTGAAAAGCGAAGTATAAAGCTTTGAGGTCACTTCTTCTTGCCCTAAAGGCTAAGCAAAGTAGTCTTTGAGGCCTCCTTGACCAAGAAACAATGTCCTTTCTCATCATTCCCCTAGACTCCATTCTCCCCAAGGGATGAGGCACTGATCTACCAATAGGTGGTCACTCAAAGAACCATTTTTCTTCACCTTTCCCCTTCTCTTCTATGTCTAGCCAAGTTGGGCCACCTAGGGCATCACTTTCCCAACAAAATAGCCATAGAAAATGTTCAATTTCCTAGCCTCTACTGCGCTGGTGTGTTCTCAAGAGCTCCTCCAAATTTGAAGCCATTTGGACAGTGGGGTTGTGAAATATTCTAAGCCCTAGCTCTAAGATCAAACTTTGCCCTGGTATTCCCTAGGCTAGTACCTCATAGGATCAATTTGACACCTTTAAGTGGAAACTCTTGTTTTGATCCTTTCCCCTTCCTTGTCTCGGTTAAGATCATCATTGGTTGCTAGATTCTCTCTCCTTAACTTAGGTTTTGGGTCCACTTGGTACTGTGTTGTCCCATACCTTTGAAAAGTTAATTCTTCAAGAACCACTTGGGAAGTCAAGTTCAATAAGGATTTTAGGATTGGGAAACTCCTTTACAAGGCATATTCCTTTAACCTAGCGCTTAAATCCTCATCTCCTTATCCTAGAAAGCTTTGTACCTTGCTTGAAGAGCAAGCAAGTTCCACTTTTATCCTCCTTCTAGGAAAAGGATCTTTAAGGTCACTTCACATCCATTTGTGGATTCACCCTTCACAAGTGACTTTCTATATACCAGGTCTCCTCCCATCAGTGGAAGTTTGTAAAGAGTAGGGAGTCTTAGTTGAGGTGACAGTGGGCTAAGTCTCAATTGTTGTCCTTGATCTAGCTGCTGTCCCTTTAGGAGTTCCTTTAGCCCCCCTGCTAGTTTGATCAGTAACAGATCCAACTTGTGGCATTGGAAAGAAGATTCAGAGGGCTACCACAGAACATCTTGGAGAGCCGAAATTACAAAGATAATACAGTTTCAATATCTAGCTCCAAAAAAAAAGCAAAAAGGTGTGTATTTTTTTTTTTTTTTTTTTAATTTGCAACTCTTTTGTTTGAAAAATCAGTTTGAAGTGATTCAAAGGGCATAGAGAAGCATATATATCATTATTTCATTCCAATATGCCTCGAAACAAAAAAAATGGACACACCTAGTAAGCAACCAGAAAGCTCTAATATGACGCATGAAGAAGAGGAAGAAATGCAACATGATATATGAAAATTACAAGATCAAGTGCAAGAAATTTCGCTTTCACAAAGAGTAACCAAAAATGAATTGGAAGTGATGATGAATGTTAAGATCGATGGTTTAAAAGGGAACATGGATGGTTTAGAATAAAAAATAAAAAGAGAAATGGAAGGTTTGAAAGATGGTTTAAAAGGGAACATAGATGGTTTAGAATAAAAAATAAAAAGAGAAATGGAAGGTTTGAAAGATGGTTTAAAAGCAAAAATGGAAGGTTTGACAAAGTTGCTACAAGAAATGCTTCCTAGTGGTGACAAGGTACTCCATGAAACTCATGATGAAAACAAAAGGAATGTTAATCATGATTTTAGAGACTCTAACTTTGGATTGAAGACTAACCACATTCCAAAGATCGATATGAGGAAGTTTGATGGCAAGGATCTAGTAACATGGATACTACAGATGGAGCAATTCTTTGATCTACATGATGTGTCAAACACACAAAATGTGACATTTCATATTTATATTTAGAACAAAATTAGTTTGTGTGGTATCGATGCCTTTGTTCTCGTAAATTAATTGTCACTTGGACAATTTTTGTGGAAGAATTGGTGACACATTATGAGGATACAAAGAGAAATACCTTCTTTAGCTAATTGATAAATCTCAAACAAAAGGGTTCAATGGCAGAGCACATTGAGAACTTCCAAAGATTGAATATCAAGATAAATGATATTCTAGAGGAGCATAGGATTGATGTTTTCGGAGGGACTTTAAATGATAACATCCAACATGAGGTGGCAAGAAAAGTTGAAAGCAAAATTATGGCAACAAGGAAATCTACCACTCACAACTATAAAGATGGAAGTGTTGCTGCTACTAGCCTTCCACAACCTACAAGGTTGACACCACAACAATTGGAGGAAAAAATAGCAAAAGGTCATAAGTGTGCTGAGATTCAAAAGAAACTATTTTACGCAGATTGTGAAGAGGAGGAAGAAAATGAACAAGAAGCATCAAAAGAAGAGGATATACACCCGGAACCAACCCCAGAAAAATAAGAAATGAATCTGACGATATCTTGTAATGCATTGGCAAGAATTACCACTCCTCAAACTCTCAAGATAGAAGGATATATCAAAAAGAAAAAGGTGATAATGTTGATTGATTCGTGTAGTACCCATAATTTTATTCCAAGGAATTGAATTGCTTTCTATATCCAACATAAGAGTGTCAAGTGATGGTTGCAAATGGAAGAACTATAAATTGCTCTGGAAAGTGCCACAATATCAAGCTAACCATGGGAGAATATGTATTGAATAGTCCAATGCTTTCCATTCCAATGGGTGGTGTTGATGTTGTACTGGGAGTCCAATGGTTACAATTTTTGACGATAATAGCTTTAATTTTCAAGAACTTTTCTTGAAATTTTTTTGGGAAAGAAAATAAATTGAATTAAGAGGTATTGCAGGGAAAACAGGGAAAATAATCAACTCTAATTGTATGACAAATCTTTTGAAGAAATAATAATGGGGTGTAATTGCGCAATTATGCTCACTAGAAGTTCAAACATTGAAATCATCTATTGCTCTAGATCTCCAAAAAGTCTTGGACAATCATTCCAAGGTGTTTGAGACTCCTAAAGGCCTCCCACCAATTCGTGATTATGATCATGCTATTCACTTGATTCTACGAAGTGTTCCTCCAAACATTAGGCCTTATAGATATCCCTATGCCCAAAAGAGTGAAATTGAATGTATGGTTGCAAAAATGCTAGAGGTCGGTATAATTCAACCCAGTCAAAGTTTTTTCTCTGCTCTAGTAGTATTGGTGCACAAGAAAGATGGATCATGGCGTATGTTTCCGAATTATAGGGAGTTCAACAAGCTCACTATTAAAGATAAATTTCCCATTCTTGTCATTGATGAATTGTTGGATGAATTACATGGAGCAATCTACTTCACCAAGCTAGATCTTTGTTTAGGATATCATCAAATTAGAATGAAGACTGAAGATATTCCGAAAACAACATTCAAAACTCATGAAGGCCATGATGAATTTTTGGTCATACCTTATGGCCTTACTAATGTACCTTTCACATTTCAAGGTTTGATGAATTCCATTTTTGAACCCTTCCTTAGAAAATTTGTGTTAGTATTTTTTGATGGTATACTAATCTACAACAAGTCTTGGACAGATCACATTCAACATGTTGATAGGGTGCTCAAGCTATTGGAGGAGAAACACTTATATGCAAAATCCTCCAAATGTTTCTTTGGAGTAAAGGAGGTGGAATATTTAGGTCATATTGTATCTCATGAGGGTGTTAACGTAGACCCTAACAAGATTAAAGCTATTAAGGAATGGAAAATCCCCACAACCTTAAAGCATCTTCGAGGATTTCTCAGAGTGATAGGGTATTATTGCAAGTTCGTTAAGAATTATGGGAGAATAACAATGCCTCCAACAACATTATTGAAGAAAGATGCATTTTCTTGGACTCCAAAAGCAACTAAGGCCTTTGAACATCTTAAAAAGGCAATGTGCCAAGCATCGGTCTTAGCTACACCAAACTTCACAAAAACCTTAATCGTGGAATATGATGCCTCAGGAAATGGAATTGTTGCTGTTTTAATGCAAGAAGGAAGATCCATTGCTTTTGAAAGTCATTCAGTGAAGGGAAAGTATTTACACAAACCTATTTATGAGAAGGAAATGTTGGCAATGCTACATGCACTAAAGCAATGGCAACCTTACCTAATGGGAAGACACTTCAAGGTAAAAACAGATCATGATAGTCTTAAATACCTTTTGGAACAAAGATTATCTTTAGAAGAGCAACAAAAATGGGTCCAAATATGTTGGGTTATGACTTTGAAATCATCTACAAGAAAGGGAAGCAAAATGTTGTTGCAGATTCACTCTCAAGAAAGGATGAGGATGTGGAAGCATTACTCTATGCCATTTCTATTATCCAACCTGATTGGATAACTGAAGCAAGGGATGAATGGAAGAATGATGAAGAGGTGTGGACACTCATTCAAAAGTTGCAGCAAGATCCTAGTACATCAGATACATTTATTTGGAAAAATGATTCATTATGGTACAAAGATCGCTTATATCTCTTTTAAAGAATTCCCAAGTCAAACAAAAGATTCTTTTGGAATTGCACAACCCCCCCTTAGGAGGGCACTCAGGATTTTTAAAAATTTAACATAGGGTCAAGGAGGAATTTTTTTGGGTTAGCCTTAAATTTGATATTGAAAATTTTGTGGCAGAATGTTTGGTTTTCCAACAAAATAAAATTGAGACAATTAAGACCCCGTGTCTGTTACAACCTTTATCCATTCCAAGTCAGTGTTGGGAGGAGGTCTCAATGGATTTTATCACATGTTTACCCAAGTCTGTAGGAAAGAGTGTCATCATGGTGGTAGTTGATAGACTTACCAAGTATGCACACTTTTGTGCTTTATCTCATCCTTTTAAAGTCAGTATAGTTGTTACTGCATTTATGGACAATTCAAAGGCTACATGGAAACCCAAAGATTATTGTAAGTGACAGAGATCCCATTTTGATTGGAAATTTTTGGACGAAATTATTTTCTTGTCTTGGTACTCAATTAGCTCATAGCTCACCTTATCATCCTCTATTTGACGGGCAAATTGAGATAGTGAACACATGTTTGGAAGGATCTCTTCGTTGCTTTGTATATGATAAACAAACACAATGGGTTAAGTGGTTACCTCTGGCTGAATGTTGGAATAACACTTCCTTCCATACTGCAACAAAAATGACACCATTTATGGCACTTTATGGATATCATCTACCATCCGTCACATCATCTTCAAGAGAAAATTCTAAGGTTCAAGCAGTGGAAGATCACATCGTGCATCGACAACAAGTTCTCCAACTCTTAAAGGATAACCTCTGGTGCATAATCGAATGAAACAACAGGTAAATCAACATCACAATGAAAGAAGTTTTGATGTAGGCGACTGGGTATTTTCACGGTTACAACGATACAAACAAATGTCCCTCAAGCAAGCTAAGAAGGATAATAAATTATCACCCAAGTATTATGGTTCTTACAAGGTGTTGCAAAATATTGGTACTATGGCATACAAATTGGAGCTGCCTGCATCTTCCCGAGTGCACCTAGTTTTCCGTGTTTCATGCATAAAGAAGGTTATCGGTGACAAGCTCCCAGTTCAAATAGTATTGCCAGAATTTGACGAAGAAGGAAAAATCATATTGGAGCCTGAAGCAGTCATGGAAATAAGAACCCGATAGTTACGAAATCGATCAATTTCAGAGTATCTCATTAAGTGGAAGAACTTACTCGCTGAAGATTCCACATGGGAGGATGATAATTTTATACAAAAGCATCTAGAACTACTCAAGCGTTGAGGACAACACTTTTTTAAAGGAGAGGGGCATGTTAGGTCCTTATAATACTAGTGTAGCCCCCATATTGTTATTGTGATTGTAGCCTCCTATTGTTATTGTTGTGCCCAAGTAGCCCCCATATTGTTATTGTTGTGCCCCATAGAAGCCCACTATTGTTATTGTTGTGCCCTTACATTATTATTGTTATGTAGGCTCTGATCATATTGTGAACCCTTAAACTCCTGTATATATCAAGGAATTCTTGTCATTTGTATCATCCAAGAATTGTTCATTTATGTGATTTTAAGGAGGTTTCCCCCCTCGAAGACGCTAGTTTTGAAGTCGTTGATCTATCTTTTCTTCTATTTTGAGATCTGGTTGCATAACAAAACCCCATGCCCAGTTCCTCTTGAAGCCCTGATATGGCTACTCAAACTGATATTGTGGCAAGATTGAAGTGTTGAAAGCAAACATGACTTTGTTTCTATGTTAGCACACTACAGTGAGGAATTAAACGCGGGAATACAAACATTATATGCTTGGTTGAAAAGTCCGTTTCAAGATTGTCTCATGAAAACTAAATAAGAATCTATCCCTTAGAAAGATCATAAGACTTGTATCAAAGTTGTTTTCATGAGATAGTAGATAGTACTATGATCTGCTCCTTAATCAGATCATAGGACTAGATCTGATTTGTTGTCATACCTCAAGAGATCCTCAAAGAAACCATCAAGGACGGTTATAATGGATATGAACGCTGAAGGAGTCCCTTCACCCTACAAATTCATTGATGAGTTTTCAATCATGTTCAAGGAAATATTATGTGACATGAAAATTATTTTGATATGGCAAGAAGAAATGACAACATTACAATTCAGATTGTGGCTCAAAGCAAAACAAAACCACATAACCACATGTGGTGATGGATCCAATAAAGGAAGCAAATCGTTTGATGAGTACTAGCATGGTACAGTTGGTCATGGCACAGTTAGTTATGGTTTGAGATATAGCTGCAAATTCAGATTGGGCGAAGAGTGCAGAAGACAAAAAGAGTCCATTAGTATATCGCTTCAGTTTGGGCTCCGTTATGATTTCTTGGATGAGCAGGAAGCAAACATCTTTTGCACTCAAAGGCTGAGTATATTGCAGCTTGATTGGCAAGTTGTGAAGCACTATGGCTTCAACAACTACTTGCAAGATTGTTTGATCAAGTGCAAGTGATGACCATAATGACAGGTTAGAACACAATGAGATCGAGTACTGAGACATGCTATAAAAGGAAGTAGTATGGCTCCAGTACTATTCTACAGTCAAGCAGATCGCTGACAAAGGCTCTGTCCCAAGATGAAGTTTGTATACTTCGAGGACAAGCTTGAAGTGATTGAGTATGTATTTCGCAGCAAGAGGGAGTGATGAATTCACAACATCAAGGACGAACATTCTCCCTATGTCAAATATGACTAGATTAGGGAGAATGGTGCAGCAGAGGACAAACATTCTCCTTGTGTCAAATATGACCAGATTAGGGAGAATGGTCCGGTAGAGGACAATCATTCTTCTTGTGTTAAGTATGTTGACCGAAATTAGGAAGAATGGTTCTAAAGGCCCAAAATTACTTAGTTGAGTAGGTGCCTCTCAACATCAGGCTCAGAGTACTCTTGAGTGAGTCTAGTTAACATCATGGCCTAGAATTACTCATGTAGAGTAAGGCAGTTGGACTTGGGACCAAATTACTCAAATGGATTGAGTGTGTCCCTAGGGTTTCACCACGAGTCAAGAGACCAGGATGATGGTGAACCAAGACTAATATGTATACCATGGGTTAGAGGCACTGAGCAGAATCATGGTGACTAGTTGATGCTAATGATGTACTATGCGTCAGGAGTACCGACCAAGATTATGGTGAGGATACACCATAGGTCAGAGGTACCGACCATAATTATCGTAACTTGTTGATGTTGATGATTTACCATGTGTCACAGTTGTTGACCAAGATTATGGTAAATGGAATGATGCTGATGCTGAATTGTTATAACCTTTTCCTAGAGAAATTTGTCAACATGAGAATATCTAGATAGTCATTATGAATACATCCCTAGATAAAAAGGGGGTGTTGAATTTTTGTAGCTATGGTCGGTCTTCATAATTAATATTTTAACCCTTTATGTATTATATAAAACATGTTCTTCATGCTATTGTGAAAAGAATTTTTTTAAGGCATGTTCTTCACGTCCTTTTCAAAAGAGAAAAGAATTGAATTTTGAAAATTAAATTTTTGGCTCCAAAGAAGGCAAGTCGGCCCTCCTCCTAGTCAAGTCGACCCTAGTGAAGAGGCATCCATTCAACATCACAATATGACTATATATATAGCCATTTCGTCCTCCTCTCAATCAAGTAACTCAAACTTTCTGAGGTAAACAAGAAGGCGGATCCGAGGCAAAGAAGAAGGCTATATAAAGACACTCGTCCTTCAACATTACAGACACAATTCAGATCTCTTCTGTGAAAGTAATTAAGACCTTTTGAAGCAGAGACCAAATCAAATTTGAGGTAGATCTTAGGAAGAATGTTGGACAAATCTGAGGCAGAGATTAGTACAAATCTAAGGCAAAATATTGGATGAATCTCAGGCAGAACAAGGACAAATCAAAGGTCGAATGTCAAAGTAGCAGGACCGAATTTCTTGGGTGTAGATGTAGCACAAATTTATGCCCTAGCAGACCGAACCAAACCGAGTTCAGTGGATAGACTTATGACTTGAGTAGGAGGCAGTTGAACCAAGTTTGACCAAGACTACTTTGCTGGTTAGTTTGACTTTGTGAATGACTAGAAGATCTAGGTGTGTCTCTTGTTGAACTGAAGAATTTCTCTAAGGAAAAGGTTGTTGGATTTTTCCCCATGTGGGTTTTCCTAGGGAAAATGTTTGTGTTCTTGTTTGGCTGTCTCTTTATGATCCTACTGCCATTTTGTTTCATTGTTGATATCCTATGTGTAATTTATTTATGATGAATAAGAATGCAAGAAAAGATTAACCTAAGAGAAATCATAAGAAGTAATTATCAGTTTAGAGGATACTTAAAAAATCAATAGGCCCAATGTCACCTTAGCCTAAACCCCTTACTCTTTATGAATTTTCACCGATGGGAGGAGTCCTGGTAAGAGAGATAGAGATCAATTCTAAGATAAATAGGCTATAGATAAGATATAAGATGATCTCACTAGGGCTCATTCAAGAGAGAGACATAATGTAAGTTCAAAGGCTTCTCTAAGGAAGCAATTCGATCTCAATGAAAAGACCTAGAAAATGGAGGTGCAAGTGTTGGACATTGGATAAACCAACGTTCCCCATGTGTTTCGCGACATGGACTAACTACCTCTCGTGGATCCTTATCTCTGGCGACACAATTGTTGACTACAACTGCGGGTTTTGGTCTAACGACAATCGTGATTCCCAACAAGTGGTATCAAAGCGTGGGTCACGAGTTTGATACAAACTCGACTCGCATTGGGTGGGGGGGGAGATTGTTGGACATTGGATAAACCAACGCTCCCCGTGTGTTTCACGACATGGACTAACCGCCTCTCGTGGATCCTTATCTCTGGCGATGCGATCATTGATTAACACCTGCGGGTTTTGGTATAACGACAATCGTGATTCCCACAACAAGTCCTAGGGTTTGATATATATGACGGTAATGGGAGTTCCAAAGGTCAAGAACAAAGAGAAAAGGTTTCTTTATAATTAAATCAACTAACCCAAGGCTCATGAAACCTTCAAATAAGTCCTTAAGTTGAGAGAAGGAAGACTAGGGTTTCCCTCTTAGGGAAAACACCTAGGGAAAAAGAATTTATGGATGAAACTTGAGTGGATGCCCACCAAATTGATAGGTTTTGTGGCAAACCAAGTCAACTTGATGTTTAGGCTCTCAAATCATCAAAAACCCTTCTCCCTAGAATTTAGCTCCAAGCCCTAGTTGCTCCTCTAGCCTTGAAAGGACCGAAATTTCAAGAGAAGAAAAGATGGATGAAAAATGTGATTGATCACCAATGACTTGGACTAGTGCCTTGTCCCTTGGGTATATGGAGTCAAGGATGTCAAAAATAGGCCAATCTTATTCTTAAGGAGGCTGAAATTTGATGCCCTTGCACGAATTTCAAACATTTACCCACTTCTAGGGATAATGGAGTTTTATGGGAAGAGCTTCCAAAGTTTCACCACTAAGATAATTCTTACAATGTCATGTAAGAGCAATGCATGGAAAATTCATCTAGATAACCAATTAACAAGTTTTCAACAAATTAGGGCGCAATTTTATCATCATCTAGAATCAATATTTCCATACATTAGACATAGAAAATAGATCATTCAATAATTAGAAGTACTTACAAGAAAATTATGCAAGAAATCCATCCATTATGCCAAGAAATAGCTCCAAAAGATATCCAAAAATCACCTCCAAATGTCAAAATGCATCCAATGATCCAATAATCCAAGAGAACAAGAAGTGTGAGTCTTTGTAAGGAGGTTGGAAACGATGAGAGATGGAATAACATCTCTCCAATATATATGAGTTCTAACATTTGCTATTATGCCTACAAGCCCCTAAAATCATGAAGTAATGGGCAAGAAACACCTCTAGGTCACAGGCTGACCTAGTAACCGTTGTGGATGAATGATAAATCTCTTGAAGGAGGACCGAAATACTAACATCATGCATGCATAGGCCTCCAAAGGGAAGGCATTGAGGCCAAATGGTGCCATGTGTGATGTAGAGGGCCTCTAAAATCATGATGGAGGGGTTGGCCCCTTTGTCTCGGTGCAAATCATCTTGTGGACCCCCAAGTATGGTTTGGGGCACAAAACTAGGTCTCATGGGTCTCCATGTGGCTAAATCTCTGTCTCTGCTCCAATGTTGAGGGCACTGAAGATGGTGCAAGCCCTCCCATGTCTCCAAAGGTGAGACAAACCTCATCTGGGCCTTGGATCAACTGCCAAACCATGTGATCACTGCTAAGCAGGCTGGGGCATGCTATTCTAGGTGCATCATCCATGAATAATGTAAGGCAAAGTACAGAAGCTTTGGGGTGCTGAACGTACCTGTGAATGCAAATGATGCTCTATGACTGTCTGAGAACCCATGGCTCTCAATGGAACACCTGTGGGTGTCAATGTGATCCTTTTGTAAACTTGGGCCCTAGTTAAGTTGCCAAACCCATAATGAATCTACCTACCAATCACGCATAATATCTAGTGCCGCAACTTATATCATCAGGTACATTTAATCTTATTTGCATCTAAGCTTGCAAGCTTACAAGTATTGGGCAATGTGACACTTCATACAAAGTTCCTCTTCCAAAATTGGGGCCTTAGTCATGTAATGGTGTTACCTCCCTAGGTAGGAGTGGCTAATAGATGACTCTATTAAGCGTTTCCAACCCCCAAAGGGAAGTGACATGTCCTTAATCCTCCCTTCAATTGATAGGTATCATGTGAATAATGATGGAACAAAGGGGAAACAAAGGGGTCTCAAGGCCAAATGCCATGGTCAAAGGGGTAGCAATGATGAGGAATTCCACATTCTGGGCATACAAATGTGAGGAGGGAGCAATTGTGGATGCATGAGTTACCCTGACCTTTGTTTTTCCACCCCTCTTATTTCCTTTTGCCTTTTCTTGATTTTTCTTTATATTACTGCTCGAAGCTCTAGGAAATGAGAGCATGCTTTGAATGATGTATGGCAATGGTTATCCCCTTAGTGGTGGGACAATTCATTGCCCATCGGGGGTTGGTACACGCAAATGTTCCTTTGCATGATTTGGTAGGGCAACGTTGGCCCCAGGAACCAGGTGATGGCCATAATGGTAAGGGGTAGAGCTCACGGTTGGCTTTTGCCCATGTGCTAATGTTAATGCCTTGGCCATCTTTTACATTTATAATTTTCTTTCTTTTGTTTCTTGCTTGTGGCCATGATATGCTTTTTCCTTTTCTTTTAGCTATATTAACCTCCTTGGGCAAAATTTCCACGCCCGACCTAGATATGTGGAAAAAGGGGAGGGGGTGTGTTAAATCCTAGTGGACCCATGGTCAAGTGGACCCGAAGAAGGGAGGTGGAATAAGGGCTGGTAACTTACGGAGGGAAGTGACAAGTATGGAATAGGGATAGATGGGACACGTTATCTCAATCTTGAATCCTTGAATCCTAAGTAGTGCTGCTTCCTAAAGCGATAAGCCGTTAGGGGCGGTCCCGTTGGACTATGATAGAAAATTAAACCCCCTTTTAAGGTGAGGGAACAAGACTACAACCAAGACCCTTCTTTCTTCCAAATCAGCCCATAATTCATTCCAAAATGCCCAAATACAAACAAGCATAAGCACCCGATTGCGAAATGAATAATATACCTTTTGACCAGAAGCCCACCTTCCAAAATGTGATCCTGACAAATGGATGAGGGGACATATAACTAATGCAGGTGGCATAGATATGAATGGCACGTCCCATCGGCTACAAGGTGGCTCTTAGGGGTTGCTGGTTGCCAACTAGAAGAGATGAAGAGGAGAAAAGTTTCTCCTAGGGGTCACCCACTTTTGGTGAGTAACATCTGGCTCCAATTGGAACATGAGCTCACCATAGAGCGCATGATCCATGTACTTGAACGGGGAGTTCATGAGAACTCCAACAATCTCTTGGGACCATAAACCTATAACATGCACATCACAATACAACTATTTGGGAGCATATGCACTAGGTGTACTTTAATCGCCCATGTTTTTCATAAAAGAAATAATCCATACAAAATAGTAAATCTATATTAAGATGCATATCTATTCTAAATGCAACTACGATATCATGAGAACATAATATGATGATGTTAGCCATGCAAACATAATATGCAATGCAGCTATACTAACATGCATGACATGTAAGATCATGTCCCTTTGGGAAAATACTCTTTCAAGAGTTTCCCATTCATAGGGGGGGGAATGGGCTTGCCACCAAGGGTTTTGAAATGATAGGCATTTATACCGACCATGTTAGATATCCTGTAGGGACCAATCCATAAGTTGTCAAGCTATTTATGCATGTCGAGCTTTTCCCTTCTCTTGTCCCATAAGAGGACGAGGGTCCTTGGCTCAAAGGTTCTACTCCTGACATGTCTATCAAATGTATCCTTCACCTTCTATTGGCTTCGGGCTAGCTGGTCAATGGATTTCCTAAGAACGTCATCAACCTCTATAATTTGGTCAATTCGTGCTTGTATGGCATCTTGCTGGTCAGGGAATGCCTTTAAGCATTCTAGTGCAAGCAACTTCAATTGGATAGGTAATTTTTCCTCGGCTCCATAAACCAACTGAAATGGGCTATATCCAATGGAAGCCTTAACAATAGTACGGTTAGCCCACAGAGTATACTTAATCTTACTATCCTAATTTCGTTTGTTTTCTCCCACTGTTCTCTTGATAATCTTTATGAGGTTCTTATTACTAGAATCAACTTGACCATTTCCTTGAGGGTAGTAATTAGAAGAGTGTGCCAATACTATACCATAATTGCAACACATTGAGGCCAACACCATAGAGTCAAATGCCTTGGCATTGTCTGTTGCAAACTTGGCGGGCACACCGAAACTCGTGATGATTCTTTCCTCAAGGAAATCCATGACTACTTGATTGGTAGCTCTTTTTGTGGGTATAGCTTCTACCCACTTTGTGAAATAATCGGTTGTAGTATGTATCCACTTATGCCCATTGCTTGAATTATCTTTGAATTCTCCAATGAAATCAAGGCCACATTGCTGGAAAGGTGCTTCAACTATGACATTTTTGAGGGGCATGGCATGGAGTTGCTGCTTTCCTGCAAATAATTGGCATGGTTGGCACCTCTTGACGAAGTTTAATTTATCAACAAATATAAAAGGCCAGTAATACCCCGCCCTAAGTGTTTTGTGTGCGGTGGTTCTAACAACATAATGCCCTCCACAAAAACCTGCATGAAACTCCTTCATCAAGTTTTATGATTCTTCTTTATTCACACATCGGAGAATAACCCCATCCGGTTTCATCTAGCCAAGGCCATCTTGAGTTAGGCAATATTTAGTGGCCTTTATCCTAAGAGCCCTCCTCTTGTGATCCACTAATCCTGGGGGAGCAGTCAAATTTTGTAAGTAGTATATAATGTTAGAATAACATTCATCATTCTCAAGTTCAATAGCAGTGGCGCATACTTGCTCACCCTCACCTTCTTGTATAGCCTCATTGTTAGTTAACAATCTCAGCCAACGCTTGCCCCTTGATAATCTTCTTGGGATGAATCTCTAAATCATATTCTTGGATTTTTGCGACCCATTTTCCCTTTGATCCAAGGCAATAGTTTTGCAATAACAGATCTTTCACAACGAGATATGGAACAAAGGCATGTATCTTATTGTATCCCACATATACCCAAAAATACTTAAGCGACTTGACAAGGGCGTATGCTTGTTTCTTAGTGAGAGTGTCCCTTGTCTCCACATCTCTTAATGGCTTGCTCATAAATGATATGGGTCGCTCATTTCCCCCTACCATCCTCCTGCATTAATATTCCTGTAATTGTGTCCTTTGAAGTGAAGGGATAAATGATAAAATCCTTGGAGTAATTCGGGCTAATGAGGACAGGGGTCAAAGCGATCTTACTCTTAATTTCTTCAAAATATTTGTCTTTACTAATATCTCATACATAGGGCACATGTTTTTTTAATAAGTCGTTCATTGGTTTGACAATCTCAACAAAATTTGGGACAAATCTTCTCACAAAATTGATTTTGTCGAAGAACGACCTCAAAGCTCCTTTGTCCTTCGGGGCGGGGATCTTCTTAATAGCTTCAATTCGTCGGGGTCAATGCTAATCCCATCTCTAGACACAACATGACCAAGTAATTTACCTTGATCAACTCCAAAGATAGACTTCTTAGGATTAAGTGATATACTATATTGTCTACATTTTTCAGACAGTTTCCTTAGATGTTTACAATGATCCCGTCTTTCTCTGGAGGCCATAGTCAGGTCATCTTCATAAATTTCCATGATCTTTCCTATAAGGTCCCTAAAGGCGAAGCCCTTAGCTCTTTGGAAGGTAGAACCAACGTATAGTAAACCGAATGGCATTCTTAAGAACATGTAGGTTCCCCAAGGGATAGTGAATCCAATCTTCAATCAGTCTTCTTCTTTTACCACAACTTGGTTGTATCTAGAGAAACTATCTAGGAAAGATATCATTTGGGACCCGGTTATTCGTTGCAAGAGATTTTCCATATTAGGTAGAGGATAATTGTCTTTCAAACTCACTTGGTTGAGATCTCTAAAATCAATACACATTCTAATATTTCCATTTTTCTTTCTGGTGACCATGGGGTGAGACACCCATGAAGAGTGCCTAATAGGAGTAATGATACTGACATCCACCGTCTTTTGAAGCTCTTCCTTAACCAACGGGGCTGGCTTTGGATTCATTCTCCTTGACTTTAGCCTAACAAACATAGCCCCCTCTTGGACAGGGATGGTGTGCTGTATAATTTCAGGTCTATAAGCTTTCAAATCATGATAAAACTAAGCAAAAACTTTCTTGAATTATCTTAGCAATCTTTCAAGCTCATCTCTTTCTTGTTTGGACAAGCCTTTGCCTAATTTGACCATTTGATGGGATGAAGAAGTTCCTAAGTTGATATCTATGGTATGAGATGAGTCTTGGACTTCCTCTTTGGTTAAACTTTTGTTGCCTCTATCAAATTGTTGCTCACTAACCAAATCCTTGTTTCTATTACTCGGCTCAATATTGTTTTGGAGAAAGCATACTATCTCCTTATCATCCTTAAACACAAGCCAGTGGTCAGCATAGTCAGGGATAGGTGGGCAATATATAGTGTCAACTGCACACCTTCCTGATTTAGAGATTTTGTCATCAAGAAATTGAGAGTTGGATGTTTCCATTGCCAAGGCATCGACAATGGAATTATTACTTCCAGGGACCGCCTTGATTGAGAAATTTTCAAATTTCTTTATAACATTTACAACCTTCTCTTTATACGATATTAATTTCTCATTTTTGGTACTAAAAGAGCCCTTAACCTAGGAGACAATCAAGTCATAATCACCTATGGCAATCAATTGTTGAATGTGCTTAGAACGGGCCACATCCAAGCCTAATATTAGAGCTTCATACTTAGCCACATTGTTGGTACAATCGAACTCAAGTTTTAAGGAAAACAATGTATAATTTTCAGATTGGGAGATCTAGACTATGCTAGCTCCGGATCCTGCCTTTGGACAAGCATTGTCAAAGTACATAGTCCAAATCCCTTTGGGCTCAGAGTTGGGGTTAGGCTCATTCTTGTAAAGCTTCCATTAACTGAACTCGTAATCTTCTTCAATCAATTCTTCTTATGAAACACAAGAATGTGCAATTGTTGGCCTTGTAGAGGTTTGTCAATAGATGATGGCATAAGAATTTTCTTCCATAGGGATCTTAGCGCATGTCCTATCCTTAGAGACGATTCCTTAAAGGTCAGTGACCCATTGCTTGGATAGAAGCATTACCCACTTGGCAGGCATATTTACCACAACTATATCCATAGTCATTTCTCTCTGAGGGCATCCTTTTAGAAAAGCCTTCCTTTTCTCTATGATTCCACAAACCTCGACCTCTTTGGAGTCAATTCTACATGTATTCATGTACTTCTTGGATATGCTTAATCCTAGATATTGCATTATTTTTAAAGGCATAAGGTTAACCATGAATCTAGAATCAAGCACACAATTTTGTAAGATACACTCATTAATGTTTAGGGTTATATAGAATGGGGGAGAACCTAACTCGTACTTGATGGTGTATACCACAATTGGGGTGTCCATAATGGTTGGTTTAGGATTTTTTTTATTATGTTTCTTTTTCTTGGTCTTATTTACTTGGGAGTGGATTATGCTACGGTCACGAGGCATGATAGGAGCTTGTTCTTCATTCTAATGTTCAGGTGCAGAACCATCATGCTCATCAATTATCGCGTGTATGGCATCAACCATCGCTTCATCAATGGCTTGACCAGCGTCAAGGACCAAATTTTGGGCTTGGAGGACACTTGTTGGCTTCATATACCTCGTAGCATAAGCTATTTCCCCAACGAATGCTTGGAGATATGTTTCAAGGGTTACTTCATCTAGAGGTTTGAGCTTTTCAGGGATCAAGTGAACAAGGGTATTGAACCTTTGGTTGAATTCTTTGATGGGTTCATCCTCCTTTCTCTTGATCAGGAGAAGGTCTTTATATAATTCAACTACATCTTTCTCCTCCACCCATCTTGCCTTAAAAGTCGTGAGGAACTTATCCCAAGACCCTACAACCATTGGGAGAGAGACATGGACCAATCCTGGGCATTATCTCTAAATGTGAGAGCAAAAAGAGTCAAAACCACATCTTCTTCAAATGATTCACCAACACAAAAGTTTTCAAGTGATGCCAAGTGTCCCATTGGGTCCTCATCATTTCTACCATGAAATAAAGGTATTGTATCATAGTTATGAGGGAGAGGATGGGGAGCTCCTCAGATGTTATCAAAATTTAAAGGATGGATCACGCACTGCATCCATGGAGAAATATTTCTTCCCATGCTAACTCTATCCAAGAAAGGAGTATGAGGGGGTCCTTCATCCCTCTTGTGATATGTCAACATGGCTTGGGCATCAACTTCCATTGGCAAGGATTATTAGAGTCACTAGAAGAGGATCTATAATGTTGTCAAAGGAATAACCTTTCAAATATTTCAATCTAGGGGAAGGTAGACTTGCTTCCTTCCCAACAATGGCACCAAAAATTTTCCTACAAAATCTAGTAGGCCTTGGAGAGGCAAACCCTACAAGGTATAACCTAGATAATGGGACAACAATGGGGTAGAGGCCCAATGTCACCTCAACGTAAACCTCTTGCACTTAACGGATTCTCACAGATGGGAAGAGTCCCGATAAGAGAGATAAAGATCGATTTTAAGATAGATAGGCCATAGATAAGGTATAAGATGATCTCACTATGGCTCATTCAAGAGAGATATAATATAAGTTCAAAGCTAAGTTGCAGGAAACGTGGCCCTAGGGGTCGTTTCCCCAGGGGAAACGAAACGAAACGCGTTTCCCTGTACCGTACGACCTGGAAACGCGTTTCCGGCCGTACGGCCACGTTTCCGTTTCACGGCCGGAAACGCGTTTCCAAGCCGTACGGGCCACGTTTCCCCAAAAAAACAGTTGTTTTTTAATTTTTATTTTTTTTTAATTTGTTTTTTAATTTTTTTAGGGTTTCCAGGATGTTCTAGAATTTAGGGATATGCAATTCATGGTAATGTTAAATTCTTAAAGTAAAAGTGATATTCTCCTTTATTTTTCATTTTCATCCTTTTACTTAAATTTTTAACATTACCATGAAATGACTCAGGATGTTTGAGAGTGGTTTCGCCCTCATTGGATTTCATATGGAGAAAGTAGAATTTTAGATCTCACTCAAAATCCAGCAGACTTGTTTGTTTTTCAGGATTTCAGGATTGGAGGGATTGCAATGTTTCCATTGGATTTTATCATGTACTAGGGTATGGAACTTGTATTTAATCAAGAGAACCAAGCCCTCTATGCAGGGGAAACTCCCAATAATCAAGATCATGTAGGGTACTAGGGTATGAAACGTGTATTTAATCAAGTCAGCACTAAGGTCGTTCGACTATGTAGGAGGAGACTCCCAATACAATAGTGGTCCTTCTAAAGAATGGGATGTGGATGCAGAAAATCTTGATTTGGATCTCTCTCTTGCAGCCTTATAGTCTTTATTGTACTTGCATTTGAGATTTGGATATATAATAAAGGTTGCTTTTGGATATTCCGATATTTTTATTTTCATTCTGTGATAATTCATGAGTAAATGTGATGTAAATTAAATCGTAATGTTTAAGTGTAATAAATTATAATGTATCATTTATGCTTTATGATTGCACATATTTATATATATATATATATATATATATATATTTAAATATTTTCAATATATATATATATATTTAAATATTTTCAATATATATATATATTCGCGTTTCCTCGTTTCCAAAATTTGGGGAGGTCGCGTTTCGTATCACTTCCCGTTTCGGAAACTCGTACCCGTTTCCCCGTTTCGTGCAACTTAGGTTCAAAGGCTTCTCTAAGGAAGCAATTTGCTCTCAATGAAAAGACCTAGAAAATGGAGGTGCAAGACCTAGGGTTTGATGTATTTGACGATAATGGGAGTTCCAAAGGTCAAGACCAAAGAGAAAAGGTTTCTTTTTAACGAAATCAGCTAAGCCAAGGCTCATGAAACCTTTCAATAAGTCCTTAAATTGAGAGAAGGAAGACTAGGGTTTCCCTCTTAGGGAAAACACCTAGGGAAAAATAATTTATGGATGAAACTTGAGTGGATGCCCAACAAATTAATAGTTTTTGTGGCAAACCAAGTCAACTTGATGTTTAGGCTCTCAAATCATCAAAAACCCTTCTCCTAGAATTTCTCTCTAAGCCCTAGTTCCTCCTCTAGCCTTGAAAGAACCAAAATTTCACAAGAAGAAAAGATGGAAGAAAAATGTGATTGATGACCAATGACTTGGACAAGTGCCTTGTCCCTTCGATATATGGAGCCAAGGACGTCAAAGATAGGCCAGTCTTGTTCTTAAGGAGGCTGAAATTTGATGCCCTAGCATAAATTTCAAGCATTTACCCACTTCTAGGAATAATGGAGTTTTATGGGAAGAGCTTCCAAGAGTTTCACCACTAGGATAATTCTTACAATGTCATGTATGAGTAATGCATGCAAAATTCATCTAGATAACCAATTAACAAGTTTTCAACAAATAAGGGCACAATTTTACCATCATCTAGAATCAATATTTCCATACATTAGACATAGAAAATAGATCATTCAACAATTAGAAGTACTTACAAGACAATTATGCAAGAAATCCATCCATTATGCCAAGAAATAGCTCCAAAGATATCCAAAAATCAGCTCCAAATGTCAAAATGCATCCAATGATCCAATAATCCAAGAGAACAAAGTGTGAGTCTCTCTAAGGAGGTCGAAAATCCCAAGTTGAGTGATGATGAGAGATGAAATGACATCTCTCCAATATATATGAGTCCTAACATGTGCTTTTATACTTACAAGCCCCTAAAATCATAAGGTAATGGACCAGAAACACCTCTAGGTCACAGAACGACCTAGTAACCATTGTGAATGAATGATAAAACTCCTAAAGGAGGGACGAAATGCTGACATCATGCATGCATAGGCCTCTAGAGGAAGATATTGAGGTCAAATGGTGCCATGTGTTATGTATAGGGCCTCTAAAATCATGATTGGGGGGGGGGTGGCCCCTTTGTCTCGGTGCAAATCATCTTGCGGATCCCCAAGTATAGTTTGGGGCACAAAACAGGGTCTCATGGGTTTCCATGTGGCCAAATCTTTGTCTCTACTCCAACGCTGAGGGCACTGAAGATGGTGCAAGCCTCCCATGTCTCCAAATGTGAGACAAACCTCATCTGAGCCCTGGATCAACTGCGAAACCATGTGGTCACTGCTAAGCCGAATGGGGCATGTTGGTCTAGGTGCATCATCCATGAATAATGTAGGGCAAAGTGCAGAAGCTTTGGGGTGTTGAAGGTGCCCATGAATGCAAATGATGCTCTATGACTGTCTGAGGACCCATGGCTCTCAACGCAACACCTGTGGGTGTCAATATGATCCTTTGGTGAACTTGGGCCCTAGTTAAGTTGCCCAGCCCATAATGAAACCACTTGCCAATCACACACAATATCTAGTGTTACAACTTATATCATCAGGTACATTTAATCATTTTTGCATCTAAGTGAACCAAGCTTGCAAGTAATGGGCAATGTGACACTTCATACAAGGTTCCTCTTCCAAAATTGGGGCCTTAGTCACGTAATGGTGTTACCTCCCTAGGTAGGAGTGGCTAATAGACGACCCTATTAGGCATTTCCAACCCCCAAAGGGAAGTGACATGTCCTCAGTCCTCCCTTCAATTGATAGGTGTCATGTGAATAATGATGGAAGGGAGGGGGGAAAAGGGGTCTCAAGCAATGTTGCACGAAGCGGGAGCGAAGCAGAAGCGCGAAGCGGAAGCGCGGAGCGCGGAAGCGTCATTTTCCAAAAATCTAGGAAGCGAAGCGTCCGCGGAAGCGTCTGCTATATATATATATATTTTTATATTTTTTTGCATTTATACTGAAAACAAACATCCCAAATACCAAATTAATTGTAGAAGACATGAAAACATGCATATTTTTGCATAAATCAAGATAGATATGGCATCCATGATTCCATTGTAGTTACTAGTATGTACAACAATCATCTATATTCTAGCTATTACAAACATACATCAAATTTTTAAGCATATTATAAAACATAAAACATTTAAGCATATTATAAAACATAAAACATAGAGCATATTATGATTTATCTAGCAAGTGAGCAACTGTCAACATTTGTCATGTCCAAAATTCAATAATATTAGCTAGATACATTTAATAATTATTAATGTCATTAATATAAATATATAAGCGTTTATCAATAACATTATTAAATATAATTGTACATGTGTTTCATATACCTTTCCTTTCCATTTAAATTACAATAATAAAACTTATAATATCTTTCTTTTATTATTCCTCACTCAACTATATTGCATTCACACATTTTTCTTGTGCCATCGACAAAATTTTGATATAAATAAGAAAAATATAATTCAAACTTTTTTTTTCAAATATAAAAAACGCTTCCATCACTTAATTTCACACAAGATCGAATTCAGACCTTAACCTATCACTGTAAATCACTTAATTTCACATTCGTCATTAACACAAGATCGAATTCAAACATTAACCATCACTGTAAATCACTTAATTTCACATTCTTCATTTATGTTTATTACAGTTTAACAGGATACGTCCTTTGCACTGTGTCTTTGCTAAGCCAGTCAAAGTAAATGTACAGCCACGGAGGACATATTACAATAATTTAAACTTAGATTTTCAGTGGACGTGGGTGCAGTCTTTTTGTACAATGCGTGCTGTCAGCGTTGAAACTGCGCCAGAGTTCGGCTCTTGTGAGCTTGTAACAAGATGTCCCCGGTGCGTTAAATCCGAAGGCTATCAATATTTGTGGGCTATAGCTCTATTAATATAGGAGTCGGGTGCGTTAAATCCGAAGGCTATCAATATTTGTGGGCAACGCTTCGGGGGCAACGCTTCTCAAAAACCAGGAATCGCTCAAAAAATGCGGAATCGCGCTTCGGGAAAAATGGAATCGCGCTTCCTTTGGCGCTTCCGGAACGCTTCCGTACGGGACGCGATTCCGGCCTAGGATCCGGGGGGGGGGGGGGGGCGCTTCCTACAACACTGGTCTCAAGGCGAAATGCCATGGTCAAAGGGGTAGCAATGATGAGGAATTCCACATTCTGGGCATACAGATGTGAGGAGGGAGCAATCGTGGATGCATGAGTTACCCCAACCTTTGTTTTTCCACCCCTCTTATTGCCTTTTTCCTTTTCTTGATTTATTTTTTATATTATTGCTTGAAGCTCTAGGAAATGAGAGCATGCTTTTAATGATGTATAGCAGTGGTTACCCCCTTAGTGGTGGGGCAGTTCATCACCCACCAGGGGTTGGGACATGCAAGGGTTCCTTTCCATGATGTGGTAGGGCAACATTGGCCCCAGGAACCGGGTGATGGCCATAATGATAAGGGGTAGAGCTCATGCTTGGCTTTTGCTCACGTGCTAATGTTAATGTCCTGACCATCTTTTGGATTTTATATTTTTCTTTCTTTTGTTTCTTGCTTTTGGCCATGATATACTTTTTCCTTTTCTTTTCGCTGCATCAACCTCCTGGAGAAAAATTTCCTGGCCCAACCCAGATATGTGGAAAAATGGGAGGGGGTGTGCTAAATCTCAGTGCATCCATGGTCAAGTGGATCCGGAGAAGGGAGGTGGAATAAGGGCTCGTAATGTATGGAGGGAAGTGACAAGTATGTTATAGGGATAGATGGGACACGTTATCTCAATCCTGGATTCCTAAGTAGTGCCGCTTCCTAAAGCGATAGGCCATTAGAGGCGGTCCCTCTGGACTATGATAGAAAACTAACCCCCCATATAAGATGAGGGAACAAGACTATGACCAAGACCTTTCTACCAAATCACCTCATAATTCATGGCCATATGCCCAAATGCAAACAAGCATAAGCACCTGATTGCGAAATGAATAAAGTACCTTTTGACTAGAAGCCCACCTTCCAACATGTGATCCTGAGTCCTGACAAATGGGCGAGGGGACATATGACTGATGTAGGTCGTAGAGATATGAATAGCACATCACATCATCTACAAGGTGGTTCTCATGGGCTGTTAGTTGCCAGGTGGTAAGAGATGAAGAGGAAAAAAAATTGTTGTAGGGGTCACCCACTTTTGGTGGGTAACATGTTTTATAGGTATAAAAATTTATAGCATACAAATCAGTATAAGAACAATTAAAACAACCTATAAATCTTAATATCAACAAAGGTTTGAGGCTATTCAAGGAGGTGAACAAGGGATAGGTTAACTTATAGTTTTTAGTGGCTGAAAATGCACAAAACAACAACAACGACCTAGATGGAAACCCTAAAATAGTGGTAGAACATGCATAAAATGATAGATTTTTTTGTTTTAATCATTCATAGTTGCAATTCCTATCTAGAAGGCTGTTGTCACAAAATCTAGCAGGCTTAGTGCAAAACCCCACTAGGCTGAAATGAATTTTAGGGCAACAAGAGATCAGTTGCTACTATCACCTTAGAAACCTTTCTTCTGTTATTTAGTGGTATTTAACCACAAGGGAGGCTTCCCCAAAAGATCACCTAAAGTATATTCAATGAAAATGGCTCAAGGTGATTGAATGAGATCTAAAGATTGGGATATAATAATGGTGGAGCCTATAAGGCCTAAGTAATCCTTGCCAAAGTTCAAGTACTCTATTCCCAGACCAATTATATGGCTGTTATAAGTTAGGGTCTTGCATAATTTCAATGGTAAGACACGTGATGTCATATAACAACCAAAAGAAAAGGTCTTTTAATGATTAGTCATGAGAGGGGCAAGTCCTTCAAATAAATATCTAGGATCTAGGGTTTACAATGTAGTTTCTGTTTTATGGCTGAAAATATGCATAAATAACAAAGGATGATGACATCAGACCTAAAGGAGGGATTTGACATGAAAATAATGCTAGATTTTGATTTTATATAACTATTAAATGTATTCCTACTTCAAGTACAATAATACATCAACAAAAATTACTTTTTAGCAATATTTCACATAAAACCCTGGCCCTAACCCTAAATATTTATGATTTAGAAAGAAGGACAAATTTATTAAAGAAGATTTGATCATCCCTACTATGACTAGTGCCTTGTTCTAAATGGGTTAATGGAGTTTTCTAGGGAAATTCCAATGAGAACAACCTTGCTTAAGTAAGGGGATTGACTAGGGCATCCACTCTTAAACCCTAATAATTTCCTTGTGAGGTTTAAGAGCTTCACACTTAGAGTTCTTTTAAGGAATTCTTGGAAAATAGTTTCACATATCATAAAGGAGCAAGATTTCAAGATAAACTTAGCAATTTATATCATGGCACAATTAGAAACCCTACTACACAAATACAAAATGCAAAATTTAGAGAATATGTGGTAAACTTACAAAATTTTCCATAAGAATTACTTCAATCAATCATAGGAAACCATCTCCAAGCAAAAATCACCTCCAAGAGAAACTAGCACCATAAAAGATCACATTTTGGCCCAATAGAGACAAGAAAACTAAAGTGCACTCTTAAAGAGAGAAGAGTGTGATGAGTGAGTGATGGTGAACAAATGAAATAAGGCCTCCGCTATTTTTGTGAGGTTTAACTTGCCTTATTTCCATAATTTTATAAGCAAAGCCCTAAACAAGTTTGTGCAAGTATTCAACAAGAGTGAGGTCACAAGCTGACCTCAATATAACTCAAAAACATAACATAAATGCCAAAAATAGTCCACACGTGTCGAAATAATGACCTCCACCATGATATCATCCTCCATAAATGCTCAAGGTGCCACAAGCAAGTGACAAAATGTATCATGAGTGCTCCTCACTCCAAGAAAGAGTCAAAGTGCACAAGTATGCCTCCGTAAAGTGCCTTAAAAACCATGATATCATCATAATTATGCAATACGTCACCCTTCTAATAGCAAAAGGAATGGTGTGGTATCATCATGCCTAAGAGTTGGTGTCCAAAGGTGATGTGCATGCCCTCTGTTAGTTTGTGTGACACCAGACGGTTTTCTAGTCTCAGATGATGCTAAGAGGCTAAGGAACACTAGATCTCCAAAACCTAGAAAATGTTTCATGAGATAAGATGAGGAAACGCCTTAATTAAATTAATTGGCCATAATTAAATATTTCCTATGTCTAACTTAGGAAAACTGGTAAATTAAATTTAATTAATTAAGGATGTTCGAGATTGCTCTAAAGACTTCTATTGATGAAGTCTAATTGATCTTAGTTGTCAATGGAGATTAAATCGTGGTCGTTGAAGACTTAACAAGAGATTATAAGAGTAGGTCGAAGGGCTTGGAGATATCATCAGAGTGATCAGTATGATCGAGTTGTGTAAGATAGATCGAGCAACCTAGTTTGCAATCTTCAACAAGGGCGTAGTTCAAACCAGAGGGAGAGCATCAGAGAGAGGGGACAACATATAATTTGGGAGTAGGATTCCAGAGAGATTCTTGGTGATTTTCTTGTGTTGGAGTTGTAGGAAAAGGGAGGCCGAATTCATCTGTGAAGGAGGCTGTACAAGAAGTGTGAATAGCCAGAAACCCTGGTGCGAGTTGTCAGAAGAGCCATAGATCAGTAGCTGAAGGCCAGATCTAGTTCCGGAAGGCAGAGCGAGTAGTTTCCAGTGACAGGGGGAGGTAGGACAACTCAGTTAGAGCCAGTTTCCAGGAAGTGCTAGTAGTTCCAGAGGTTGCAGTGCATATTCCAAGCAACAGTGCGAGTTGCCAGTGTGGGGTGAGAGCAGGCCAGAGGAGGCCAAGTTGTTTTGCAGAGGAGATATGGGATCTCCAGATTATTTTGCTAGTTGTGATCTATATTTTCTAGAGGATAGCCAGTTGGGCATCCGGTTGTAATAATTCTCAAATTGCTGCATAATAAAATAAACCCTCATTTGCTGCACCGGTTTTCCCTTTGGGGTTTTTCCGGGGACGTTTAGTCCAAAAATATTGGTGTCATTTTTATTGTGTGTGTGCATCTATTTCTTAGTTCCTATTTTATTCCACAACGTATTTTCATTGTGAAGAATGCATCGGTGATTTATTCGTTATTTGCCTAAACAAATAAATTGCTAACACATTTGAAGAATAAACTCTAGTTGGTGCATTTGTGGAAATTTCACATGGTATCAAAGCATTGTTGATGAAATCAGAGGTTCATAAGTGAAAGGAAGAGAATGCATGCAATTTCAGAGGGAGATCTTGTTGAAATTTCTAGGTATTACCTGTTAGAAATTTTTCTGTATTCTTTGGTTTATTTTTCCTACTTGTTTAATTACTAACAACTTATTTAACCATATAAATAATGAAATAAACACAATACAGTCTCAACCATCCACAGATCAACAACTGAAAGAAATGAACAAACACACAAGGGACGCCGTTATTTTTGGACAAATCGTCCCTGGAAAAGCCCAACTTGGGAAAACCGGTGTTGGAGTTCTAATGGTTTTATTATTAAGCAACTTTTCTTGAGTACACTAGGTGCCAAACTGGCTCACCCGATAGAGAAAATAATCTGGCAATAATACCTCTCTTTGAAAGCAGATATTCTGAAAGTCTGCTCTACGAAACCCTCTCCAACGCTCTCTGAAGCATTGCGTCAGCCCTCCTGGCCTCTGCGTCAGCCTGAAACCCTCTGCGTTAGCCCTCTGAGGCTATGCGCAACCTCTCTGGCCCTCTGCGTCACTTCTATAGCCTCTGCATCAGTGACGCAGGCCCTTCTGGCCTCTGTGCAGTCACTACTGGCCTCTGCGTGGCTTCCTCTGGCTCTGCGTCTGCCTCTCTGCCTTGCACTCACTACCCCTCACTGCAACTCTGATCACTGGTTCGATTTCTCTTAGCAAACCCCACTCTAGAAAATCGAACTGACTGATCACTCTGCTGTATCTCCAACTAACCCTCAAGCTTATATTTTTTCTATTGAGTCTTCAACGGTCGAGATTAAATCTAATCAATAATCAACGACTAAGATTAGATTTGGCTTGATCCATGTCATTTAGAACCTTCTAACCCAGTTTTATATTAATACCCATTAATAATTTTATTTTCCTAAGTTTAGACTTAGAAACCCATTAAAAATATTAATTATTTTAATATCTCCTTCACCGAGTAGAATTACCCCAAACCATTTCCGACTCTCCGAGTCTTGGAGATCTCATGTGCTTTAGCGTCTACACCAATTTTCATGGCTAGAGCACATCCGATTCTACCCCAAATCAACAGATTTGAAGCAATATTTCCAGATCCGTGCAGGCCAGCCAGGCAGTGCGAATTGTTGGGGCAGTAAAATTAATTTCAAGTTCAAGGTGAAGGAAAAGTTCGATTTGTCCCAATAACAATTCCTACAAGTAGTGGATTTGTCGGAGAGAGGGCTTAAGTGAGCAGATCAGTGAATTCGTAGAGTAGATCTAGGCGCAAAGATTTGCAGCAAGGGTTTGTAATTGCAGATTTGCGCAGGAAAGGAAGAGAAAAGTACAATGAAGAGGGAATTTCCAGAAGGTTTCCAGTTTTCCAGAAGAGGAAAGGAGACCATACTTTCTAGCAATAGAAGGCCGTAGTAGTCTTTCCAGTCCAACTAGTGCGAGTTTTAGGGTTAACACTGTGTGTGCCATATTCCAGAGAAGGCCTTTCGGGAGGTAGAGCGAGTTACCCAATAGAGGCAACATGCAAAGTGAATTCGGGGAAGGACACTAGAGGCAAGTATAGAAGCAGATCTACGCATTCCTGGGGAAGTGCGTGTAGCAGAGAGGAGGCGGAGTCACTGGAAGGAGGAGGTTTCTGGCATATAATTCTCTAGTCGATTTGAGTTTCATACAGATGGCTGCAACAACACTTAGAGATCAGGATAGACTTGACGGAGCCTCAAACTTTGGCGTCTGGAAGGCCTAAATGCAATTCCTATTGGATGAGCATGGCTTGAAGGCGTTCGTGACAAATGTCATGTCAAAACCAATAGGTGCACAACAGTTAGCAAACTTCAAGAAGGAGATGGCAAAAGCTAAGAGGATGGTCCTAGACGGGGTTTAGGATCACATTGTCCCGCATATTGTTGAGAAAAATATGACAAAGGACATGTGGGATGCTGTTGTGAAGCTACACCAAGATCCATTTGAGAATCGGAAAATGATTCTCAAGAAGCTAAGGACAACAAAGATGCAGAAGGGTGAGAGTGTAACTTCCTATCTCACCAAAATTCAGGGAGTTCGTGATGAACTTGCAGCGACAGGAGAAAAGTCAGGCAATAGTGAATTGGTGCGAACAACTCTAAGTCTAACTCTAAGTCTAAATATTTCCTAAGTCTAACTTAGGAAAAGTGGCAAATTAAAGTTAACTAATTAAGGATGTTCGAGATTGCTCTAGAGACTTCTATTGATAAAGTCTAATTGATCTTAGCCGTCAATGGAGATTAAATCATGGTCGTTGATGACTCAACAAGAGATTATAAGAGCAGGTCAAAGGGCTTGGAGATATCATCAGAGTGATTAGTGTGATTTAGTTATGTAAGGCAGATCGAGCAACCCACTTTGCAGTATTCAACAAGGTCATAGTTCGAGCCAGAGGGAGAGCATCGGAGAGAGGTAGCGACAAATAATTTGGGAGCAGGATTCTAGAGAGATTCCCAATGATTTTCCATTTCTGGAGTTGCATGAAAAGGGAGGCTGAATTCAGTTGCAGAGGAGGACGGACAAGCAATGTGAATAGCCAGAAACCCCAGTGCGAGTTGCCAGAAGAGCCATAGATTAGTAGCTGAAGGTCGGATCTAGCACTGGAAGGCAGAGCGAGTGGTTTCCAGTGACAGAGGGAGGCAGGACGACTCAGTTAGAGCCAATTTCCAGGCAGTGCGAGCAGTTCTAGAGGCTGCAGTGCGTATTCCAGGCAGCAGTGCGAGTTGCCAGTGGGGTGCAAACAGACTAGAGGAGGCCGAGTTGTTTTGTAGAGGAGATCTGAGATCCCCAGATTATTTTTCCAGTTGTGATCTATATTTTCCGGAGGATAGCCAGTTGGGGATGCAATTGTGATAATTCTCAAATTGCTGCATAATAAAATAAACCCTTATCTGCTACACTGGTTTTCTTTTCGGGTTTTTTCTGGGGATGTTTAGTTCGAAAATATTGGCGTCATTTTCATTGTGTTTGTACATTCTATTTCTCAGTTCCTATTTTATTCCGCAGCGTATTTTCATTGTGAAGAATGCATTAGTGATTTATTCGTTATTTTCTGTAAACAAATAAACTGCTAACAAGTTAGAAGAATAAACTCCAGTTGGTGCATTCGTGGAAATTTCACACCATCCCAGGCCATCTTAAGCAAATCAACCATCATCTGGGCTCTGGAACAAGCAGCGTCCATTAAACAGTTTCATGGCTAGCTTGGAGGTGTCCTGGGTCCATCTAGAAATATTATCTAATAGTCCAATGCCTAACCTCATTGGCTCAATGTTTCAGAGACAGGTCTGTTTTGCCCTTGAAAGCCATTATTATAGTCTAAAACTTTTGAGAGTATGCTGGTGGATTCATTCCTGTTACACTAATTGAAATGACCAGTTCGTTGAAAATGTTTTTCCCTTAAAATCAACATCTGTGAAAAATGTCAGACACCGACCATGAAAACAAAGGAGTCACCCCAAATTCCAGCATTAAAACTGTGCTCTAGCTGGGAAAAACAGAGGAGAAAACAAAATCTTAATATCTTATCTTTAGGCACTGGAAGGAATGATCAGTATGTTGAAAATGATTCTCCTTTGAGATTTTCCGTGAAAACTGTTAGAAATGAATCATGGAACTCAGAAACCATCCACTATTTAGGCAAAACACGTTCCTTTAGAGACTAGAAAAATGGTTGAAAACTATGTTTCTTAAAATTAAATCACAGAAAATGGCCGAAACAGTGCCTAGCTACCTCATTCCCAGCCATTTCTCGACAGTTTTCGAATTATTTCTGTAGAAAGTTCCTTTTCCAAATTCTCATATCCAAATTGGTTTTCTTGTTATTTTTTTTGCAGATTGAACGGCACTACACTAGGAAAACACGCATGCGCATACATCATGAGGAAATGAAATATGCTAACCAGAAAAGGGTAATTTCTCATTATGCTCGCATTAAGTCATATAATAGACTGATCATATGGTGTTTTGTCGAAAAGAAAACTGTTCCTTTTCTATGCTGAAGACACCTCCTTTGTTTGAGATGTAAGTTTTTGTGATGCTAAGCTTTTTCTTACGAAGGCCTGGGCCAGGCATAAACATTATATTTGTTTAGAGTGAATTCGGCTGTTCTAAATATTAAGTCTATGGTCCAGTCAGATTTGTATTGTTCAATACTGTATTTCCAAAACAGGGAATTCAAGACATAGTAATATATTGCCTGACAGTTCGATATTTCAGCTTCTTTCTGATTCAGAAACAGTTCGGTGGCTGAACCATTCCATGGAGAAGATTTGGCCGATCTGTCTGGAGAAACTTGCATCCCAAGAAATTTTGATGCCCATCATACCTTGGTTCCTAGAGAAGTACAAGCCATGGACTGCAGTAAGCTTTCTTAAGCTGAAACATTCTAATGATCTTAAATACTTTGTTTTCAATGCAGAAACTTATAATACTCAGTTCTATACTATGCTTACTGGAGCACAAGGAGACTTTTTTGTTGTATAAACATTTATTTGAAGTTATATTGACAGATGTTTTGAAATTCTCATGGAAGTAAAAAAACTTGTTCTCATGGATGTCAGCGGTAGACTTCTGTATTACAATAGAAGATTACATCCATTTTTCTATGTATCTCGTGCAGATGCTTTAGCAATCCCAATGCTTATTCATCTTTGTACATTTTATAGCCCCATTGTCACTCTCCTTGGACTCTTTTATTTTGTTTACAGTTGTCAGGGAGATGCTTTATATTACGAACTATGATACAATCCCTTCAATAACTGAGAAAACGTTTAAATTAGATAGGATAACAGAAAATCCACGAGGATAAAATATAATTGATAATAATGAATATGATGATTGATATGACAACTAGTGACATCATGAATACTATTGAATGGTCACAAGTATGAAAAGACATGACTTTTGTGGCCTGTTATCCCTTGGCATGTAGGGATAACTAGAGGATATTTTCACTTGTGATTTTCATCACAATCAGCAATGCCAAAGATGAAATCTATGGTTTTCCATGGACATTTAGCCAGAGTTCCTCCCTACAGTTGCTTAGTTGATTCTCATGATCATATTTTTGATGATGATTGTACCATGCATTGTTATATGATTGCAAGGTCCCCAATCCTTGGGCTCCAATTTCACAAACTGTGGACGTCAAATTTTTTCATGGTTTATCTAACTTCGCTAAGGCTGTAGCTTGCATTTATTTTCCAAAGTACATCTAGCCATTTATCAAAAAATCTTCTAAATATTTCTCAAAATCTCTTTTCAAAGAATTGTATATTTGTACATTTTGTAAATAAATTTGTATAATATATTTTGTAAATTATTTTTTCTAACTGGGGTTTTGAGAATTTTGTATATATTGGGATTTTGGGTATTTTTAGTTTCATTTGTGTAGGTGTGATCAAGTAAGAAGCATTGGATTAGAGCTAGATCTAGGTCCTTGAGGGTAAGATCTAGCCTCTAAAACTTTTTGTAGGGCCAACCATTGAAGATTTTGCAGTAAAACTGAAGATCTGAAGCCAATCAATTTTTTAGAATAAGGGTTTCAAGTTTTAGGGCTCCTAGGCCCGAATCTGCCCTCTCCAGGCCCTGCGTCAGCCCTTTAGGGCTCTGCGTCACCCTTCCAGGCCTCCTAGAGGCTGGCCGCACGCCCTAAAGGACCTCAACCTTCCTCCTCTACTCTTGCATCTGAGTTTTTAGGGCCTTTTAGGCCCGACTCTGAGGCCTAGAGCCCTCGGGTCCCCTCCTTGACCCTAGATGACAACCTTTTAGGCTTGTCGTGGGCTTTTCAAGCCCTTTCCCTACCTCGACCTCCCTCCTTCTTGCTTTGGCCTCCCTTCTTTAGCCCTTTGTTGCCTTAGCTCCCCTCTTGGCCGTCCTTTTGTCCCATTTCAACCTTTCGTTGGCCTTTTTTCCCTAGCCACTAGGCTTTTAGGACTTTTCTAGCCCAACGCTACCCTATTAGGCCTAGTGCTAGCCCCTCCTAGCCCTAATTTGCCCTCTAACCATCTTTGAAATTTTTGGACTAAAGATTGGTGGGTTTTATGGGGAGAGGTTTGTTCAAAGTTGGTGTTTTCAGGTGCCAAGTGCTTTTGGCAACTTGGGCAATTGTGCTACAAGGTCTTGGGCCTAGGGTTTTCTCTCTAAACCCTCACTTTGTCACTATTTTGTTTCAACTGTCATATTCATTTCATAGTAGTGAATTAAATGCCTTAAAATCATATCTAAGTGGTCTAAAAGCCCTAATAATTTCATGGTAAGATTTTGCTAGTGTTTTGGTTATTTGGGCATTGAATATCTAGCTTAGATCTAGTCACTTGTTTGCTGGAATATCTCTGCATAATCACTAGACCAGATCTGATATAGACTGTAAAGAACACTCTAAAAGGCATAAAACTGATTGGTGTGGCATCTAGCATATTATCATAGCTTCTAGACATCTTGGGCATTGATCTTTTGGGCTTAAATCTTCATTTATGGTGACTGATATCTCTGCATAAAAGTGTGATCAGATCTGATATTTTCTGAATATTGCATCTTAAGAAGGCCTAAAAACTCATAATTTCACATTGGTAAATTTGTTTCAGCATCTAGAAAGTTTTGGGCATATTTTGGCATAAGTTATTGCACTAGTAGCTCACTAATTGCATACTTTTCTTGCTGCTGTAATAAGAGTTTCCAGATCTGATATACACTGAATAATTCATCATAAGTGGGTTAGTTAGCTTGTGTTTTCAATTGGCAAGCTTCTTGGCATTTGATTGACCATAATTGACTTCATATGATTGATAATTTCTTAATCTAAAGTGATTTCCTTGCTGCTGTCCTAAAGGTTAAATAATTGTTCATTGGAACACAAGTAGCATAAGATCTAGCTTTTTTTCATTCTCTATAGATTATAGTTGTTCTTGTTTCATGGTTTTATAGCTATTTGACTAACACATTTTCTGTTGAGTTGATTTATAAGTTCACATCCAATAAACACTCTCTAAAGCACTCTAATCTTAAATCTTTGGGCACCTTGATATCTTATGTTCTAAGTCATATTGCTTCTTCATATTATCTAGCTATGTTAACAAGTGGCATTTGTGTATCTTGATGTAATCGTGATCTAAGGCATTAGGGAATCCATTTGATTCTCTTGGCATTTAAGGCTCAATCAAACATCTCTTAATAAGTGGCGTTATCTAAAGGATATAATCTTTGGCATAGTCATCATTGGAATATCTTGTGTCTTTGTTGATGATCTTTGGCTAATTGTTGAGTTTGATTATCATCTTTAGTCGAGCATTCTGTGGATTGGTTAGCATTGGCACTAAGTTAATTAGTACTTTCTTGGTTGTAAGATTGCATATAACTCATTGATAAGTACTTTTGTCATTAAAGGTTCATCATAACTTAAAGTACTTAAACAACTAAACAATCTTAATCCATGATTCACTCATAACTATTGCATAAGCATTCTAGGCTTAGCTTGCACTAATAATTTACCTCCAAGCATAAGCTTGGTTAATAGACTCATAGAGCCACCCTTTTTCATCTAGCTTGAGGGATTCAACATCTTTTTAGTGGTTAACACAGTGACCTTGCAGTCGTCAGAGCCACAATCACTGCAGCACCAGAGGCACTAGGTGGTTGGAACACAGGGGGAGGTATTGTTAATCAAGCCTTTGCTTGCTTCCTGTTGGCTTCCATTCCACAACCTACTCTAAAGACTGGTCTCAAAAGACTAGGCATATAATTTTAAAGTAACCAAGATCCTTGCATTACACCTAGATCTTAGGATTTGCATAGCATATAGGTTAGTAAGTCTTTTAAGCAACAGTTGTCCATTTGGTTACTTGGTCTTAATTTGTAATCAACAAGAGTTTTGACTCCATAAGGCACTGGTCTCATTTCTAAATCTAATCAAATCCTTAAGTCTTGCTAAATTTAACTAAGTAGCTAAGCAACTCAACTGTGTTTCCCGGGCTTGTTGGTTGCCAACTTGCCTTCTACCTTCACATTTCCATAGGGACTACCCCCCATAGCTTTCTGTTGGGAGACACCTAGAACGAAGTGGGCAGGGATCGGAGTGACAACCCCCGCCCTACGCTGTTGTCGCGGTGCCTGTACAATCTGAGCAACAACAGGTCCCTTTTGATGAAATGGAGCATTAAGTGCTCAGGAACTAGGTGATGGCTAATAAGGAGGGTAGAGCTCATGCTTAATCTTTTTCCCACGTGCTAACTTATGTCCCAACCATCTTTTGCATTCTGATTTTCTTCTTTTTCTTTCATTGTGGCCATAATATGCTTATCCATTCTTTTAGCTATATCAACCTCCAAGGCATTGTTTCCTGGCCCTACTCAAAGATATGGATAAGTGGGTGCCAAATCCCAATGAAGCAATGACAAGCTAGGCCTAAAGAATGGAGGTGGTATATGAGGGGTTTCTAATGTGAGATGGAAAGTGTCAAGTATGGTGTAGGGGAAAATGAACACGTTATTTCAATTCGGGTTTTCAAAGTAGTGCCCCTCCTATAACCATAAGGCCTTAAGGGAGGTTACATTGGACTAGGACTAAAAGTTAACGCCCCTGGTAAGGTGAGAGAACAAAATTACAGTCAAGGTTGGTTAATCATACAAAAACACCCCTTTATACATACTAAATGCCCAAAACAAACAAGTATAAGCACTCGATTTCAAAATGATCAAAGTACCTTTTAAATAGTAGCCCACCTTCATCCAAGAGGAAATGTCGGATGGCGAGAGTTGTATGGCTGATGCAGATAGCAGAGGCACATGGCATATCATCATCAAGAAGTGGATGTCAGGGGTTGCTGGATGGATAGTTGTCCAAAATTTAGGAGAAAAATTCTCCTATGGGGTTACCCATTTTGGTGGGTAACACTCCCTTCAAAGGTTTGACATTTCCATGGTTAAAGTTCCTAAGACTCCATCACCCAAGTAGGGAAAAGGCACTGGCATCAATGTTGCACGACTCGTACTCGTATAAGACTCGTCAAAATACAAAAAAACTTAAAATATGGTAAATGTTAAGCACAAAAAAGAAACTAATGACAATTCCAATCCCTGTAAGTTATAAAAACCACATTCTATGCAATAATTCATAGCATCATCTCATATCTATAAAAGTACAACATAACATATTCAATTTTTGTAAGCAAAACATTTAGATACTGAATAAGAAAAGGACTCATGATTCCATAATTAAAATAAAAAATGCCAGCAAGTTCAAAATTCAAAAACATGTCATAAATGATAAATGATTGTCTCAAAACAATCTTGAGTCTCATCACTCATGGACAACCACGCCTAAAATAAGCCCCTCGTGGAGCTAGTGGTAACATCAGAAGGCTGAAGCAACTATGAGGCTGGTGTATTTGGAGTCTCCATTTGAGATGGAAATCTAGAGAGATCCTTAGTCTCTTCATCAAGCCAACTCAAATCAGGGGCCTCCTCATCCACAACCCAATCAATCTCTAAATCAATAGTATCCAATAAAATTGGATTTGTATCCTTTGGTTGCACTTGTTTTGTGAGCATTCGAAGGTTGTAGTAGATGAAAACTAACTTCTCCAACCTCTCATGCTCCAACCTGTTTCTCTTTTTGCTGTGGATGTGCTCAAACTCTTACCAATTGCGCTCACAAGAAGAAGCACTACAAGGTTGGCTCAGAACTTTGATGACGAGTTCTTGTAATTGTGGTGCCTCAGTGCCACAATCTATCCACCAATGAGCTGTAAAAAAATAACATCAAATATTATCAGTTTGCAATGCAATAATATAAAAGAGAACTAGCAAAAGTACAAGGTAAGCTCTAACAATTTGCACTTCCAAGGCATGTTCTTGTCCTTGAGACGTTGGCTTGAGCTGAATCCAAACATGCCAGATGCTTCCTTGTACATATCTCGTTGTATGTTGATTTTGTCTTGAATATCTTGATCTGGGAACATCTTCTCAATGCATATCATGACACCTCTCATCACCTTGGGATCTCTTTGAATGCTAGACCCCTCATTATAGAATAAGCTCGGATTGAGATATGCTCTTGCTGCATGCAATGGTGAATGTAGTTGCCTGTCCTGGGATCAATAATTTGCCATATAGGGAGATATTTAGATTCATTTCCCTTATAGAAAGTCTTGATGGCCTCTTTGGCCCTGTCCATGCCCTCATAAATATATCCCATTGCAGGTTTCTCTCCATCCATCAATCTCAAGACTTTCACAAGGGGCTCAATGAAGCTGACAATATTAGTGACTTTGTCCCACAAACTTTCAACAATGACAAATGTTTTCATAGGCATTGCTTTTGGTTTTGTTCTATCTTTCCAAAATACCCATTGCTGGCTACAAAACATTCTTCTCAAAGCTTGGTACTCATACAAAAGGCTTTGGAGGGAAAGAAAGTTTGTAGCAAACCGTGTGATAGCTGGGCAACTAAGCTCACCTCGTGTGAATTCCCTCATAAGATTCAACACCCAAGTATGATTATAAATATACTTGGTAATATGTTGCATTCTTGCACAACATCTTGCACCCACTCCAACTTCCCAATGTCCTCTAGCATCAAGTCAATGCAATGGGCAGCGAATGGAGTCCAAGAAATGGTGGGATATTTGGCACAAAGCAAACTTCCAGTTGCCACATAATTTGCTGCATCGTCCGTGATTACTTGGACAACATTTGCAACCCCAACTTCCTCCACCACATCAGCCAACAATGAAAAAATCAAATGTGCATCTTTTACATTTGCAGATGCATCAATGGATTTTAGGAACATGGTTCCTTTAGGGCAAGCTACAACAAAATTTATTATTGTTCTACCCCTTTGATTTGTCCACCCATCAAACATAATTGTACAACCTGTAAATTTCCATGAGCTTTTAATTCTCTCCAATTGTTCCTTGACACGCTGAAGCTCTTCATCTAGCTCTTTACCCCTAAGTGCATTATAAGATGGGGCTTTGTATCCAGGGCCAACACTTGCAATGGCATCCACCATGGGCTAATAAAAATAAGACTTTGTATAGTTGAATGAAAGACTGTTATGGTACCAAAACCTCCTCATTGCCATATTTGCCTCCTTCCTCTTCTTTTCATTGAAATTGTCGAAGGTTGGTTGAGATCCTGGAGTTGTACGAAGACTGAAGAAAGATGAGGTTATACTCTTGTTTGCCACAACGCTTGAAGAGGAGTTACCGATACCTGGACTTTAAAACTGTGTTTCACTCTGAGATGAAGATCTACCTATCCCAACAATCTCATCCTTCCTTCTTGACCTCTTAGAACTTGCTTCTTTAATGGATTCCAAAGCAGCTACCATTTCAGTAGTGACTTCATCAGGGCAACTTGGACAACATCCCACACCATTCCCAGGAATTCTGGCTAGGTGGTATTTCAACTTGTTTATGCCTGCATGCATTGTGGCATTGCAATAATTGCACTTGATATTGTGGTCATTATCGACAATGATTCATTGACCATGTGCCCATGTCGGATCACGAGACTGTCTGAAACCCTTTGGTGGCATGGTGACAAAATCTGGAAGAATTTTTTTTTTTTTTTAATTTGCAATTGTGACCTTGTGTGGCTGAGAAACTTAGCCACAAGCAGCCCCGAACATTAAAAAACTTTAAAAAAATTTGCAAACATAAAAAAGAAAAAAAAAAAAAGAAAACAAAAATGAATACATGGAAAACATTCTAACTAGGTTCATGAAGCCTACCTGAAGCTTAGTCTGATCTGATGAAGCCTCCTTTAGCCTCCTCCAACAGCTCCTTTAGGCTCCTTTAGCTTCATTCTCAACACTCACACAAATTAGCCAAACACTCAAATGAAAAGTGAATGAGAAATGAAAGGGAGAGAGGTGCTTATAAATCATTTTTCCCTCCTATTTCCCTTTCCCTCCACCTCATTTTCAAATAAGAAAAAAATAAAATAAAATAAAAAATCGAAATTTTGGATAGTTTGTGAGTTTTCATGCCCGACGGGTCCTATATGGGTCCGATAAGGGTCTTATGGGCTACCAGCGGGTTTGATGCGGGTATCCGGGTCTTATGGAAAACCCGTCGGGTTCGGGTCTAGACCTCGGGTTCTATGCGGGTGGCCTGACCCAGCGATAGACCCGTCCTTACCCACGGGTTTAATTCGGGTGGTGCTTCACTAACTGGCATCCCTCTTGATGATCAAAACTTTGAAAAGTTTATCTTTTACCTCTCCTTTTTCTCTTTTCAGCCCTTCAAGGCAAGTCGCTAGGGCTAGTGCAAGGGCCAAATTCAACTAGGGGTTGCCTCAAGTCAACGCTGGAGCTAATTTGGCTTTTTTCCGCCTTGCTAACTCAAAATCTAGCCTTTCCTTTGGTGGAAATTGGCTAATTAGGGTTGACGTCATCAACCCCATGCAATTTGGCCTCTTGAAACCCTAGTTCAACAAGAAAGGGTTAACTTAGGGCTAATTGAAGGTTTTCCATTCTATTTGTTGATTTCTTTCAAAGGAAACCTTTTCCTTATGCTTGTATGCCTAGATGTACCATCACTGAATCACATCTTGAAACCATAAGCTTCAAGTACTATTTCCTAGGCTTCCTCGTAGGTATGCTGCTCCTTTATACAAATAATTGTGCCTTGTTCAAAGTGAGAAGTGCCTTGATCAAGCCTCCTTTACATCACCTTGATCCTATTGATTTAGAATACCCCTTAGGTGATATATACTAGGAAGCTTCCCGTGGGGTGAAAAACTACTAAAGAGCAGGAGGTGGAGTGTTAAGGTATCAGAGGCAGCCACCTCATTGTTGCGGTTCGATCAAGCTCTTGTCTTGTAAGAACTTTCACAAGGCTTGCTAGATTTTGCGGCAACAAACCCCATATGCTCAATTGATAAACTAGGCATTAGTCTATCATGTTTTTGTCAGGGCATAAACCAAAATTCAAATTTTTCTTTTTGTTTTAAATAGATTTGAAATTCTGTAGCTTGCATTTCATTTTTAATCCCTAGAAACCTACATAATTCAGTAGAATTTTCACTTTGATGTTTGAAATCATCTATTTTGGAAAATCTTTCTTGCTGTCCCTAATTTTTTGCATTAAATAGTGTAAATTATAGCATGCAAATATTTTTAACAGCAATAACAAAACAACCTAAAATTTCTAAGAGGCAAGTGAAAAATAATGGCTATTCAATGAGTAAACTAGGAAATAAATTACAAAATTTTGCACTAAAAAGAAAATGTTATTATGGTATATGATCTCACAGTTCAGCAACAACGTATTTGGGAGGACGACCTAGCCCTATATATTTCCTTTATGGTAGCTAGTTTATCCCTCCCAAATAATATTTTCTTGACTTGTTGTTCACAAGACCAGAGACTAAGTTAGTTTCATAAAAATAATTTTTTAACAATGAAAATCACCCACTAAGGAGTTCAATTTGCTCTTGGAGAGGCAATTTCTAGTTGATTTGCTTGGAAAGTGTGCCAACGTCTACCATGAAGGAGTCAATGTCTTGCTTGAAAAAGCTAACACCTTGCTTGGTGGTGCCAATGTTGCACGAAGCGGGGACAAAATGGGGCCGTTTTTTGGAAGTGGGGACGCAGAAGCGTCATTTTCCAAAAATCTAGGAAGCGAAGCGTCTTGGAAGCATCTATTATATATATATATATATTTTCATTTATATTCAAAACAAACATCCCAAATTCCAAATTAGTTGTAGAAGACATGAAAACATGCATATTTTTACATAAATCAAGATAGATACGACATCCATGATTCCATTGTAGTATGTACATCAATGATTAATTATTCGAGCATCAACCATCTATATTCTAGCAATTACAAACATACATCAATTTTTTAAGCATATTATAAAACATAAAACATTTAAGCATATTATAAAACATAAAACATAGAGCATATTATGATTTATCTAGCAAGTGAGCAATTGCCAACATTTGTCATGTCCAAAATTCAAATAATAATGTTTACAAAATAGGTCACTTGGTCACCACCAAGACAAAAAGGTTCAAATTCACAAGCCTACAAGTCTAATGATTAATCTATGACAAAAGTAGTAAATTGTGAATATATCTACTAATCTCTCCTCCTTCCACCATAAAGAGAATGTGGCGGCGGGCCTCCACGTGGTGGCAATGAAGAAGATGGTGCTTGTGGAAGTTGTGGCACTGAAATTGATGAAGACGAACCCCCTACTATTGGTGTTGAACCATGGAACCTGGGAACCAAGGGACCAGATGGGGGTGGCATCTCAACTCGATCATCATCATCCTGGAATCGCTCAAAAAATTCATACCAAAAAAAACCACTAGTTAACAAAAAAAATTAAAAACAAGAATTAGAGAAATGCTTTATAAGCAAAATTCATACCACAATGGACATACCTGGATAAGAGCATCCTCTAATTGCTCTAATTGCAACATTCCATCCTCCAAATTGGGCTCCTCTGGATTCCTGTCCCAAATCTTAAGGTCTTTATTACTCTTTGCATCATCACAGTAATGGGACAACGATCGTAAGTTGTAATGAACATAAACCAAGCTCTCTGCCTGGCCTAAACTCAACCTGTTCCTTTTAACACTGTGGATGAAAGAATAAGAGCTCCAACACCTCTTTGCAGAAGAAGTGTTTACCACCTGTGATAGCACCCGCAATGCCAAATTCTGTAGAAGTGGAGTAAGACCTCCATGCATGTTCCACCACTCAAGAGAAGAAAAAGTCTCTCGATATCTAATTCCATGCATGCTCTCAAATGGACCAGTGCTAAGCGTATAGTTGCTCAACTGTCTTCGTACCATGGCAGACGACTCCTCATCAGGGACTAATTTACTCAATGCAATCATATATTTTTTGTGAACCTCTTGATCTTGGTGTGGTTTTCTCTTGCTTCCCCCCTAGGTGCTGGTGTTGAAAGCCATGATGGATGATAGTATTTAGGTGTCAAAACTTATGCTAATGCATGCAATGGAACATTTAGCATTTCCCATTACTTTTCCACCTCTGCACGAATATAATTGTACAAGGTGATATCTCTAGGCTCAACAATGTCTTTAATCTGCCCCAACATGCTATCCATTTGCTCATACACCTCCCCAATTATTGGTCGGTCTCAATCTCCAAACTTGATCATGTAATAAATGGGTTTGGTGAATTGCAAAACATATTTAACCTGTGACCAAAAGTACATGTCAAGAATAGTGTCCTTGGCTACATTAGCACCATCTCTATTAGTGTTAATTTCCTCCCATGATTTATTAACTAATATGGTGTGTGCTGAATCATGGGAGGAAATTAACACTAATAGAGATGGTGCTAATGTAGCCAAGGACACTATTCTTGACATGTACTTTTGGTCACAGGTTAAATATGTTTTGCAATTCACCAAACCCATTTATTAGTTAATGTAGCCAAGGACACTATTCTTGACATGTACTTTTGGTCACAGGTTAAATATGTTTTGCAATTCACACATCATATTAGTTAATAAATCATGGGAGGAAATTATTAGTGTTAATTTCCTCCTTTGCCTTTTTAAATAGAATTCCCCCCTGCCTCCAAGCAGTGATTTCTCATGTTCGAGGTTCCTCCAGAGAGGGATAAGGGATAAGCTTAAATTTATAGATTGAGCCAGCATACGTCACTTGGATCAGTGGTTGACAACAATCCCTTCTTTATAAAATATCTGCCTTATTTGAATTCATGTTTAAAACTCCTTGTCACTTTATATTATGATTATATATAATGGATTCTTTTTAGTTAGTTTAGTTGGTATATTATAATTTCTCTTTTTTATTTTTTATTTTATAACTTTATAATAATATTTTTCTATAATTCCTTTGTATATTTTATATAATTTGTATTTATTCAATTTATTTTTGTATTAGATATATTATATCCCCTTTTATATAATACATGTCTTTCCTTTGTATTTTGTATAGTTATATATATATGGTGATGGTACATACATTAAGTACCTCACTCATTATATTTAGTATTTTGTCAGTTATGTATTCACTTAGAATTTTCCATAATTAATTCATTTATCTTTCACTTGGTAATTTCATAATAAGTTAATATGTATATTAGTGCAGTACATTCGATGCGTGCATATGTAGCTATCATATGCATGCTTCGTATGAATGCTAATAATCGTGTTTTATCCGTAATCGAGATGGTCATTACATATGTTCTGATAACTGTCCCTTTACATGTACCCTGCTAAATAAGATAAGATAAATGTATTAGTGTCTGACAAATGACCACTAAAGTAGGTCAATGGGACTGTTCAGTACAATGATGTCTGTATCAAGCAGGAGCAGTAAAGCAGCTCCTATAGAAGCAGGAACTAAAAGAAGTCTGATCTAAAACCTAGAGAGCCAACTCTGAAGAGGGAGAGGTGATCCTGGAGAGAGATGTACAAGGTGAATAATTCTAGAATCTATGTCGTCAGTAGTATGAATTTACCCTGCTCTACCACAACCATCTCTCCTAACTTCTAATGTCGAATGGAGAAAACTCAAAATAGATGTGTCTGGGAAAAATGAGTTATATAACCTTTTACTCCTTTCATGAGATTCTGAAAACACATGTTGCAGAGACTACTTATTTCACTGTTTTAGGCATCACAAGAAAAATTGGTTCACTTGTACAGATCTTTGTATGACTTGATGGTATTCGCAGCCTACCAAGGTTTAGACCTATTGACCAACAATTCACATTCTTGAGCATCTTAGATTCTTAAGACAGATTATTTTTTTCATGTTTGTAACAACAGGATTTTAAGAGGGGTCTTGGCATAACATATTTTTGGTGATCTTATCTATAAGTTCTCGTGTTTACTGTCTACAGAAAAAAGCTACCATACAGCAACTGTACCTGGGAAGAAATCCTCCAGTGTTCACTGAAATGCGTGCTCTTAGCCAATCATCAGATGGTGACCACTTGGTACTATGCCACTTAATCTTATTATAATGTTTGATTAATTATTTTATAATTAGATGAAAGTAATTTCCCAAGTTTCTGTGCATATACTGTTTTCCACGGCTCTGGGGAATGAGAAATGCATTTTCATGAAATTTTCAAGTTTTTCTTCTATTTGACTAGATAACAATCTTTTTCTTGATGTCAGGTGCTGGATTTGGGGTTGAGTTTTCTTTCAGCCGAAGATATGAGTGCAGTCCTTTCAGTGCAAATGAGAAAGCGCCTTGGTTTTGGCATGCGGACAAACTTGCATATAACAGGGATGCATGTGGAAGGAAAGGTGTACTTACATGATAGCTTTGTTTTTTGATCTGTGACATGGAATGCACCTTTAATTTTTTTTTTTTTTTAATATATGGTATAAGCCAACCGTAATGAGATTCACTTTTGCAATGAAAGTGAGTGCAGCTGATCTAAACGAGACAACTAAGGGCACTTCAGTTTAAGTGAATACTTATGGCTCCCAATTTTCTTGACACTATACACAAGAAGGCCTTGAATTAAATATGGACTTGGAAATTTTCATTTTGACTGATTAGCATATGGCATTGCAATTTTGAAAGAATATCTTTAACATCTCTAAGGGATGGCACAATTGTTCTAAAAAATGATTGTAATGATATTTCTCCCTTGGAGAGACAATCATAAACAAAAAGACGATTGCTTTCTCACAATGTTATAAGAACACGAATTTACAAACAAGAAGATAGACCACCTCCATATCTTTTGCTCTATTTTAGGCACTTGAATTGAGTCTGCCAAGATCCAGTGATACAGAGAAAGTTGTTGGGACATGCCTGATTGGGTAGCTGAGCACAACTGGTTCGAGACTTAAAAAAATTGCTCCTCACTTCAGTTCAGAGTGTAGTTGACTGTGGGATTGGATGGATTCATCTCTATTGGCTGCAGAGTGGATTGTTGGTGGGGATCTTCATATGGTGAAGTGGAATGGAGATTGCTGTGGAGGTATAGGTTTTTTCCTCTAACTACATTACTATGAAGTTAGAAATGCCATCCATTGTAGATTAATCATTAGAGCATCAGCCATTTAGTACACACTAAATAGATAATGTAAACCATTTAGCAAATACAAACTTACAAAGTTTTAATCTAGATTCCAAATATAGGAATTAGACTATGATGTATGTCGTAGGTGCTTCCATGGGTCTTTGTAGAAGTGATAACAACCTGTGAAAGTACTTGTTGCCACACAATCTAGCAGGGCCCTAGGAGGGGAACCTATGGGACAACAACTAGAACAATTGACAACAATGGGACAAGGAACCACTATCACCTTAGTCGATGTCCCCTGCTCTTTACGGATTTTCACTGATGGGAGGAGTCCCGGTAAGAGGAAATCACTCGAAATGGATATGCCAATAACTAAGTATGGAGTGATTTCACAAGGCCCATTCAAGGGGAGACTCAAATAGGGCTGCTTGTCACACAAAGTGTCTAGGCACCGCGACAATGCTCAGAGTAAGGGTTGTCGTTCTTAATCCTTACTCACTCCGTTTAAACTCTCTCCTAGGCAAGTCAAGGGGGGTAGTCTCTAAGGTAAATGGATGAGGATAGCCTGTGGAACATGGGCTCTAGGAGGTTTTAATGATGAACAACTTGATGAATTTAAAGCAAGTCTCGGTTAATTAAGATAGATGGATTAAAATAAGACACAATTACAAGATATAAATGACTACAGATCACTGCCTTTAATATTTGCATTAACCATAGACTAAATAAAACAAGCTATCCAGAACAATTTTCCAACATGTGACAAATAGTGACAATCATGTATGATCAATGTAAACGCCCAAAATTGTATCATGCAAGAGATTCCAAATTTAAAATGATTTTCGTTAGGAATTCAGATCTAGAACATTTAACTTTCTCCTATAGCCAATATGATTTAAAACATTTATCGCACCTTGACCATAGAAAAATCATGAAAAATTAATTTAATCACCAAATAACACCAAGGAAATTTAAATTTGCGTTTCAATTATTCCTTAGGCAATTAGTTGAATGAAGAAATCAAAATCAAAGAGTTAATAAATTAAAATTTTAATGGGCCATAGGCCACATTAAAATTTTTAATGTGAATGCGCGAATACCTTTGATTTAATTCCTTAGTCACCAGAGTTTGATTTTTTTAGATTTTTTAAATGTTTTAGATTTCTTAAATTTTTATATTTTTAGGATTTTAGTTTTTTTTTTTTTAATGAAGATCACAATAAAATTAAAACCATAAATCAAAATAAAAAATAAGAATATTTAAATCAAATAATATATATATATATATATATAGATAGATATATGAAAATCAAAATCAAATAAAAAAAGTTAAAAAATAAAAGTCAAAACAACAAATTGAAAATAAAACAAAATGAAAAAATAAAGTCGAATTTAAAAAATAAAAGGGGCCTAACCTAAGTCGAAAATCAAATGAAATTAAAAAAAGGTATACACAACTAACCCTAATTGTGAAAAAATGTAAACAAATGAAACTTAAAAAAAAATTCGTAAGTGTTTCTTTGTTGTTGATGTAGGTCAGAGCTTGGAAGACGGCGACAAGGTTTCGAGCTGCAGCAGGGAGCTCGGGAAGGTTTTGACGGAGGGTTTAGTGTAGGGAAACTATGGCAGTGGCAGAGGGAGAGCGAGGGAGGATGAAGCAGGCCGACAGAGTGAAAAATGAATGTGTGTAGATACGTATGGATCGTGGTTGCATGGAGAAGAGGCAGGGAGCTGACAGAGCAGCGGATGAGGGACGCGGAGTTAGCAAGCAGGATAGAGAAGGGTGCAACGTTTGAGCAGCAAGTATATGGCAGGTTTGCGTGGAGAGAAGAGGAGTTGGAGCTGCAATGAAGGAGAACAGGCCGACAAGGAGACTTGGGCAGCGAATAAGGGGTCATGTTTTGGCAGGTTGCTGATGGAGATGACAGCAAGGGTTTTAAGCAGATTTGTCCAAAAATTTTGAATTTTTTCTGCAACAAAGAAAATAAAAACCCCAAGCAGCAGATAGGTAGCCAAAAAACTGAAGAAAAATTCGCAGATTGAAATGTTATACTTCTGCCTAAAATTTATCAATGAAGCTGTTATAGAAAATTCTCTGGATATAATTAAAATATTGAATCCACTTGCTTCAGATTTATCAATGAAAACCCTTAAAAAATTTCTCGAGATTTAAAAAAAAAGTTAAAACCTTGGACTGCAAAATCTTTTGAATAATCTCCTGCAAAATGATGTTGATGAACCACAGAGATCCATATCTTACCCTCCAGGGCCTAGATCTAGACTCTACACAATTTTCTTCTTCAGATTTGTAGCTGCATGACAACAAGAAAATGCCCAAATGATATATACAATGATAAAAACTAAAACCCAGAAAACCCAAGTCAGAAAACTGAAAATAATTACAGATCTATGCACATGAATGACAGATCTATCAGATCTAGGGAGTGTGAGTCCAACTCCGCTCCCAGATCTGATAATCTAAGGCTCTTAACAACCAGATTCATCAATTTCGCATGTAAAAAAAATTAATTTTTTTTAAGGTTTAAAGGAGGTGCTGAGCTCAAAACCCTTCATGCATCACCAATAAAAAATATCTTATGATAAGCCTGGGATCAAATTAAGTTGGGCTCTTCAGAAAACACAGATCGGGTGTTGGTTGGTCCAACTGAAAACTTCCCCTAACACCCGATGATCTAAAAATCAAGACTTTCTTGCAAAACTCAATTCAACCATCAAAATAGAACAAGAAACAATAATAAAATTCAGACAAATAGATATACCTGTAATTACGTTCAGAATTTAGATTATTATTCAAACCCCAACTACTAAGCAAGATACCTGTACTCAAATCACTCTTCACAAGCTATTATCAATGGATAAAAAAAATTTACGCATGAAAAACAACACATCTTACAGTATTTCCATGAAGAGAAACACCGGTGAAAATTAACCCCAAAGTCTTTCTTTATTATTCGAAAAAAATGATTACACGAGAGCTTTTCACTTAGCACATGACTCAAAGGTCAGATGAATTGACTGACAAATGACTTCCTATTTAAAGATAAATCCTCCAACGGCTAGTTCGATTGATCCTTGTCAAAGCAATCTTGACCGTTGATGAAGATCAAAATTTCTTTTTATCTCATCCGTTGAAATTTTAAATTCTTGAAGAAATTCGAATTTTTCAATTAAATGCATTTTAGTTAGCTCAAAAATAAAAAATTTGAGTTACTTTCCTAAAAAATTTGACTTTGACTTCCCAGGGACCAAAGGTTTAAAATTTAGTAAAATAATTAATTACCTTGGTCCCGAGACCTTTTAAATTTTGATGTTTAAGGAACAACAAATTTTGCTTTTCGGAGAATTTAAGTTTACCTAGGACCTAGAATTAATTAAAATTTTGGCTTAGGATTTTAATTAATTTTTGGCCAGAAAATTTAATTAATTAACCTATGAGGGGATAAATTATTTTTCCAACCCTCAAGACACTTTACATCATAATTTTCATATTTTTTGCATCTCAAGGGGGAAAACCCATTTGTAAAAGACCCTCATAGACTACCCATTTCTGCGACACAAATATAATCCAACAGACCAAACAATCTATAATAAAATAACCTAACCAAATAGCTAGGATTATTCCCAAGTCACTTTTACATAGACTCGATCTAGAACACTAGAACTCCCCTAAGATTCCAGTGACAAAATCCATTCCGGCTTTGGGGTAAAGACTGAAGGAAAACTCTGTCGACCATCCGAGAATGGCTCGGTGAAACAAAAAACTTTCCGGAATGTAGATCGTCACCAGAAAAGTAGGTTTACCTAGGTAATTACATACATGACACGGATTTGCTGAGATTATTTACATTATACGCATGCAGAAATGGTTTACAATATAACATGATGATCAGGCTGATGATGATAGTGGAACAACACAGACACGTCGATCAGGTGCTATCCCTTTTGCGAAAAAACGGGGTGTACTATTATGGATTGTTGACACGTAGTGGTCAACAGGGCTCAATGCTTCAAAGAAGCTAAAGGCTCTCCAAGAAAGACCTAGGAGGAAAATCTAGACTTAGGGCTTGAGATAGTCAATGATGATGAGTATGTCTAAGGTCAAGACTTCCAAGATGAGATAGGACCTCTCAAGAAGCTTTGCAAGATGATTGGACACCTTAAATAGGCTTTCGCTTTCCTTGAGAGACCTAATTTAGGGCTTACGCTAGACCTAGGGTTTTTAGGATATGCGTGGGAAGAAATTCCTCCAAAGTATTCACTAGGTCAAGGTAAGACAGAGGAAAGGGTCTCTTAGGGTTTATTCCACTAAATACTAAGTTCATATGACCCTCAAGAAAGCCACCTATCCAAGAGATTCAAGCTAGGTTTCCCTTCTAGGGCACACCTAGGGCATCAAAGTTTATGGAGAATCCACCATGGGAACTCAACCAAATTTTGAGATCCTCTAGAGAAAACACTAAGGAAGAGTTCTACCAAACGAATTCCCATAATTCCTTCTCTATTGAAATTCATAAGATGCCCTAGCTAGCCGTCCAAAGGAAAGGGGCCGAAAATTTAGCGGAGAGAAAAGAAAGAGAAAGCAAGGGGTGATCACCAATGTTCATGGACTAGTGCCTACTTCCCTAGGCTTATGGAGTCTATGATGATCCAAAATTTGCCAAATTCGTCCTTAAGGAGGCTAAAGATGGATGCCCTTAGCAACCAAGCTTTAACATTTACCCACCCAAGATATATGGTCTTTCATGAAAGGAAAACAATTTTCAATCCACTAGGAACATTCATCTAATTGTCATGCAATGAGTAATGTTAGTTTTTGTAGCATCGGAGGTGTTTTAGTCTCGAAACTTTGTGGAGAGGCTAAAACACATGAGATCTCCATAACCTAGAAATCGTTTTTTGAAATTCCACTTAGAAGTGTCTCAATTAGATTGTTAGCCTATTTTTTAATGTTTCCTAAGTCTAAACTTAGGAAATCTAGTTAATTAATCAGAATTAATTGAGATAAGGTGAGAATCATCTAGAAACTGACATGGATCGACTCCGATATGATCTTGGCCCTTGATTAAGTTTTAATTTTAGCCATTGGAGGTCCAACACAAGATTATAAGAATCAATGGGTAGATGGAGAACGCACTTGAGACATTTGTGAGAACCACAAAGAGTTAGATTTCTTTGGAGAGTTCGATTTTCTAGAGGCAGTAGCTGGAAGAGTTCGAGACTTAGAAGCAAGCAGAGACAGAGGGGCAGAGACAGTGAAGCTGGAGGAAGATTTCCAGATCCGGTGAGTGCATTTGTAGAGAGGCTGAAATTTCTCTAGGAAGCTGTGGAGAGGTAGTGCACAAGCTTCAAAGGGTAGTTCGATTTGCTAATGGAAGAAGACATTTTCAGTTCTAGAGGCTGGGCAGAGTTTCCAGAGGGTCGGAGAAGCGTTTTCCTAGTCAGTAGCAGGCATGACGTCTTGATATGAAGTTGTTCCAGGCCGAGTGTGTGGCAGACTGTGCCAGGGTGACGTAGAAGCTGCATAGAGCTAGGCAGAGGACTTGCTTTTCGGTGTCAATGAAGTGACGATATTGCAGGGAGTGAGGGTAATTTCCCTCAGATTATTTTTGCCAGTATTATCTTTGCAGGATAGCCAGTATTTGACATCCAGATTATACTCAGAGAAATTCACTGCTGCTTAATAATAAAACCCTCAGCTGCTACATTGGTTTTCCCAAGTTGGGTTTTTGTGGGGATATTTTTCCAAAAATAACTGTGTCGATTTTTATGTATGTGTCCTAGAATTTTCTCTGTTTCCAACACTATTTTCTTCCACAATTTTATTTGTGAAGGTTGCAGTGTGATTTATTCGTTATTTTCCATAGCAAATAAATTGTTAAATTAATTAACAATTAGAAGAATTAATTCTAGTTGCTGCAATAGGATTTCAGATTTGAAATTTTCACAAGTAACATGTGCAATTTTCAACCAAACAATCTTTACAATGATATTCAACAAATTAGGGCACTAAAGATTTAGCTAGTTGCAATAATTCCAATCATTAGACATTATTCCAAGAAATTTTTTTAGTAAAATAGCCCTTACAAGATGACAAGAGATATATCCAACCATAGATCAAAGAAGTAGCTCCAAGAAAGATAAAAATCTAGCTTCCAAAGATATCAAAATACATCAAAGAGTCTCCAATTTTTCCAAGAAAAGATGTGAGAAATTCTTTTTACAAGAGAAGTCCAATCGATGATGATGCTCTCTCACAATGAGAGCTATTTCTATTTATATGAGACCTTTAAGAGGTCGGATTCCTATTCTAGGCCCCTAATATTATTTTCATGTGCAATAATAAGGCCTTGGTGACAAGCAAACCAAGTAGCTTCATAATTATGAATAAACCATCCAATAGTACGCTGAAAATGATGACATCATGATGAGATGAGGTCGTTGGAAGGACGCGTTGAGTCCTCTAAGTGCCAATTTGAGGGAGCGGGCTTCATAAATGATGCATAAGGGGATGGCTCGTTGATGTCCATGTAAGCTATCACGTGGTGCTCCGAAGTGGCTCCGGGGCACAAATACTGGTCTCATGGGTCTCTTGGTGAAAGTTAAGCTTGTAGACTTCTCCAAATCAGCGCACTGAAAATGGTGCTTGCCATCCCATGTCTCAAGGGTGAGAGAAACCTCCTCTGGGCCTTAGATCAGCTGCCAAACCATGTGTGCACTGGTAAGTCGGCTGGGGGCAATGTTGGTCCAAGTGCATCATCTCGTGAATAATGTGGGGCAATGAACAAGCTACTGAAGGTGCTGAGGGTGCCCATGAGATGAGATAATGCTCTATCAAAGATGCTCGGGAAAAATACATTTAGCACGTGGGCAAAAGCCAATACATGAGCTCTACCCCATCATCATGGCCATCACCCTGGTTACTACAGGTTCTATGAGACTTCTTCATCATATAGGAACCCATGATTGTCCCAACCCCTAGTGGGCGATGAACCGCCCCACCTTAAAAGGGGGAATTCACTGCTATATCTTGTGCATCATTCTCTAACCCATTGAGCCCCGAGCAATTAATCAAATAAAATCATAAAAAGGCAAAAGGCATAAAAATAAGGGTGGAAAAATCAAGGTTGGAGCACCTCATGTACCATGATTGCTCCCTCCTACACATTATAAACCCAAGTGTGGGCTTCCCTCTTATTAGCTACCCTTGTACCCTAACATGTGACTGAGGGCTGCCCCTTCTCATTCTCTACTCCATTCACCTACCTGCCACATGGCACCACCTTTTGACGGATGTACCTTAACTATATTATCCCCTTCAGAAGTAGAAATCACCTAATAAGACTATTGGTTAGCACCATTTGCAGTTTAGGAGACATTGGCACATCCTGGAACCCATTATGGAAGGACAGGCCATTATGAAGTCCCCACCTGTGGTCCATGATTAAGTAAGCTCATTTACTTGATTTCTCTAATGACTATTGTATTGGAAGGCTAGGGGACGCATTGGATCTTATGCAAGTTTGCAGATGGTTTCCATCTTGGGTTTGGTCTCCCTATACAAGGTCCTAATCCTCCAGAGGGATTAATTGGAACATGTAGGGTGGGCATTGAGAGCTATGGGCCTCGACAACAGCATATTGCACTCCATGGATCCCCACAACCATTCAAAGATTGCTCATGGTTCACTTATTGGACGAGGAGTATGCACCTGATCCATCATGCCCAACTGGCCCCAGATTTATACACTTGGCAGATGATGCAGGACTTGCACGATGATGTGACATCACCTACACTATCATCCTAGCTTTTGCAGGTGATCTATAGGCATCTTCGATTGTTTTGGAGATGCATGAGGATACTTGTGTGCCCCCACATGTCATTTGGAGCACCATGGGTTATTACAAGGGGCCATCCCTTGTCCATTGCTTTTGAGGGTCCTATTCTTCATTGTGGCACCCATGGACCTCATTAGGCCTCTTAGAGGTCCCTATGACATACATAGATTATTGTTTGACCTCTTGAGAGGCTTACATTTTCATTTATGAGCTAATTTGGTGGGCTTGTCACGAAAAGTTGAATTATTAGAACATTATTTTATTTTTGGGGCTTATGTAGGCCAAGGAGGCTAATTTGAATTCGTAAGTTGTGTATAAATACAAGTGAGATGAGCTCATTTGCTCATCATCAGTTTGATTTGGATCATTTTTCTCTCTTGAGATTTTCGCACTTTTTCTAGTGGATGAATTGACGCTTTATGGATGAATTTTGATGTGTGGACAATGTTGCACGAAGTGGGAGCGAAGCGGAAGCGCGGAAGCGTCATTTTCCAAAAATCTAGGAAGCGAAGCGTCCGCGGAAGCGTCTGCTATATATATATATATTTTTATATTTTTTTGCATTTATACTCAAAACAAACATCCCAAATACCAAATTAATTGTAGAAGACATGAAAACATGCATATTTTTGCATAAATCAAGATAGATATGGCATCCATGATTCCATTGTAGTTACTAGTATGTACAACAATCATCTATATTCTAGCTATTACAAACATACATCAAATTTTTAAGCATTACATGAATTTAGCAATTCAATTGTAAAATTAAATGGGAAAATTTTGATTTAAGCATTACATAATATCATCGAAACTCTGAAGTGCCTTGATCGAATTTCTATGTATGTGATGCAAAGTCCTTATCCTTGTAATATCATTGTTATGCGTCAAGATTTTGACAGTGAAACCTTCTCACCGAACCCTTATCATTGAGACTGTGTTAGGTACCAAGATCTTCTTATTGTGATGAAAACTTTCTCACTGTTGTGATACCAAATTTGTATCACTGTAGTTATACCAAAATCTATTGATGACTGTTCTTACTGTTGAGGCACCAAGACTGTGGTAGCACAAAACCTTTAATCTGCATTACCTTACTGTGGTACCCAAATTTTATTTCAGAGATAATTCGAGTTTCTGTGACTGCATCACTGCACTGAAGTGTGATCACTGTAATATCACCGAAGTGTGATCACTGTAATAGCATCGAAATCAAGGTAGCATCGAAACTGTGATAGGAATAACATTGAGTCACTGTAATACATAACAGAACTGTCTCCATTGCAATCTGCATTCATTGTGATACATAACAAAATTGAACCCAATATTCAACGCAATCTTCTATGAGATCCGAGATAGTAATCTCAGTCATATCACCGAAACTGCTCTCTAAAATCCTTACCCGAATCCCAGGAAGCGCATTAAAATTTTGGAATCGCGCTTCGGAAAAAATGGAATCGCGCTTCCTAGGGCGCTTCCGGAACGCTTCCGTACGGGACGCGATTCCGGCCTAGGATCCGCGGGGGGGGGGGGGCGCTTCCTGCAACACTGTGTGTGGATATTGGTCTATCTTCTCTTGGAGCTTCTCTCTTGTCAATTGTGAAAGGTTGGATATACTTTGTTACATGTAAGTACATGCTTTTTTAATGTTATTCTTGTTTACTTTTGTCATATACGTTGGACTAGGATTTTCGTTGTTCTAGTGCTAATTGCTGCATGCATTAACTTCTTAAAATTGTGGAATTTGTCTCTATTATAACATCTCTCAATGTATGGGCCATGTAATATGAGCAAAATCTCCTAGGGGTAATTCTATCAAAGAATTTGACCTTGATAAGCCATTTCTTTGGCAAGAAGTATAAAAGCTGCAAGGTTGCTTTTTCTTGACCTAGAAGGCTAGTGAAGTGATCTTGAGGTCTCCTTGACTGGGAACCAAGAAATCCTACTCATATTCATCATAGACTCCATTCTCCCAAAGATTAAGGCACTGATCTACCAAGGGTGGTCACTAAAAATCATATTCTTTCACCTCCTTCTAGGTCTAGCCAAGTTGGGGTACCTAGGGCATCAATTTCCTGACAAGCTAGCCATCAAAAACATTTGATCTCCTATGGTCTTTTGCGCTGGCCTTTCCTCAAGCTCTCCTCCAATTTTGAAGCCATTCCGACGGTGGAGTTGGGAGAAAAGCCAAGCCCTAGCTCCAGGATCAAACCTTGCCTTGCCATCCCCAAGGCTAGTACCTCATAGGGTCAAAACAACATCTTCAAGTGAAAATTCTTTCTTTGATCCTTTCCCCACCTTGTCTAGGGTAAGAATATCATTGGTTGCTACATTCTTTCCTCATACCCTAGACTGGGTCCACTTGGCCCCGTGTGGTCCCGCTCCTTTAAAAGACCATTCTTCAAGAACCATCTAGGATACCAATTCCAACAAGGATTTTAGGGATTGGGGAATTCCTTCACATGTCTTATCCCATAAGCCTAACCTTCAAATCCTCGCTTCCTTTCCCTAAAATACATAGTACCTTGCTTAGAAAGAAAGCAAGCTCTATCCTTCAAACTCTTATGGGAAAGGGTTTATTTGGGTCATTCATATCCATTGACTTATCCTTCATTGGTGACTCCATACATACCGGGTCTCTTTCCATCGGCGAAAGTTCGTAAATAGAAAGGAGCCTTAGCTGAGGTGACAATGGGCTAAGTCTCCATTTGTTGCCCTTGGCTTGGCATTTGCCCTTTAGGGATCCCCTTTAGGTCCCCTGCTAGTTTGAGCAGTAACATTTTTGGCGCTGTTGCCGGGGGCATGAAATGTGTTTTTTGTTCCCCATACGACATATTGACATATCATTATTGGTGATTCCATTGGAAGAACGAAGCCCTAGTTCTTCATTGAACTTTAAGGTCGATGCTTGTAGGGTGAAGCAAGCATTTTTCAAGGCATCTTTAATTTCACCCTGGCAACTCCTACATATGTTTCATGGATACCTCAAATAGGTTGTCATTCTTTCGTAAATTTCCCTTTTTGGACATTGCTAGCATCCCTGGACATCCTAATCATGTCGCGGGAAGAATGCTACGTGGAATGCCCGTGATTGATGGTGATCCACTCTCCGCAATTAACCATGTAGAAAGATTTAATGCACACTCTTCAAGAGAGTAGGTTGTCCACCAAGATGTCCTTATGCTATTATTCATGGGATCTCTCGGTGGTCATAACTCATGGCTACATGATCATGAACCTAGGAGCATCTCATCTATTGAAGTGTTCATTGATGGCTTTCTTAGACATTTTCAAGTACACCTTGCATTAAGCATCCAAGAGGAAGCCCTCATTGAGCATCATCAAGACATTAAGAATCTAGGTAATGAGCAAGAAGACAGGTCTGCATGATGAAAATGATGATTGTGAGGACACATGTGCTGGGAAGGATGAATTTATGGAAAGTGAAATTGAGACCAACCCTACCTTTCTGAAGGAGATTATTCCTGATGGATCTTCTTTTGAAAACCTTGAGAGAGATGATCCCATTACCTCTTTGAAAGATGACATTGAAGATTATTTCCGCATTGAAAAGGAGAAATCGGAAATTGTTGGTCCTCGATTTGATTCTGCTCCCATTTACGACATCGACAAGGAGGATGAGGATGAGATTGGTCTCCCCTTCCCCTCAGGCATTATTTACAATGACAGACCCATTAATACTCTTGGGAAGGAGAATCCTCATTTTCCTTTACACAAAGAGGGGCAGTTGGATGTAATCAATTTTCCTTTTAGGAGAAACTGAATCTTTGATACTAAGGAAATTGATAAGGCTCCTACCTCTCCTGAGTATGATTCTATGTTCAAATCACTTGAGCCTTTAGATTATGATTTTGGGAAAGCACAACCTATTGAATGTTGAAGAATCAAGGGCAATTAGGTGTAGTGTGATTCTTCTTGACTTGATAACAATTTGTGGAGTCTTTTTACTTTTCTTGTTAGCTTAATCTTCTTCTTCTTATTAATGCATGTGTGTGTACTTCATCAAACTGCTACCAAAAACATAAGAACAAGAACACAAGATGTTGGCTCTCTGCTAGGGCCAAAACCTCTCTTCTCTTGAGAGGAAAACCCTTTAGTAAGTTTCTCTTATTGAAGCTTCTTATTGATCAATGCCAAACCCTAGACCCTTGACAAGAATATCCTCTAGGCACAAGTCAAATCCTTCGTCTGTCTTACACTTTGTTTTCCAACACTTCGTTCCCTGGCACTTCGTCCTCCTTTTTCCTTCTTCGACTAGACATAGACCTTGTTTATGTGAGCTCTAGAAGAGATGCTTGTCTTTTATACTTAGTGAGATCCCTCACATATGGAGATACCTTCCCTTTTCTTGACTAATCGAGCTTCTTCTTGATGTGTAGTTGTAGGCTTGATGTGACAACATAGCAGCCTAGTTTCTCATACGCGTGGGTGGTTTCCTTGAATATTTGATTTCTTCTATCTTCGCTTGGGAGAGCCTCTTCTTCGCTCTAGTGGGAGGCCTTATAGGCCTAAGTTACTAGCCCAAACAATGAGAGATATGGGACTGATATGCTGCTGCTGTTATGACTGCAGAGAGGCCTCTTTTTCTCGCACGTGTGACTGTGTTTGACCCTTAGAACAACCCCTTAAACTTCGGTCTTGTCTTCTCCTTCTTCGCTGCACTAGAGGCTCCTTATACTCTACTTCTTTCACTCTTTTCTCGGCTTCTCTTGCTCGCTGATTTTAGAGGTGAGTTGCTTGCTTTTCATTGTGAGGGAGTGGACAGCCTCTATATATAGAGGATTGCCCCTCCTTTAGGCCGACATCATGATTGTAGGCCGACTTGTCTATTTCTTCTTCATTTTCATCGTTTAGCTTCCTTTTGGAGGACATTGCTGCATGGAGAGGACTTGCACTTGTCTTGGAGGTATTCCTTTGACCTTATACAATATTATACATAGTGTAATATGTCGTCTAAGGGCTTTCAACATTTTCTTTTGACTCCTTGACTCACCTATAGCACTTAACATGTGCTAGACCTATTTCAATGAGCAAGAAATTCATTGACATATATTATAAAAATAATATTTCTTTTCTTGAATAAGTACAAATATCAAAAGTACATTTATGAAGACCAAACCTAGTTACATTTCCTTCAACATTGAATACAATACTTTTTTCTCCCTTTTTCCTATTGGTCATCATCTTGGGTCTTCATCAAGTGATTCCCTCACCCCTGGTCATATGATCTCAAGTAACTGTGAGCCCTTTTCCCCTCCCGATGATAGTGTCAAGGAAAAGCCCATCACTGATTATACTTTTCCTCCTTGGATGCACCCTTGGGTTTTTGATCACTCCATAGTCTCCCCTCTCCAGTGTAATCATCATGTGCAACCTACTTGTGTTTCTCCATCTCATCGGCCTCCCTTTCCTGCTAATCATAACTCGATGAAGGCCATAAGCCATGACATAAATAATAAGGACAATGGTGGAAGTGATATGCCAGAGGTCGTCATCCATCGAAATTTTATGAGCTTGGTTGTTGACATCTCTATATTTTGGTTGCAAGAGAAGATCTCATGGACTAGTTTACATCCTTTCCTTAGTTCTTCTCACATAATCATCAATATGTGGGCATCATATTTTCCCACCTCCTGCCCACAACATCCTCCATGTGTTTGGGTTTGCATTCACTTTGGGACTTGCTGCATGAGTAATCATATAGGCAGACATATTTATATTGACTTGATGATATGTTGGTTGCACTGACTTTATGATTACACTTAATAATAACTTCATCATATGCATGTTAGGATAGGATGCATTGCGTGCTCATTTCCACACTAGAATTAACGTCATATGATATTTCTCATGGTAGATATATGCATATTTGCATATTTTATTTTATGTTGATTTTATGGCTTGACATATTAGCATGGGCGATCAAGAGACGCCGTAGAAGTATGTTGCCCCGTGTTTTTCCATCTATTATATTTGCAGGGAATAGGTCTACAGTAACCAAGAGATTGTTGGAGTTCTTGTGACCTCCCGTTCGAGTAGCTTTGCCCACTTCTTCGAGAGATCACATCCCAGTTGGAGCCAGATGTTACCCACCATTTTGTGGGTAAGATCCTTAGGAGAATTTTTTCTCCAAGATGGTCCTCAGTGGATAGTGAGCAACCCCTTGCAGCCACTAGCTAGATCATTGTGCCATTTTCTCCGCCACCTGAGCCAACCATGTGGTCCCTTACCCATTTCCCATGATCGTATGTTTAAAGGTGGGCCTCCTGGATCTAAAGGCATGCCTTGTCATTTGGAAATTGAGTATTGTAGTTTTCTTATCATAGACACTTTTGGGCATGGATTAATGGGGGGATTTGGTGGAAAGAATGGGCTAGGTCTGTGCTTCTATCCCCTAGACCCCTCTTGGGAGTTAACCTTGGATTCTAGTCCCACGGGATCTCTTTTGCTGACCATGTGGTTCCAGGGATGGTATTTCACAGGAAACCTTGATTTTGGTTGCGTGGTCCTGCTCCCTTATCCACTTATATTATCCTCTTTCCACTCATTATTACCCCATTCATCATTTCTCCTCCCTGGGTCTGGATTCCTCCATTGGGTCCACATAGGGTTACCTTCCCCTTGCCCATACCCTGGGTCATGGCCTAGAATGAAGCCCAAAGGTTGATGCGGCAGAAAAGAAAGATAAAAGCATGTATGGCCACATTCAACAGGAAAATATACCATAAAATGCAAAAGATGGCCGGGACAAACACATTTAGCACGTGGGCAAAAGCCAATACATGAGCTCTACCCCATCATCATGGCCATCACCTTGGTTCTTACAGGTTCTATGAGCCTTCTTCATCATATAGGAACCCATGATTGTCCCAACCCTTGGTGGGCGATGAACCATCCCACCTTAAAAGGGGGAATTCACTGCTATATCTTATACATCATGCTCTAACCCCTTGAGCCTCGAGCAGTTAATAAAAGAAAATCATAAAAAGGAAAAAGGCATAAAAAGAAGGGTGGAAAAATCAAGGTCGGGGCACCTCATGTACCACGATTTCTCCTTCCTACACATTATAAACCCAAGTGTGGGCTTCCCTCTTATTAGCTACCCTTGTACCCCAACATGTGACCGAGGGATGCCCCTTTTCATTCCCTGGATGCCCCTTCTCATTCCCTACTCTGTTCACCTACCTGCCACATGCCACCATCTTTTGACGGATGTACCTTGACTATATTATCCCCTTTAAAAGTAGAAACCACCTAATAGGATTATTGGTTAACCCCATTTGAAGTTTAGGAGATATTGGCACATGTCGAAGCCCATTATGGAAGGGAAAGCCATTATGAAGTCCCCACGTGTCTCCATGATTAGTTAAGCTCATTTACTCGATTTCTCTAATGACCTGTTGTACTGAAACGCTGGGGGATGCATTGGATCTTTTGCAGGATTGCAGATGGTTTCCATCTTGGGTTTGGTCTCCCTATACAAGGTCCTAAACCTCCAGAGGGCTACATTGGCACCTTCCCCATCTTCAAGTGAAATTTTTTCTTTGATCCTTTCCCCACCTTGTCTAGGGTATGAATATCATTGGTTGTTACATTGTTCCTCATACCCTAGACTGGGTCCATTTGGCCTCGTGTGGTCCTGTTCCTTTGGAAGACCATTCTTCAAGAACCATATGGGATACCACTTCCAACAAGGATTTTAGGGATTGGGCAACTCCTTTACAAGTCTTATCCCATAAGCTGAACCCTCAAATCCTCGCTTCCTTTCTCTAGAATACATAGTAGCTTGCTTAAAAAACAATCCAGCTCTATCCTTCAAACTCTTCTAAGAAAGGGTTTATTTGGGTCACTCATATCCATTGACTTATCCTTCATTGGTGACTCCATACATACTAGGTCTTCTCTCATCGGTGAAAGTCCGTAAATAGAAGGGAGCCTTAGCTGAGGTGACAGTGAGCTAAGTCTTCATTTGTTGCTCTTGGCCTAACGTTTGCCCTTTAGATCTCTTGCTACTTTGAGTGGTAACAGGCCTACATGAAGGGACAAGTCGACCTCAAGATAGCAATTCGTACCCCTCACAAGCCTATAAATAAGAAGGAATTTGACCTCATTTGCACATTCTCTCAAGAAAGTTCAATTTCCTCAAGATAGAAGCTGGAAAAGGACGAAGAAGAATAAGAACTTCAAGATCGATGTTTTGGGTCTCTCTCTCTCTCTCTCGTTAAGGTTTCTACTGTTTCTGGGCTAGATGAAATTCTGAAGCTGCATCAAAGTTGAGAAGCTGTAAGGTCAAAGCTGTGAAGCTGCAAGGTCGAAGATGTGAAGCTGCAGATCGAAGCTATGAAGTTGCTAGGTCAAATCTGTTGAAGTTGCATCAAGGTCGAAGCTGTCAAGGTACTAGGTCGAAGTTGCTGAAGATGCTAGGTCAAAGTTTTAGAAATTGTTGTTGGGGTCGAAGTTGCTGGAAGGTCGAAGTATGTTGTTGGAAGCTGTGGAAGGAAAGCTGGTCAAGAAGGAAGGATGAGTTGGTCTTGGAGGGTCTTGGTCAAGGGTCATAGGTCTTGGAATTCATCGATTGAAGTTCTATAAGAAGAGAAGAATTATGGTGGGTTTTCCTCTTAGTTGGAGAGATCTTGGCCCTAACTGATCGCCTATATCTTGTGTCCTATTGTCTCATTGTTCTTTATGATTTGGTAGTTGTTTGACGACAGAGAACACTAATAATAATAAAGGAAAAAAGAAGTTAATCAAGTAAAGTAAAAATGCATCACAAACAATTATCAAAGTAAGAAAAATCATCTACACTTGTTGCCCCCTAAATTTCTCAACATGGTATCAGAGCTAAGGTGACTACATTAAGGAAGGGCAACATGAATAAGGATACTCAAGGGCCGAAGTATAAAGAGATCATCTTGGAAACTTCAAGAGCATCAATCATCAAGAAGGACTAACCTTCTCATCATATTGAAAGGGAATAATTAAGAGCATCAAAGAAGACCTCAAAACCCTAGCTCATCCAAAGAAGGGCTAAGCGTTCTTAGGAATCTCACACATTCTACAATCATTATCACAAGGAAGAGCGAAGCACTTTTGGGTCTTATTTTGTGAGCTATACTCTCCACATGCGTGAAGTATTAAGACATCCTTCTGCAGCAGCAAGTATCGAATTGCAACCACCATCAAGGATCAAGTTCAGTGCTAATAAAGGTCTCCTTTGCAAACTGAAATAACAAGAAAAAGAAGTCAATTCAAGCGAATTAGAAAGGAGGCAAAATTTGTCCATCTTCTAGCCACTCGTGTGAAATAGGGTTATTGCAGAAAAGGCCGAAATTACTAGACTACTACAAGAAGCTGAAATTCTGAAGAAGGGCTGAAATTTGAGGTTGTGAAATAAGTTTAACTAGCAAGGAAGAAAAGCAGGAAAAAGTGTTGTCATCATCATCAAGGAATCAATGTGATCTCCCTTTGAGCCAAGGATCACTATTGAAGGAAAACATTTAAACATCTTTTGTTATCTACATTCTCATCAAAATCAAGAAGGCATCAAGTTGAAGATTTCATCATCTAGGAGCATCTTCACTTGACAACTAAGTATTTCTATATCTATATTTGAATATGTCAAAATGACTCCATATTGCAAGGAGAGCAACAAATTCGTTGGGTCGTCAAACTTTCTTGCATGGAAGAAGAGGATAGATTTGATCCTCATAGAAAATGAAGTTGTTAATCATGTTAAGGGTTTAATTGTTGAACCGCCCGAAAGAAGAAGATCAATCTCTACAAAATGAAGATATCAAAAGAAGAAGGAATAGCCTCATACTTTATGAGGGTGTCAAAAATAAGAAGACCAACTCCAAGAGTTGGAAGAAATAATGTCTGACAAGGAAATGACTACCATAGTGCTCAATGCACTACCAAAGGAATGAGGCAACTTCACATCAAGCATCTATGGGAAGAAGGAAGCTACTCCATTCAATGAACTATGGTCATTGTGCAAAATCAAAGAAACAAGGCTGAAGGAAAAAATCGATGTAGGATCAAGCGAGCAAGCTCAAGCATTTGCTGCCATGGCTAGAAAAAAAGGGAAGTTTGGAAATCTTGGTCCTCAGAAAAAGAAGAAGAACATGTTGAAGGTTCAAAAGCTATGGTTGTCATGAATATGGGCACTACAAGAGAAATTGTGCAAAGCTCAAGAAGGAAAACAACAAAAGAGGAAGGGAATAAGCCCATATCACTGAAGAAGTGGAAGACGTTGAAAAGAAGAAATTCAAGGAGGAGGAAGTAAAAGATCTATACTATGATTGAGATATTCTTCCTCACCTAGTTCTTTTCAAGTTTTTGTTTCAGCTTTTTTGTTGTAAAGTATAACTATCATGATAGGAATCACTAGTATCATGATAGGATGCATCATGTTAGGAGATGGCATCATAGAAGCATAATATTGAAAGCAAGAGCTCGTGACATCATCATAAAAAAGCATGAAAGATAGCCGAAATAAAAGTCTATGGTTGTCACCTATAGAAGGATGTAGCTCTTGGTAACCTCATTAGAAGCATAAGTAGTACTTATGGGAAAAAGAAAGCCATCTAGTATAGAACTCATCATACATCATTCAAAAGGAGAATTTGTTGGATGAGGATGATCAAGATCCTCTGTTGGAATCTTCATCGGAATGGTCACCAACTGGAAGAAGCAAGTGTCTCGCCAGGAATTCCAACTTGTATGGGATTATGGGATGATGGTATGATGTCAAAAGAAGTGAAGCAGGTCAAGGGATTGGAGTTCTTTCAATCAAGGAAGCTTGGAAGGAAGTCTAGATGACCAAAAGAAAAAGACGAGGTATGTATACTTGTACTTGATAAAATAGAGTCATGTCATATGGTTGCAGATATCATGAAGAAGTGCTCTACCTCAAGAGCATGATCAAAAGAAAGGATCTCCTCCTGTGAAATGATGCATGAAGGCATGGTTCACACAATGACTAGATGAAGTCAACATAATATGTCATATGAAATATGAGGTCGTTGACAAAGTCGAAGGAACTATGATTGGAAGTTCCAGGGAGGAAATGTGTGAATAAAGAAAGAAGAGATCATGAAAAATGCAACTATGGAGAAGGCAATCAACATCCATGGACTAGAAGATTTGACTATGATATCTCCATGGGAAAGATATGAAGATCTTGATAAAGTCTGAAAAAGAAAGAGACACTTGACGTTGTATATCTTTTTGGAGATGTGTCAATATATATGTAGGATGTTGATGCAAACAAGGAGATGTCATGATGAAGGACCATCACAAAGGTATTTTTTATTTAATGTTCATTTTCTATTCTTGAACAATATATGGATGGGATATTACAAGGCTACGAAAGGAAGAGCTGTAGATGTCATCTACAACTTGTTGGAAAATCAGAAAGGCAAAAATATTTTCTTATGTCGATAATTACTTGTGATATTTTTATGTTCTTATTAACTTTCTTGTGTTCTTCTTTTATCTTAGTTCATCTCATAGTTTTAAAATTTGGCCGATTCGAAACGGAAACGGCCGAGTTGATCCGTTTCATTGCCCAGAAATGTGACTCGGTGGAGGAAACGGTTCAGTAGGCCGAGTCAGCCATGACTCGGCCAACTCGGCCGTTTCCGTATTGACTCGGCCGAGTCATAACCAGCAGCCCGTAACCCCATCAAAACAACGATTTGACATTTTTTTAATGAAATTTTGAAGTGTTTGTTGATTGGTTTGGACTCCAATGTGTTTTATGAATTAGTTAAATGTTATTTGGGGTCCATTTCCCCCTCCCAAACCCTATTTAACACACTCAAATGCTCTCTACTATTGATATGCTATTCAAATTTCATGGTAATGTTAAATTCTTAAAGTAAAAGTGACATTCTCCTTAATCTTCATTTTCATCCTTTTACTTAAATTTTTAACATTACCATGAAATGACTCAGGATGTTTGAGAGTGGTTTCGGCCTCATTGGATTTCATATGGAGAAAGTAGAATCTTAGATTTCATTCAAAATCTAGCAGACTTATCAGTTTTTCAGGATTTCAGGATTGGAGGATTGCAATGTTTCCATTGAATTTTGTCATGTATTAGGGTATGGAACTCGTATTTAATCAAGAGCACCAATCCCCCTATGTACCTTGATGTTAGTGACATTGGTTGTCGAACTCCTCTGGGATTCGCTCCAAAACCAAGAGCTTCTGAAAATGTCGCTTCCGCTCCCGTTTTCGCTCTCGCTCCCCACTTTCGCTCCTGCTCCCAAGTAACACTGAGCCAGATGATGTTGGCAACTCTAGCAGTAGCCAGTAGTACTGGTCACATACTTTTGTTGTAGAGGCCATTTATAGCCTCCTTGGTTATGTGTTTTTGTTTTGATCTCTATATCATCATCGTGTATGTATTGGACAATGCACTGGGTGCCATTTTGATATAATTGATATATTCATGAGCCTACTTTGATCATATGTTGTCTTCTATCTATATTCTAATGCTGTGTGTTTGGAAACATGAATGGAAATCTTTAAAATTATGTGTTTTTATAAAAAATAAATATTTAATGTATTTTTTACAACGACCGAGTCATTGAAATCGAGCCGGCCGAGTTGATACCGAGTCGGAGTCGACCCTCGGCCGAGTCGGAGTCGGAGTCGACCCTCGGCCGAGTCGGAGTCGGAGTTTTAAAACATTGGTTCATCTAGCAATTGCCAAAACCATAACAAGAAGATCAAAGACACCAGATGTAGGCAACCAACCAAGGAAAAACCCCTATCTAGGGGAAAACCCAGTCAAGAACTCTTCCTTCAGTAGATACTAGACTCATATGACAGTGAGACAACCAAGACCCTAGACCAACAGACCTTCCTCCTCCACCACGTCAACCCTTCCTCTTTGTAAGTGTCAGCGCTTCAAAATGCAGCTACAATCCAGATGTTCGACTTTGATGCAGCTTCACAACCTCGACCTTTATGCAACAACTTCACAACTTCGACCTTGATGCAACAACTTCACAGCTTCGATCTTGATGCAACAAATTCACAGTTTCGACCTTGATGCAACAACTTCACAGCTTCAACCTTGATGCAACTATTTGACAGCTTTGATGTAGCTTCAGAATTTCGTTGCACATGAGAGAGAGAGAGAGACCCAAAAACTTCAATTCCAACTTCCTTCTTCAACTTCACTCTTTTTCTGCTCCCAGCTACTGCAATTCAAACTTGTGTGTGATATACTATCAAATGAGTTGAGTTGCTCCAATATATAGGCTTCTTTTGAGATCGAATTACCTTGATTGAGGCCGACTTGGTGGAGGAGGCCTAAATGACCTATTTTACAATAAAATAATTTTCTTTCTTGACAAATAATTCCCAAGAAGGGTTCTTTACAATATGACATGGCTAAGGACACTTGACATAAACCCTAGAGGTCTACAATGGAGACCTTCACCTAAAAACAATTGACCCAAGCATGTAACCCATGCTTTAATAAGTCAATTTCCATAATAATAAAATTTCTTTTTCTTTATTTTGATAAATACATTTCATTATTACTCAAGTACAATTATGAAGACTGAACCTAGTTACATCCTTCAAGTCTCCATCTTAACTAGGGAGGTATTCATAATTACATATATATAGAGGTACATGGAAGATTTGAAATTGAACTATGAAGAGTTCTAGCAAACTCAGTGCCATGGACTAGATTCTTGACCATGGCAATCTATTCAAGTGGGACTAAGATGGACTAAAGCTTTCAACCTCTCTAGGTACCATTAGGCTTACTTACTAACCATCAACCTAGGGAACTAGGTGCGTAATGCAAGGTCGAAGCTCTATGACCAACGAGACCCTCCCTACTTCGGAAACTAGACATCGACACATAGGCTCGCCAGATGCCCTCCCAGGAATTTTGTATTACACACGATGTCTCAACACTTCCGATTATTCAAATCGGTAACATCAAATATGCAAAACATGCTTCCAAAACTTTGAGAGATTTACCTGTACAGACACAACCCTCGAGATTTATATAAGATCATTTGCTCATTTGAATTTTATTTGATTGCCCTTAATGTTATCACTGTTATCGTTTGAAGTTAATTTTTATTTGCTGTCTGTTAATTGAACAGGCTATTGGACTCTGTTAAACCTGTTTCAAATTCATTATAACTCGCTTTCTTGATTTTCCTGTAATGATTTCTTAGATTCATTCTTGAACTTGTTCAATTGGTAATGCAGTGATTTTACATTTAAAGTTGATAAGCACAATATACTAAAGAGACGAGCAAATATTTTTCCCATTATGTCTGAAATTTGTAATGGGACAGGTTCGTGTGGGTGTGAGATTTCTTAGGGAAAAGCCATTCGTTAAACGAATACGTCTGTGCTTTGAGGAAGTCCCATACTTTCAAATGACAGTGAAGCCTATCTTCAGCCATGGTCTAGATGTTGCTGAACTTCCGGGGATTGCAGGTTGGCTGGTAAGTCTGTGACCTTTAATAACATAAGTTGGTGTTCCTGGAAACTGAATGAGGTATTGGGCTGCTGTAACTCAAACATTTCTTTGACCTGCGTGTTCTATCAGGATAAGATTTTGACTTATGCATTTGAACAATCATTGGTTGAGGTTAGTACTGCATTGTAAAAATTATTTTTACAAGTGTCTTTCTGTCAATCATATTTTCTGTTTATTTGCAAGGGATTAAGCCTATCTTAGAGAAATGTTGTTAATTGGAATGCGGATCACATTGATAAAATATATTTTCTTCCTTTCAACCTGAGTTTCTACGAACGTTTTGGAATCCTTCCACATACTTTTGTTTGCTATCCAGCCGAACATGCTTGTGATTGACGTGGAACAACTTCTCGGTGCTGCTCAATCATCTGAATTGGATCCAAAATCACTTGGTAACTTCTTAATCCTGTAAATGTTTAACTTGATTGGTAATGAATTCTATAAATTATAAGGCTTACAAAGAATGCCATTATACGAATTGCTCACAATACATGCTCTTGAAGATATTATAAGATGGGTCTTCACACTGTAACTGTTGCCATTTTTTTGGTCAGTTAGTTATTTTGTAAATTAACAAATATTTTAAAAGTAAGGTTTCAGTAGAATTCTTTACAGAAAATGGGAGTGCAATTAAATTCTATTTTATGTTATGGAATTATATGCATCACACATGTTGTGTGTGTGATTACGTTAAATTCTGAACATGGATATTTGTTGCCATGAATTCTGTTATTCCATACTTGATTATTCCACTGCAATTTTTGTTGCCATGAATTCTGTTATTCCATGCTTGGTTATCCCACTGCAATTTAATTATTTGCACCCATGTATGCATTTAAATGATTGTGGGCCTCATTGGATGGCCACCTCTGCTATGCTATGAGGCAATGGTCTTTGAATGCCTGGAATTTCAATGGCTTGATTGTGTCTCCTCATTCCATGGCTGCGAGTGCATAGAAAGGGATGCCACTCTAGCTTTATTGAGAAATCCAGTACTCCTCTCCTCATGCTACTTCTCAATAAATATGATTTTCCCTTGCGAGTCTTTAGTTTCATCTTGCTGTTTCTAAGTAATGCCATTCAATTATTCAATTTCCTCTTGCTTTTCATTAAATATCGTCTGCATATTCTCATCCTCACTATTTTTCCATTAAATATGCACCTGTCATATTGCCATCCACATATTCTTGTGCAATGAAGATTCTATCTCTTGCAATTTAGGTTAGAATCTTATACACTTCATGTTTTGTTGTGCCTTGAAGAATAATTTTATAGTCATTCTAATTTCTTTGTATCTTTCACGAAATTCCTATCAGCATAATACTAAATTTTGTACTCTTTCTTAACAATTTGACTAACTGATAGCAGATTCCTTTTCATGGGAGGAACATAGAAAACATTATTGACAGTTTTTGTATGTAGTCCTGCAATGTTATGGAAACATTGTCCAATCCTTTGACTTGAAGGTAAATACCATTTCCAAGAACCACTTCCTTACGCCCACTGTCATCTTTAAACAATTTAATTTTTTTTATTGTACTTCATATGCTAATCAGAATCCAACTAATGCACATCACTCGAAGACGCTGAAGTTGATAGGACAAGGAACATGCTACCTTTTTCTTCTCATTCTTCTTTGGGGAGTAATTCTTGTTCCAATTCTCGTGACAGTGTCTTTCAAGGTGACTAATCTTTCCACAAGTAATTCCTTTTCTCATTCAAATTTAGTTTCTCAAAATAAAGGTGTCACCAATTTAATAAAAGAAATTAAGCTCAAAAGACTTTTGTAAATAGCTATTACCTTCAAGCGTTCTTCTTCTCTCCTTTTAAAGCTCTATGCCTCATCCCTACTCTTAAAACATTTAGTACACAAGCACCCTCATCCACAGATGACCACGTCTCTGCCCTTTTGTTAAAAAACAATAGAAATATGGACTCGGGGAGGATTGAGCCCTTGACCTCCCTCTCTCTAACCAAGAAACTTTACCAAAAGGACATAACTACTTTGTTGAAATCTGATGGGAGAAATTAAACTTATTGACAGAAACTTTTATTTATGACACAAAAAAATAGGGGCAAGGTTACAATCCTCACCCGTATGACAACTAGAAGTTTTAGTGGTGTCAGGGGCAGAACTTAAATAATTACAAGTAAAATGACACTTTTCAAAAATAAAATACTTCACCTATCATGCTACAAAACCCTTGATACTTGTCTTATACAAGTAACTCCATTTACAAACTATGACCATCATGAGCCTGCAGTGCCTTCATGATTTGTCCACACTTCTTTCAAACAATGTCATGGTCAAAGACTAATGGATATATAAACAAACCATTAAAGATAACACCAAGAGCTATCAAAGGCATGGAGCCCTTGCCTTATTTCTATGATTTGTTCATTGAGGTTCACCTTCATGATTTCACACACTGCTGCCCACTTCAACATTGCTGCATGATAAAACCTCTGCACCATCTTAAACGGTAAGTACACAATGTTATGATGTGTGCAGACCTTTCTATATGCCCATGACCATTTTGTTGAAATTTCTAAGTATTACCCGTTAGAAATTTTATCTGTATTCTCTGGTTTATTTCACCTACTTGTTTAATTACTAACAAGTTATTTAACCATATAAACATTGAAATAAACACAATACAGTCTCAACCATCCACAAATCAACAGCTGAAAGAAATAGACAAACACACAAGTGACACCGTTATTTTTGGACAATTGTCCCCGGAAAAAACCCAACTTGGGAAAATAGGTGCAGTATTTCTAAGGGTTTTTATTATTAAAAAGCTTTCTTGAGTACACTGGGTGCCAAACTGGTTCACCCGACAGAGATAAAAAAAATTGGCAATAAGACCTCTCTTCGGTGGCAAATATTCTGAAATTTTGCCCCATGAAACCCTCCTCGGCACAATCTGAAGCACTGCGTCAGCCCTCTTGGCCTCTACGTCAGCCTGAAACCCTCTACATCAGCCCTATGAGGATTTGCGCAGCCTTTCTGGCCCTCTGCGTCACTCCTGCAGCCTCTGTGTGGATGACGCAGGCCCTTCTAGCCTCTGCGCAATCCCTTCTAGCCTCTGCGTGGCTCCCTCTGGCTCTGTGTCTGCCTCTCTGCTTCTGCGCTGGTCTTCCGATACTATCTCTGCCTTGTACTCACTGCCCCTCGCTGCAACTCTGATAACTGATTCGATTTATCTTAGCAAACCCCGCCTTAGAAAATCAAATGACTGATCACTCTGGTGTGTTCTCCAACTGATCCTCAAGCCTCCTCTTATACTTTTTCTATTGAGTCTTCAACGGCTAAGATTAGATTTGGCTTGATCCATGTCATTTAGAACCTTCTAACCCAGTTTTATATTAATACCCATTAATATTTTTATTTTCCTAAGTTTAGACTTAGGAACCCATTAAAAATATTAATTATTTTAATATCTCCTTCACCGGGCAGAATTTCCCCAAAACATTTCTGGGTCTTGGAGATCTCTTGCGCTTTAACCTCTCTACCAATTTTCATGGCTAGGGCACATCCGATGCTACCTCAAATCAACACTCCCACTTAGAGAGGAATGTGCTGTAGTAATACTCCACCACTGAGCATCACCCTGATTATACGGCACCGGTACTTGTGCTGATGCTAGGCTTCCCCTCCCAACATCCTTTGCACTGCTGCATCCTGTACTGCTGCCCATGGCTCTGCCACTACCACTGCTACATCCGTACGGCAACTCCCTCTGCATTCGTGCTACTGTTGATCCTTTCTCCCAACACTGCATCTGCACTATAGTTCTCTCTCATCATGCTGCATCGTGCTACTGCTACTGCTACTACACTGCAACTTAGTTACTAAGAAGTAAGTAACTGATCCACCCAACCACTGTCATCCTTGTCAGGCTAGAAACTCTCCCGATGTTGAAGCTCTCTCTGTCGCTATCTTATGCCCCCTTTGCTGCCTCTGCGCTGCTGCAACAACTTTGTGCCTCTCGCACCGCTGCAAACCTTTTTGTGCCATCCTGCACTGCTTCAACCTCCTCTGTGCCTCTTGCATTACTGTAACCCTTTCTACGCTGCCTGGGACTACTGCACTATAACACTCTTTGTTGCTCCATTCGCATCCGCTTCTACCGACATTCGCCATTCTGCTACTATCACTTCGGGGCTCCCGTAGCCAGGTATGATCCAAGAGTTTGGGTACCTCAAGGATCCTGCCCCTCATTGCCTGTAGTCCTCCTGACTACAGCTCGATGTCTCCCCACCTCTTCTCTAGAGGTACATGAGCACTCATGGCACAATTGTCATCCTCCTCTACCTCCTTTTCTGCCTTCGCTAGCGCTGCCTTGGAGTCAGACGCCTCTCCCTTATTCTTCTTCCTCGGACACTGGTTCGCATAATGCCCCAGTTCCCCACAGTTGAAGCACTTTATCTTGGAGAGGTCCTTTTTCTTCCTCTTCTCCTACTTCCCCACAGATGCCAAAGTTGCATCCTCTTCCTCTTCTTTCTTGACCTGAGCTCCTTTGCTACTACTTCCCGTCTTGGTTAGTTGTCTGATCTCTTCTTGGCGAAGAGCTGCCCACAATTCTTCCCAATTTGGAAGATTCGCTATGTCGAGAATGCTCTGGACGAATGTCTCCCAGTCCTTGGAGACTGCGTTTAGGGCGGTCCTCACCATCAACTTCTGATCTGGTGTGGCCCCTATGGAAGTCAGTTGGTCCCGATCTCCTGCAACCTGCTGAGGAAGTGATCTACCTGCTACCCCTTCTGCATCTGGTACGATCGCAGTTGATTCTCCAGTAGCAACTTCCTCTGCACGAAAGTGCCTTGATACAATGTCTTCAAGGTATCCCACATTTGATTTGCCGTCTCCTTCTCGGCAATATGCTAGACCACACGATCCTTGACTCCATAAAGGGTTATGCATTTTGCCTTGGCCATTGCATCCTCATACCTTTCATTGTCAGCTGGGTGGACTATGATAGCCACGGTTCTCAAGGCAAAGGCCTTGATGCGATGTCTATCTAGAACGGATAGGATCCTGGCCTTCCAGATGACAAAGTTGGACGCCCTGTCCAGCCTGTCTTGATCCCTCAGTCCATTCATGGCCATCTATCTGCTCTTCCTTTCGACTCCTCTGAGTCTCTACTTCCCTCTTGGAAGTTCTCTCTTCAACTCCTTCTGAGTCGCTACCTCCCTCTTGGAAGTTCTCTACTAAACTCCCTCTGAATCTCGATTTCCCTCCTGGAAATCCGTTTGCCAACCATTGAGTGGCACCACTCCGATCTCCTATGCACTTGCAACACTGATCTGGATTTCTTGGCTAGAAATCTGCCTAGGTAGTGACTCCCTCTACCTTGGTTTTGCCCTGTTAGGTACTGTTCTGTCTCGACAGCAACAACACCCACCAGCTTCACTCCCCGCAATCTGCCCACAACTTCCTATGCCCTAGCAACTGAAGGACTAAGCGTCTAGGCTCCGCGCAATCCCGGGAAGGCTAATTCGCTCACTTGGCCAACTGCGTCAACCCTCTTGGCCTCTGCATGGCTCTTCGTGAACCTTTTTTGCCTTCTTCTGCCTCTGCGGTGGCCTCTCTCTGGCTCAAACTGATGACGTAGTCCCTCTCCGTCAACCCTTCTCTGCTGTTTTCTACCTAGGAACAACTTTTGTCACTCGGGACAACTGTTTCTGCTGCAAATTCTCTGATTCAGCTAGCGCCTTCAGCTCTCCTGTGATCTGCAACTCTCTGATACCATGTTGAAATTTATAGTATTACTTGTTAGAAATTTTATCTGTATTTTCTGGTTTATTTCGCCTACTTGTTTAATTACTAACAAGTTATTTAACCATATAAACACTGAAATAAACACAATACAGTCTCAACCATCTACAGATCAACAACTGAAAAAAATAGCCAAACACACAAGTGACACCGTTATTTTTGGACAATCATCCCTGGAAAAAACCCAACTTGGGAAAACCTGTGCAGCAGTTCTGAGAGTTTTTATTATTAAGCAGCTTTTTGAGTACAATGGGTGCCAAACTACCTCACCCGACAGAGATAAAAAAATATGGCAGTAATAACTCTCTTCGGAGGCATATATTCTAAAAGTCCGCCCCACGAAACCCTCTCCAGCACAATCTGAAGCACTGCGTCAGCCCTCTTGGCCTCTGTGTTAGTCTGAAACCCTCTGCATCAACCCTCTGAGGCTCTGCGCAGCCTCTCAGGCCTTCTACGTCACTCTTGTAGACTCTGCGTGGATGACGTAGGCCCTTCTAGCCTCTACGCAGTCCCTGCTAGCCTCTGTGTGGCTCCCTCTGGCTCTGTGTCTACCTCTCTACTTCTGCGTTAGTCTTCTGGTACTATCTTTGCCTCTCTACCTCGTACTCCCTGCCCCTCGCTACAACTCTGATCACTGATTTGATTTCTCTTAGCAAACCTCGCTCTAGAAAATCGAATCACTGATCGCTCTGGTGTGTTTTCTAACTGACCCTCAAGCCTCCTCTTATACTTGGCCATCGCATCCTCATACCTTTCATTGTTAGCTGGGTCGACTAGGATAGCCACGGTTCTCAAGGCGAAGGCCTTGATGCGATGTCTATCTAGAACGGACAAGGTCCTGGGCCCTGGCCTTCCAGATGACAAAGTTGGATGCCTCGTCCAGCTTGTCCTGATCCTTCAGTCCATTCATGGCCATCTCGCTGCTCTTCCTTTCGACTCCTCTGAGTCGCTACTTCCCTCCTGGAAGTTCTCTGCTAGACTCCCTCTGAGTCTCGATTTCCCTCCTGGAAATCTGCCTGCCAACCGTCAAGTCACACCTCTCTGATCTCCTATGCACCTGCAACATTGATTTGGATTTCTTGGCTAGAAATCTGCCTAGGTAGCGACTCCCTCTACCTTGGTTTTGCCCCGTTAGGTACTGTTCTATCTCGGCAGCAACAATACCCCACCAGCTTCACTCTCCGAAATCTGCCCACAGCTTCCTATGCCCCAGCAACTGAAGGACTGAGCCTCTAGGCTCTCCACAATCCCGGGAAGGCTAATTTGCTCCCTTGGCCAACTGCATCAACCCTCCTGGTCTCTACATGGCTCTTCATGAGCATTTTTTGCCTTCTTCTGCCTCTACGATGGCCTCTCTCTGGCTCGAATTGATGACGCAGTCCCTTTGCGTCAACCCTTTATTGCTGTTTTCTGCCTAGGAACAACTTCTGTCACTTGGGACAGCTGTTTCTGCTGCAAATTCTCTGATTTAGCTGGCGCCCTCAGCTCTCCTGTGATATGCAACCCTCTGATACCATGTTGAAATTTCAAAGTATTACTCTTTAGAAATTTTATATGTATTCTCTAGTTTATTTCGCCTACTTGTTTAATTACTAACAAGTTATTTAACCATATAAACACTGAAATAAACACAATACAGTCTCAACCATCTACAGATCAACCACTGAAAGAAATAGGCAAACACACAAGTGACACGTTATTTTTGGACAATCGTCTCCGGAAAAACCCAACTTGGGAAAACCGGTGCAACAATTCTGGGGGTTTTTATTATTAAGCAGCGTTTCTAAGTACATTGGGTGTAATCTGGCTCACTCGACAGAGATAAAAAAGTATGGCATTAATACCTCTCTTCGGAGGCAGATATTCTGAAAGTCTGCCCTACGAAACCCTCTCCAACACAATCTGAAGCACTACGTCAGCCCTCCTAGCCTCTACGTCAGCCCTCTGAGGCTCTGCGCAACCTCTCTAGCCCTCTATGTCACTCCTGCAGCCTTTATGTGGATGACGCAGGCCCTTCTGACCTCTACGCAGTCCCTGCTAGCCTCTGTGTGGCTCCCTCTGGCTCTGCGTCTGCCTCTCTGCTTCTGCGTTGGTCTTCCTGCACTATCTCTGCCTCTCTGCCTCGTATTCACTGCCCCTCGCTGCAACTTTGATCACTGATTCAATTTCTCTTAGCAAACCCCACTCTAGAAAATCGAATGACTAATCACTTTGGTGTGTTCTCCGACTGACCCTCAAGCCTCCTCTTATACTTTTTTTTGTTGAGTCTTCAACGACCAAGATTACATCTCTAATCACGACTAAGATTAGATTTGGCTTGATCCATGCCTTTAGAACCTTCTAACCTAGTTTTATATTAATACCCATTAATATTTTTATTTTCCCAAGTTTAGAGTTAGGAACCCATTAAAAATAATAATTATTTTAATATCTCCTTCACTAGGCAGAATTTCCCCAAACCATTTCTAGGTCTTGGAGATCTCATGTGCTTTAGCCTCTCCACCAATTTTCATGGCTAGAGCACATCTGATGCTACCCCAAATCAACACTCCCTCTTAGCAAGGAATGTGCTCTAGTCATACTCCACCATTGAGCATCACCCTGATTATATGGCACCGGTACTTGTGCTGATGCTAGGCCTACCCGCCCAACATCCTCTGCATTGCTACATCTTGTACTGTTGCCCATGGCTCTGCCACTGCCACTGCTACATTCGTACGATAGCTCCCTCTGCATCCATGCTGCTGTTGGTCCTTTCTCCCAACACTGCATCTGCACTACAGTTCTCTCTCATCATGCTGCATCGTGCTACTGCCACTGCTACTGCACTGCAACTTAGTTACTGAAAAGTAAGTAACCGATCCACCCAACTACTGACATCCTTGTCAAGTTAGAAACTCTCTCGATGTTGAAACTCTCTCTGTTGCTATCCTTTGCTCCCTTCGCTGCCTCTGCACTGCTACAACAACTTTGTGCCTCTCGCACTGCTGCAAACCTCTTTGTGCCATCTTGCACTGTTGCAACCTCCTTTGTACCTCTCGCACTGCTACAACCCTTTCTACACTGCCTGGGACTACTGCACTCTAGCACTCTCTACCGCTCCATCAGCATCCGCTTCTACCGACATCCGCCATCCTGCTACTGTCACTTCGGGGCTCCTGTAGCCAGGTATGATCCAAGAGTGTGGGTACTTTAAGAATCCTGCCCCTCATCGCCTGTAGTCCTCCTGACTACAATTTGATGTCTCCCCGCCTCTTCTCTAGAGGCACATGAGCACTCATGGCACAATCGTCATCCTCCTCTACCTCCTTTTCCGCCTTCTCTGGCCCTGCCTTGGAGTCAGACGCCTCTCCCTTATTCTTCTTCCTCGGACATTGGTTCGCATAATGCCTAGTTCCCCACAGTTGAAGCACTTTATCTTGGAGAGGTCCTTTTTCTTCCTCTTCTCCTACTTCCCCGCAGATGCCAGAGCTGCATCCTCTTCCACTTCTTTCTTGACCTGGGCTCCTTTGCTGCTACTTCTCGTCTTGGTCGACCGTCTGATCTCTTCTTGGCGAAGAGCCACCCACAATTCTTCCCAATCTGGAAGATTCACTCTGCTTAGAATGCTCTGGATGAATGTCTCCCACTCCTCGGAGATTGCGTTTAGAGCAGTCCTCACCATCAACTCCTGATGCGGCGTGGCCCCTATGGAAGTCAGTTGGTCCTGCATCTCCTGCGACCTGCTGAGGAAGTGATCTACCTGCTTCCCCTTCTGCATCTGGTACGACCGCAACTGATTCTCTAGTAGTATCTTCCTATGCATGGAAGTGCCTTGATACAATGTCTTCAAGGTATCCCACATTTCCTTTGTCGTTTCCTTCTCGGCAATATGCGGGACCACATGATCCTTGACTCCATGAAGGATTATGCATTTCGACTTGGCCATTGCATCCTCATACCTTTCATTGTCAGCTGGGTCGACTATGATAGCCACGGTTCTCAAGGCGAAGGCCTTGATGTGACGTCTATCTAGAACGGACAGGATCCTGGCCTTCCAGATGACAAAGTTGGACGCCCTGTCTAGCCTGTCCTGATCCCTCAGTCCATTCATGGCCATCTCTCTGCTCTTCCTTTCGACTCCTCTGAGTCTCTACTTCCCTCCTGGAAGTTCTCTCTTCGACTCCTTTTGAGTCGCTACTTCCCTCCTGGAAGTTCTCTGCTAGACTCCCTGTGAGTCTTAATTTCCCTCCTGGAAATCCGCCTGCCAATTGTCAAGTCGCACCTCTCCGATCTCCTATGCACCTACAACACTGATCTGGATTTCTTGGCTAGAAATCCGCCTAGGTAGCGACTCCCTCTACCTTGGTTTTGCCCCGTTAGGTACTGTTTTGTCTCGGTAGCAACAACACCCAACCAGATTCACTCCCCGAAATCTACCCACAGCTTTCTATGCCCCAGCAACTGAAGGATTGAGCCTCTAGGCTCTGCGAGTCTCGGGAAGGCTAATTTGCTCCCTTAGCCAACCGCGTCAACCCTCCTTGTCTTTGCATGGCTCTTCGTGATCCTTTTCTGCCTTCTTTTGCCTCTGCGCTGGCCCCCCTCGGGCTCCAACTGATGATGTAGTCCCTTTGCGTCAACCCTTCTCTATTGTTTTCTGCCTAGGAACAACTTCTGTCACTCGGGGACAGTTGTTTCTGCTGCAAACTCTCTGATTTAGCTGGTGCCTTCAACTCTCTTGTGATCTGCAACCCTCTGATACCATGTTGAAATTTCTAAGTATTACCTGTTAGAAATTTGATATGTATTCTATTGTTTATTTCGCCTACTTGTTTAATTACTAACAAGTTATTTAACCATATAAACACTGAAATAAACACAATAGAGTCTCAACCATCTACAGATCAACAACTGAAAGAAATAGACAAACACACAAGTGACACATTATTTTTGGACAATCGTCCCTGAAAAAACCTAACTTGGGAAAACCGGTGTAACAATTTTGAGGGTTTTTATTATTAAGCATCTTTTCTGAGTACACTGGGTGCCAAATTGGCTCACCCGACAGAGATAAAAAAATATGGAAGTAATACCTATCTTTGGAGGCAGATATTTTGAAAGTCTGCGCCACGAAACCCCCTCCAACACAATCTGAAGCACTGCGCCAGCCCTCCTGGGCTCTGCATCAGCTTGAAACCCTCTGCGTCATCCCTCTGAGGCTCTCTGCAGCCTCTCTGGCCCTCTACGTCACTCTTGCAGCCTCTGCGTGGATGATGCAGGCCGTTCTGGCCTCTGCGCAGTCCTTGCTAGCCTCTGCGTGGCTCCCTCTGGCTCTGCGTCTGCTTCTCGGCTTTTGCGCTGGTCTTCCGACACTATCTTTGCTTCTCTGCCTCGTACTCAGTGCCCCTCGCTACAACTCTGATCACTGATTTGATTTCTCTTAACAAACCTCGCTCTAGAAAATCGAATGACTGATCACTCTGGTGTGTTCTCCAACTGACCCTGGAGCCTCCTCTCATACTTTTTCTGTTGAGTCTTCAACGACTGAGATTACATCTCTAATCAATGGCTAAGATTAGATTTGGTTTGATCCATGTCCTTTAGAACCTTCTAACCCAATTTTATATTAATACCCATTAATATTTTTATTTTCCTAAGTTTAGACTTAGGAACCCATTAAAAATATTAATTATTTTAATATCTCCTTCACTGGGGAGAATTTCCCCAAACCGTTTATGGGTCTTGGAGAGCTCATGTGCTTTAGCCTCTCCACCAATTTTCATGGCTAGAGCACATCCGATGCTACCCCAAATCAACACATTCGTCATGCCTTGGATTACAATGCCTTTTGTGTTAGTTTCCGTTAACCCTAACCACTGATAATTTGTTAACCTTGCAGATACTTTGCTATAGATTAATTTATTACTATAGCTGTATTGAATATAAAGCATTGTTGAGATTTATCACAAAAAATAAAAAGATAACAACGGAAGTAAAATAATCACACCAATCTCATACACATGCACACATAGATTTATGCCCTTCAAATCAGTTCTTTCATTACATAACCTTTAGCATACAATGGCTCGCATCTTGGGAAAATGGCCCTCTGAGGAAAAATACAAAGGCAACAAAAACAAGGAGTTATACAAGCTGATCAAACCCTTTGCAGATTTGTCTTTTGATCTTGTGTGGATGATCGAGATCCTTCACCCTTGTTGCCCCTTGCGCTCTTCCTCGAATCCTGCACACTTGGATGAATGTCTTTCTTCAACCAATCACTAAGATCTCACTATGTCTTGTGCTGAAAGGTGTGTCTTCTCCATTACCCTAGCCTTCCTTTTATTAGTTTGAGTTATTGACTAAATCCACAACCCTAATTTTCAATGTGAGTGATGGTTCAAATTAGATCTCAACATCATTTAAGATCAACAGTTGAGATTCATTTAATTCATTAATGCAAATAACCTTTGCATTTCATTATATTAACTCACTTTTTCAAATAAAAGTCAATTACTTTGATTATTCCTTTAATTAAAGTAATTTGCTAAGGGTAAGGGTCCTTTGGATTACTTCCACACCTCTAGACACTTAGACCTATGATGAAGTACTTGTTCAATGCTATTATCATCAACAATCCCTCTTAGCAAGTAAGGTACTTCCTGAAGAGCGACATTGAACTGGCTTTCCCTCTGGGATTGGCACAATGTCCCATCAATCAGCATTCACCATGGCTTTCCTCTAAACCTCTTGGTCTTCTTCCTCCTCAATGATGTTAATCATCAGTGCCATGTAGTTTGAAAACTTCTTCGAAGGCCTACTCTACCTAAATGTGCTCCTAGGAGCCTGTACATACTCTCGAGCATCCTTCAATGTCTGCTCAAACCACCTGGGCCTCCTGACAAAACTAGGAGTTACTGACTCCTCCCCATTTGATGGTTGATTCCCTGAATTGGAATTCTCTGCATGCTTCTCTTCCTTTGGAGCCTTCTGCTCTTCGTCCTTTGTCACTACTGGTTGTTAGAATTTCCCCGAACCCAACACCCTGTATTTTGTTAGAGAATCTAGGGCAAAGTAGTGTTGTGATGATTCTTTGTGACTTGATAACAATTTGTGAAGTCTTTTTACTTTCTTACTAGCTTATACTTCTTCTTCTTATTAGTGCATATGTGTGTGCTTCATCAAACTGCTACCAAAACAAAATAACAAGAACGCAAAATTTGGCTCTCTTCCTGGGACAAACCCTCTCTGCTCTTGAGAGGAAAACCCTTTGTAAGATTTCTCTTATTGAAGCTTCTTATTTGAACAACTACCAAACCCTAGACCCTTGACTAGGATATCCTCCAAGCATAAGTCAAATCCTTCCTCTTTCTGCACTGTTACTTCCGGCACATGAACCTCTTCCTTCTGACACTTTGCTCCTTGGTACTTTGTCCTTTTCTACTACTTGTCTAAGTTGGGAAACGCTAGAACATGGGCTCCTTTACTTAGCTATAAGGAGGACCTTCCTCTCTTTTCTTGGAGACCTTGCTATACCTCCAAATGAGGTCTCTCAATATGCTACTTTCATCTGTTTTCAAGTTTGGGAATGTCTTCTTGTTGCACGTGTGGACAAGAGCCTTACGATAGTCTTCTCTTCCTCGCTGGTCTTTCCTCCTTTCTTCGCTGGATGGGGAGGCCTTATAGGCCTTGTATGTTAGCCCAGAACAAAGATATTTTGCCACTATAATTTCCTGCTGTAGTAACCGCAGACAGATATTTATTCCTCTGCACGTGTGACTGTGTGAACACCTGGAAACTGTCTTCTTGCCCTCGTTGTTTTATCTCCTTAACATGCTGTCCTTATAACCCTTTTCCTTGCCTTTTTCTTCGTCTTACTTCGTCCTCCTTGCTTGCAGATTTCAGAGCTTGATTGTGTGTCAAATGAGGAGTGGACAACCTCTATAAATAGAGGTTTGTCCCTCCTCTTTTAGGCCGACTTGACTGTCTTCTAGGCTGACTTGACAGTTACATTATATTTCATCTTTAATTGCTGCTTGGAGACTTTGTTGATGCTGGGAGAGGATTTGACTTATCTTGGAGGTGTTCCCATGACCTTGTACATTGACGTAATTGATGTAACATGCCCTCAAAGGTTCTTATCATAATTACATTTTGACTTTGACTTTCTAGAGGCACAAAAATGTGCTTGACCTATTTTCAATGAGCAAGAAACTCATTGACAAATATTACAAAAATCATTTCTCTTTTAAATACAAATATCAAAATTACATTTATGAAGACCTAGCCTAGTTACATTTCCTTCAACACTCCCTCTTAACTAGGGAGGTATTCATACAACATTACAAGGTGTTTGGCAATTTTCAATCTTGAAGAATTCACATAAGAGAAACCGGATTTGCAATCCATTTGTTATAGCATCATATTCATCAACATTGTCATAGTGCAAGGCCTTGATTAACAACTCCATCTCTTTACGAGACCATGAGCTACAATGCTGGCGAGACCAATGATTTATAAACACCTTCATCACTGTCTCTCAAGGTACATACCCACCCGGGTGTTCTCCGAGTATGACCTGCTAGGACTATTCTTATCTTGGGTTCCCAGCCCTCAAAGAATATCCGTCCTCTTGCCTACTCGTCTTGGATGCCCTACACATCCTCAAAGAGTATCGGATGCCAGATGATTACCTAATCCACCCATTCTTTCTTCCCAAGTGAAGACAAGAATGTTGTGTCTATCTTGTGTCTACATTTCCGTTCGTGGCCTTCATCTAGACTTATGGTTGTTAGTCATGGTCTAGTGCATGACCCATGAAATGGAAAACACAATTGTCACTCCTTTGTAATCAATGGTGATCCAAAAACTCCCTCTTGATCAAGGACCTGTCAGAGCTCCCTCTTAACTCGGGACTCTTTCCTTCATCAGTAGTTTCTTCTTCATGGGTCCTTTAGCTGCTTGATCTTCTTTCTTTCTTGATGTCATGAAGTCTTCGATCGAACTTCTTCTTGGTCGGGCACCATCGATCGATCACTTTCCTTCTTGGTTTGTCATGTCATTGCTTCTTGGAAAGTGACTATTAGGTTTGTCATCTTGGCTACTCTTTTGTCAACTTGTCCATGCTTCGAAATACTCTCCTCATGGATGCTTCATGTACTTGATAGGTTACATGCTTTGACCTAGTAGCCCATTATGACTTCATTATGATATTGCTTCAACATTGCCTTTTCTTTTGTTGGATGGCTTCTTCATCATGACATCTCTGTAGAGTAGAATCAATTATCTGCACCTTTTGTATCTCCAAGGCCTTCAAAGGTGTCAAGAGCCCTTTCTTCTTTTATCAGAGTTGTCCTGCCTTCTCTCAGGAGCTGTCTTATCAAGGCATTTTGTCAGATAGTGATCCTTGGTGATCATGGTGTTCTTCACATGCTTGATCTCTTTATTCATTTGCTTCTCCTCAGATAGATAGGTCAACCATCTAATGCTTCTTGTGAGAGCATTCCTTCATTGCTTGCTTTCTAGACTTGTTAGCATTTCTTCTTGCTTCTTAGTTAGCAATCTTATGCTTCTTATGTGAACATATTCTTTTGTTGACCTTCATCGCATTGTGGTACATGCCTTCGAGCATGTTCTTGGTGAAAGAGATTCTTTCATGGTTGATCATGTTATAGAACTATACCCATGACTCAATAATATACAAATGATAACATGACTTAAACTTTGATGCATACATACCTCATCTTGATTCTCCTTTGATCATCCTTTGGTGTGGCCCTTCTTGCTTCATCTTAGCTTGCCTGCATATCATCCTTTTCTTGAAACCCATGAATGGGATTCCCAATGAGACATCTGCCTTGGTCCATGAACCTTCTTTTGAAGATTCCATCATAGGATCTTAAAGATCCTTGTCTTGCAAATGTTTCCTTTCTTTTGATGATGTAGGTCTTCTAAGATTCTTATCATGATCAATTTTTCTTTCATCATGAATGAGGTCCTATACTAGGTATGCTTCTTCTATATGAATATCTTGAGCTATCTCTGCCATGCTCCTATATTCCAGAAGTTATTACTATTTATTCATTTTTGTTCTTATCATAAATGCTACATCTACATGAGTGTCTAAAACTCTATGTACATCATGTTGCTAGATTTTAGAGGGTGATTCTAGCCATGCATTTTAATTTATTCCTACATGCTCCTATTCTACTCAAAACTTTGAAAGAAGTCTAGAAGTAAAGAGTTTTGACCTTGTCATAGTAGAGATTTGGAGGATCTTCCTTCTTTTGCTTCTTTGCTTCTTCTTTCTCCTCTTGAGTCAAGTGAGTTTCTTCCCTCTTCCTTTTGTTGTTGTTATATTTCTTAAGCTTAGGGCAATTCCTTTTGTAGTGTCCATATCCTTGGCATCCAAAACATTGGATCTTGGACATGTCTTTGTTGTTTGTTTTTCGTGGACCAAACTTGCCAAATTTACTCCTTCTTTTGGCCATGGTAGCAAATGCTTGCTCCTTTGATCCCACATCTTTTTTTGCCTTAAGTCTGGTTTCCTATGTTCTGCATGGAGACCACATTTCACTGAGAGTGGTTGCTTCCTTCTTGTCATAAATGCTAGATGTGAAGTTTCCCCACTTCTCAAGCAGAGCATTGCGTACAACAATTGTCATCTCTCTGCTAGACATGACTTCCCCAAGCTCTTGAAGTTGATCTCTTATTTCAGAGATTTTCATGAAGTAGGGAGCTATTCCTTCCTTTGTTATCTTCATTTTGTATAATTCATTCCTTAAGGATATTACTTCTCCGGTTGTGGATACCGAGAATAGGTCTACTAGCTTATCATAAATTTCTTTCGATGTCTCAAACTTGGAGACATAGGGAATGAAAGAGTCTTTGATTGATTCTATCAGAATCCTTTGAGCTCTTGTCTCATCCTTATTGTGCTTGGCTAAGGCTTGAGTCTTCTCCTTAGCAGGGATAGTGATATTCCCTTTGACATGCTCTAGGAGTTAATTCTCCTTGAGTAGTAGATCAATCCTCTTCTTCCATGCAAGAAAGTTATTGGTACCTACCAATTTATTCCTTTCCTTGCAAAAATACATTGATGTATATTCAGAAGGGGACATGTACTTACTTGATAAATTTTGAGATGTAATGGAATTGCTTCCTCCTTGCAGGCTTGGTGGCTTGACTTTCCTGGATCTTGATGCTCTTCAAGTTGCCTTCTTCAAGTGGACTTGCTTGATGTAGGTCCTGCTCCAATCTTCTCTTCTTTGTAGGTGCCTTTATGTAAGGCTCTTCTTCTAGGTTTGTAGACCTCCTTGGTGAATGATGGATTGTAGACCCTTCTTGTCCTTGAAGTGATTGAGACTTCTAGGCTTGATGCTTCAACTTTGTAAATGTTTCTCCTTGATGAGTGTTCTTGAGTTGCCCTTTCCTTGATGTGTCACCTTAGCTCTGATACCATGTTAGAGAATCTAGGGCAAAGTAGTGTTGTGATGATTCTCTGTGACTTGATAACAATTTGTGAAGTCTTTTTACTTTTCTTATTATCTTATACTTCTTCTTCTTATTATTAGTGCATATGTGTGTGCTTCATCAAACTGCTACCAAAACAAAATAACAAGAACACAAAATTTGGCTCTCTACCAGGGACAAATCCTCTCCACTCTTGAGAGGAAAACCCTTTGTAAGATTTCTCTTATTGAAGCTTCTTATTTGAACAACTACCAAACCCTAGACCCTTGACTAATATATCCTCCAAGAATAATTCAAATTCTTCCTCTTTCAGCACTGTTACTTCCAACACATGAACCTCTTCCTTCCGACACTTTGCTCCTTGGTACTTCGTCCCTTTCTGCTGCTTGTCTAAGCTAGGAAACCCTAGAACATGGGCTCCTTTACTTCGCTATAAGGAGGACCTTCCTCGCTTTTCTTAGAGACCTTGTAGACCTTGTTATACCTCCAAATGAGGTCTCATCAATATGATTTCTTCATCTGTTGTCAAGTCTGGGAATGTCTTCTTGTTGCACGTGTGGACAAGAGCCTTAGGATAGTCTTTCCTCATTTCTTCATTGGATGGAGAGGCCTTATAGGCATTGTATGTTTGCCAAGAACAAACATATTTTGCCACTGTAATTTCCTGTTGTAGTAACCGCAGACATACCTTTATTCCCTCGCACGTGTGACTGTGTGAACACCTGGAAAATGTCTTCTTGCCCTCGCTGCTTTATCTCCTTAATACGTTGTCCTTATAACCCTTTTCCTTGCCTTTTTCTTTGTCTTACTTTGTCCTCCTTGCTTGCGAATTCAGAGTGTGATTGTGTGTCAAATGAGGAGTGGACAACCTCTATAAATAGAGGTATGCCCCTCCTCTTTTAGGCCGACTTGACTGTCTTCTAGGCCGACTTGACAGTTGCATTGTATTTCATCTTTTATTGCTTCTTGGAGACTTCGTTGATGCTAGGAGAGGATTTGACTTATCTTGGAGGTGTTCCCATGACCTTGTACATTGACTTACTTGATGTAACATGCCCTCAAAGGGTCTTATCATAATTACATTTTGACTTTGGCTTTCTAGAGGCACAAAAATGTGCTTGACCTATTTTCAATGAGCAAAAAACTTATTGACAAATATTACAAAAATAATTTCTCTTTTAAATACAAATATCAAAATTACATTTATGAAGACCTAGCCTAGTTACATTTCCTTCAACATATTTAATTCCAAGCAATTAATTAATGAACAAATACACAGCTAGATTCCTAACCAAAATATTTAGCGGAAGAAAAATTACTCGATCTGAATCACATACACATAAACATATTTATGCCCAATCAACAGTTCTTCATCAATAAATTAATCACAAAACTTACTTGGGCTTCCGTCTGTTGAGAAATCTAAGGCAGTGAGATGAGATGATTTCTCTTTGCTTAATAACTACTTGTGATGTATTTGTACTTTACTTGATTGACTTGTTTCTTTTCTTTTGTTATTATTAGTATTCTTTATCATCCAACAACTACCAAATCACAAATAACAATGAGACAAAAGACATGAGATATAGGCGATCAACCAAGGCCAAAACCTCTCCAATCTTGAGAGGAAAACCCATAGAATTCTTCTTCTTATAGAATCTTCAATTGACGAATTCCAAGACCTAGACCCTTGACCAATAACCCCTCCAAGACCAAGTCAATGCCTTTCCTTAATGAGTTCTCCTTCCACAAAGTCAACCTCAGTCAAACTAGCCTTTCTGTAGCAGAAGCTTCTCCTTTGACCTCCTTTTTCGGACTTGCAACTTCTTGATTGTAATTCGGCCTAACTACATAAACCCTAGGCTATACGTGTGGGCAAAATCATGGAGAAATCGTCCTCCTTTCTTCTTCACTTGGAGAGATGCTTCTTCTTCAACAATTCGGCCTTCAAGATGATTCCTTTGCCACCCAAGTTCAGACTTCTATGGTGATTGTAATTTTCGGTCTTCCTGCAGTAGTGAGAGCCCTAATTCTCTTCGCACGTGTGAGATATTTCTAGCCCAAAAACAAATAAAAAATTAACTTGCTCTTCTTTCTCCTTCCTTCGCTAGGTATTTGGCTTCTTTCTTCTATTTAATCGAACACTTGATGATGCTTGAGTGAGTGTGTCTTGAGTGAGGCCGAACTTGCCTTTATATAGTCCTTCTTGAGTCCTCAAAATAGGCCGACATCATCTTCTAGAGAGGTCGACTGCTCCTTTGTAGGCCGACTTGATCATTTAGCATTTGACAAGGTCTTGGAGGGTTAATTACTTGACATTGACTTGAATAACTTTGTTACAATATGTAACACGCCTAAGAAAGGTCTTCGATATATGACAATGACTCATAAGCCCTAGAAGTTCTCAATGGGAACTTTGACCTATAAAATAAATTCCTCTTGAGCATGAAACCCATGCCTCAAGAAAACAATAACAAATTTATTTTTCTCATTACGTCAAATACATAAAATGATGATTATATATGTCATTATGAAGACCGGACCTAGTTACATATTCCAACATCGTCCTAGGATAACGGCCCAACTAAGAAAATACAGATTACAAAACTGATCACTAGCCTCTCTGCACTCTCTCGGAACCAACAAACGCTCACTGAGAAGACTCAATCTTGTGTTGTCGTTGTGTCTTAGCTCCTCACCTTAGGCTCAATTTATAACTTTCCTAAGCTAAGATTGACGACCAAAATTAGCTTGTCAAGTTAATTGAAGATAAGTGACTTTACTTTAGTTAATTATCTATCTTTAGCTTTCTTTACTTTAACTCAAGTACAAGTCATAAATTTAGCTTGCTTTACATGCACATCTCATGCATGTCACATGCAACACATTTGCATGTGTGCAACTCACTTGCACACTTTGCATGTCACATGCAAGCTCCTAAAGAGGCAAATCAAGGTCCTTCTAGTCAAGACACAAGACTAGAAGTACCTTTTGAGCTACAAAACTCAACACTCCCTCTTAGCGAGGGAGGTACTTCTGGAAGAACCTCCTCCACCTAGATTTGTCTCCAACACCACCACGTCATCCACTGTTGTAGTTGCTCCCTCTGAATTAGAAGACTTCTCTGCTACCTGCTTCGGAATCTGATTTGAAGACCTGTTCCTTCCAACCATGCTCCTAGGATCCTGATCTTGAGCATCTAACAATGTCATATCATACCAGTTGAGGCTCCTAACAATACCTAAAGAATCACTCTTCCTCGCCACCTGCTCCCTCTCAGCAACTAACACTGATCCTGTATCCAAGATCCCCTCGGATATACCCATAGGTTGTTCTAGCAACTTGTATGACTGCCCCTCTCTGATGCCAAGCACTATAGTTGCATCCAAGGTCGCCCCCTCATAATATAGAAGCTCCTGTCCATCCTAGAACAAAATTCTATATCCAACATCCTCCAAGGCTAATATTGAGAGCACGTGTACCATTAACCCTGGAACAAACAACATCCTTGTCACCTCCAAAAATCCTCTTGACTCTAGCTGGAATCTGACACATCCAACCCCCTTCACTGCATGCATGGTACTAGTCCTACTAAACACACTACAGTTTGAGATTGTCTCTGAAATACTATGGAACACTGACCTCATTCCCATCATGTCACTTGATGCTCTACCGTCCACTAGCCATAACCAACTGTCCTCATACACAACAGTTCTATTGTTAGAAACACAAGCAACTAGAGAAAATTGTTTTTCAAATTTCTCCATAAAGTCATCAATCTCAGTTGATGTTGATATAACCACCTGATCCTCCTTCTTGTATGGACATTGGCTCGCATAGTGACCAGTCTTGTGGCATGCAAAGAACTTTAGTCTGCTCATGCCTTTCACAGAAGTAGTTCCCCCACTTCACTTTACAACAAGATCAAAATTCTCCTCATCATCCTTACCATCATGTTGACCTACAATTTTGGAATGTCTCCTTGTCTCCTCCTATATAAAATCATCCCACAATCTATCCCAACTGGGCTGATTTTCCCGTGCGACGATCCCATCAACAAAGACATCCCATTTAAGAGGAAAGCAACTCAAGGCTGATCTAACCAACTCTTCACTATCAATAGTTTCCCCCACTACTACCAAGTCATCTTTAATTCGAGTGATCCTAGTTAGGTATGATGCAATTTTGTTAATTTCAAACATCTTGGCATTTGTCAGTTTCTCCTTCAACACCATATTTTTGTTTTGGTTTGTACTTTGGTATAACTTGGTTAAGGATGCCCACATCTCAAAGACATACTTCTTCCCTATCACATGAGGTATAACATGGTCTTTAATGGAGTCTAGGAATATTCTCTTGGCCTTCACGTTCTTCTTATTAAACTCATCCAACTGAGTAGATATGTGGGAATTCGGATGGCCTTCTCCACGATGTCCCGCAACTCCTCAAATAATAAAGAAATCCGCTCCTCCCATGGGCTAAAATTGCTTGTCCCGTTGTGATATTCCCACTTAGCAATATTGCTAAGGGGAAATATCAATTTTGCCCAATTTTGGATAAATTCACACTTGTACTTAGGAAATGTGGGTTTAGAGGTCCCACATGAATTTTTGAGTTAAAGGGAAGCCCAAACATTAGAGGAAGGAGGAGATAAATTGAATTGCTAGTGGTAAGTGGGGGCCACCCATAGAGAAATACGACCCACAAGGAAACACGCACTCATTGGAGGGAGATTGGTGGGGGAAAGTCGAAGTTGGGCCCACATGGGCATTTTGGAGGCTCTTTGACAAAAGGAGGAAGAGGCAAGCATTTTTGGTCATTGATGATTATTTGAGTTTTCTCTTAGACTAGCACGCTTGAGCTAAGGCCCAAGTCTGCAAGTGTTGTTGAGCACAAGAGGTTTCTAGGTGGAAATCTCACCCCTTGCTTCGGTGGACTTCGAGTGCCAACCCAAGGAGGGACTCTCGTCCTTTTCAGTTCAATCCGAGAGCAGCAAAGAGTAAGTGTGGAGAAGCTACAACAACAACAACATAGGCACTGTGCAGTCCTTGGAGGAGTCACACGTGGGGGTTGAGGAGAGAAGGGAATTTTGGGCTGAAACTTGGGGAGGAGTTCGGGGAGGAGATTTGTTGGTGCTTGCAGTGATTTTGGGGGCTTTTAATAGCAGGATTATCAAGTGGATCGAATTACCCTGCAACAGTGCCATTGATGGAAATTGGGCCGAAATTCCAAAGTCAGTGATCAACAAATTCCTTCGTGGGTTTTTGTGGGTATTTGGTGGAGAGCTCGGGGTTAATTTCCTGGAATTTTCTGAGCACCAGAGGAGGCCCTAGCAACTATTCTTCACAGTCAGTAGCTCATTTTTTGGGCTTTTTAGCGCAAAGCCAAAGGGAGATAAGCCAGTACACTTGGGGGACTTCATATTTATCACTTGGGCAAGCCCAGGTGCATACTTTCCAAGCACCCATTGTAACCTCATGTTTTATAAATAAAATGGCTCAGCAATGCAATTTTTGGCTCTATTTCGTGTTTTGATATTTGGGCAAATTTTCTGTGTGTTTTTATCTATGCATGCTTTGTTTATTACTGTAAATTTTCCTTAGGGATATTACACTCGTCCAAGCTATCCCTGTAATGTAACCCAGTGGTCACCCTCGTCAAATTGACGAACCATTAACTTTGCTATCACTCTTTTTTTCCTGTTTTTTGAATCTTCCTTTTTTCCTTTGACTCAAAAAATTTTCTTGTAAAAAGGGAGAATTTCTCTTGGCCCCTAAAAGAAAAAATTTGAGTCGTATGATCCCAACCAACCTGGCTCTGGCGATCTGACACCAACCCTGACACCTATAACTCCAAGATCGATTCAAAGTTGGGCTTTGATACCATGTTAGAATTTCCTCGAACCCAACACCCAGTAATAAGTATTTAATTCCAAACAATTAATTACTGAACAAATACACAACTAAATTCCTAACCAAAATATCTAACATAAGCATAATTACTTGATTTGAATCACATACACAAACATATTTCTGCCCAATCAACAGTTCTTCATTAATAAATTAATCACAGGACTTATTTGGGCTCCCATTTTTGGATAATGGCCCAACTGAGAAAATACAAATTGCAAAACTGATCACTAGCCTCTCTGCACTCTCTCGAATCCAGATGTTGACCACTACGTGTCAACGACCCATAGCAGTACACCTGCTTTTTTCACAAAAGGGATAGCGTCTGATCGATGTGTTCCTGCCATCCAGCTATCATCCTCAGCCTGTGGATCATGTTATAATGTAAACCCATTCTGCATGTGTGTAATATAAATATTCTCAGCAAATCTGTGTCGTGTATGTAATTACTCAGGTAAACCTATTTTTCTGGTGACGATCTACATTCCGGGAGGGTTTTTGTCTCACTGATCCATTCTCGGATGATTGGCAGAGTTTTCCTTCAGCCTTACCCCAAAGCCGGAATGGATTTTATCACTGAGATCTTAGGGGAGTCCTAGTGTTCTAGATTGAGTCTATGTAAAAGTGATTTGGGAATAATCCTAACTATTTGGTTAGGTTATTTTATTACAAATTGCTTGATCTGCTAAATTATATTTGTGTCGCCGAACTGGGTAGTCTGTGAGGGTTTTTTGCAAATGGGATTTTCCCCTTGAGATGTAAAAAATGTTAAAATCATGATGTAAAGTGTCCTAAGGGTTGGAAAAATAATTTATCCCCTCATAGGTTAATTAATCAAATTTTCTGGCCAAAATTAATTAAAATCCTAAGCCAGAAATTTGATTAATTCTAGGTCCTAAGTAAATTTAAATTCTTTGAAGGCAAAATTCGTTGGTCTTTAAAAAATTAAAGTTTAAGAGGTCTAGGGACTAAGGTAAATTAATTATTTTGCTAAATTTTATGCCTTTGGTCCTTGTGGTTAAGTCAAAATCAAAATTTTGAGGAAATTAATTCAAAAATTTAATTTTTGAATTAATTAAAATGCATTTAATTGAAAAATTCAAATTTCCTCAATAATTTAAAATTTTTACGGATGAGATTAAAAGAAATTTTAATCCTCATCAACGGTTTTTGACAAGGATCACTCGAACTAGCCATTGGAGGATTTATCTTTAAATAGGAGGTCATTTGTCAATCAGTACCATCCGATCTTTTGATCGTGTACTAAGCGAAAAGCTCTCTTGTAATCTTTTTATGAGCAATAAAGAAAGACTTTGGGGTTAAATCTCTGTTGGTGTTACTCTTCGTGGAAATACTGTAAGATGTATTGCTTTCATGCGTAATTTTTTTTTAGCCATTGATGATATCTTTCTGAAGAGCGATTTGAGTACAGGTATCTTGCTCAGTCGCTGGGGTTTGAATGATAATTTAAGTTTTGAATATAATAGCAGGTATCTCTATTTATCTAAATTTTATTATCGTTTTCTCGCTTTATGTTGATGGTTAAATTGAGTTTTGTAGGAGATCCTTGATTCTTAGATCATTGGGCGTTCGGGGAAGTTCTTGGCTGAAGCAACCAACTCTCAAACCATGTTTTCTGAAGAGCCCAGCTTGATTTGATCCCGAGCTTATCGTAAGTTTTTTTTTTATGGGTGATGCATGAAGGGTTTTGAGCTAAGTACCTCCTTTAAAATTTGATTTTTTTTTTTTTTATTCTCTATGCTAAATCGATATATTTGGTTGTTGGGAGCCTCAGATTATTAGATCTGGGAGCGGAGTTGACTCACACGCTTTAGATCTGATAGATCTGCCATTCATGTACATAGATCAGTAAAATTATTTTCATTTTTCTGACTTGGGTTTTAGTTTTTTTTTTTGTCACTGTATATATCGTTTGGGTGTTTCCTATTGTCTTGCAACTACAGATTTGAAGGAGAAATCTGTGCAGAATCCAGATCTAGGCCCTGGAGGGTAAGATCTGGATCTTTGGTTCATCAACATCATTTTTGCAGGGATTCGATCCAGATTTTGCAGTCCATGGATTTAAAATTTAAAATTCTTTAATCTGGAAAAATTCATAAGGAAAAATTTTTAGATCTGGATTTTTTTTTTCCTTGGGTTTCAAGGTTAAATTTAAAGCTGAAATATAACATCTTAATCTGGAAATTTCTTTTCGGTTATTGAACTGCAGTTTCTCTGCTGCTTGGGGTTTCCTAAGTAGAAAATTTCAAAATTGCTTTCACTGTTGTTTTCTAGAAAATTTCGAAATTATTTTCCGAGTTTGGATTTTAAATTTTCTTTTTGTTTAGAAAAACTTGGCTTTATTTCTGCATTTTTTGTCCAGATCCGCAGCTCCTCCTTTGCTGCCATCAAACCCTGCAGATTCGTGTTTCTACCTTAGCCTTCAAACCCTTGTTTCTGCACCTTTCTTGCTGCCAGATCTCTGCTCTTGTTCCTCCTCCCGCGCAATCTTCTAGCTCCACCTGTCCACGTTGTCAGAGGGTCGAAGTCTCCTCCATGATCCACAGTCCTTTTCTCCCTAACGCTCTCCACGTCCTTTCCAACTTTCATCCATCGTGGCTACCTGCGTGAGCTCACTACCTTCATCACAGTCCCTTCTCCCAGCTTTCCTCCGTTGTCTTCTTTTTGTCTACCCATTGTCCATCCACCTGCAAAAGCAAAGAAAGAGCCCTTGGCTCCATTCACTTGAGCCCATCGAACCTCTTCAAGCATGCAGCACCTTTCTCTCACCTATGCGCTGCCTATCCACTGCCTAAGCTCATCCATCGCTGCCTCTCCAATGCAGCCATCAATCTGTCCCTTAGAATTGCGGTTTCCCTCAATGCCGTCCCTGCTCCTCTCTCCTTCCGTCGAGTTTTCCTTTCGCGGACCTCACCTGCAAACCCAAATACAAAGCAACATTTCGATCTTTCCTTTTTTATATATTGTATAGTCATATGATTCAAATTAGGTTTTTACGGTGTTAGTGTTTGTGTATAGTTAGACTTAGGGTTAGATTCATTTTTTAAAAATTCGATTTTGATTTTGTTTCATTTTTATATTTGATTTTCTTTCACTTTTTTTTTTTTTTGGATTTTGATTTTAAAAATCATAAAAAGGAAAAAATATAAATTTTCAAAAGTCTAAAAATCTAAAACAAATCTTAAAAAAACCCTAAACATTTTAAAATCATAAAAAAATGTTCTAAACATCTAAAAAAATCTAAAACATTTAAATTCATTTTAAAATGCTTAAAAAAATCTAAAATATTTAAAAATATAAAAATCTTAAAAAAAATTAAAACATAAAAAAAAATTTGGTGACTAAGGAGTTTAGAATAAATTAAAGGGATTTACGCCTTAACATTAAAAAAATTTAATGTGGCCTATGGCCCATTAAAATTTTAAATTTTAACCCTTTGATTCATTTTTCCGTTGCATTAAGAGTTTTTTTTTTTTTTAGTTACCATTGAAGTTATTACCTAAGGAATAATTAAAATTTAAACGTAGAATACCTTAGTGTTACTTGGTCATTAAATGCATTTTTATGATTTTCCTATGGTCAAAGTACGATAAACGTTTTAAGTTATATTGATTGTTGGAGAAAATTAATTAATTCTAAATCTTGGTCATTAACGAGAATCATTTTAAATCTGGAATCTCTTGCATGATACAGTGTTGGGCATTTATATTGATTATTCATGATTGTCATTATTCGTCACATATTGAAAATTGTTCTGGATAACTTGTTTTCTTACTCAATTTGCGGTTAATTGAACATAAAGGCACTGGTCTATAATTGTTTCTATCTTGTGGTCGTGTCTTGGCTGCATTAGCATTTAATCTATTCATCTAAGTTAATCGAGATTCGTTTACTTTCGTCAAAGTTGTCCATCATTAAAATCTCCTAGAGTCTGTTTTTCATAGGCTATTCCATCCATTTACCTAGGGACTACCCTCCTTGACTTGTCTAGGAGAGAGTCTAAACAGAGTGAGCAAGGATTTAGGAGTGACAGCCCTTACTCTGAGCGTTGTCGCGGTGCCTAGACACTTTGCACGACAATAGGACCATTGTATGGAAAAAAAAGCAGCCATTGCAAAATTCAAATCATCTTCTTTTCAAACAAAGAAAGATTCCATGGACCAAGTCAAATTGCGAAGGACCAATTAAACCAAAGTTAGTGGAGAAAACTCTTCAACCTAGCTGTTGGGTCATTTAAGTGGAATATTGAGCATATTTTGACTACTATTTTTAACCTTTTTCCTCTTGGGGGTCAATGTAAGTGAAATGTTGGACTACCTAGGGATAGTTGAGCAAGTTGAACTCCTTTAGTGGACAAATTCATTGTAATAAAAATATATTGTTGAATTTACTTAGTTTTCGACATGTGGATGAGAAGTAAAAAAGTATTTTGTGAGAGAGAGGATGAACTAGCCGCTATAAAGAAAACTATAAAAGATTAACCTCTCCTCTATTTGAAGTTGTTTTTGGTTTGTGAAATAATTTGATGCCATAGTAAAGGAAATTATTTTTGCAAACATTTTATGTGGGTTGGTCTTTTTCTATTTTGTCTTTTCTTGATTTATCTTGTGACAGGGCTTATAAAAAAATAATCTCATAATAAGGTCACACAAAGATTGGAGGGATGGTCCATTGAGGGCTACATAGCCACATGAAGTAGGTGGACTAGGCACTAGTCTACTCCATTAGTCTTTTTGTAGGTGTAGCACTTGGAGCAAAGGGTTGGACCAATTCTTTTAGGGGATAGCTTCAACAGGGCAAGGAGGATTCCATCACATAGACAACTTAAAGATTGGAGATACCTCACTAGAGGCTACTTCTAGTTGGATCCGAAAATTGTGAGGGGTTTTAGACATTTGCGGGGGCGATATTATATCTTCGAGACCAAGTCCACTGTTGAAAAGTGTAACTAGTATCGGCCTTCATAATTGTTGTTTGGCTCATGACATGATATAATTCTTTTGTACTTGTCGAAAGAAGAAAAAGAAAAATATTTTTATAAAAGAAAAATTTATTTATTGAAGCATGGGTTTCATGCTCAAGGTCATTGGTCATTAGGTCATAGCACCCATTGAATGATCCTAGGGTTTTGTCATGAGTCATTATCCTTGTCATATTGTAAAAGGCCCAATTGGGCACATGTAACAAGAAAAAGGAATATTATTTTGTCTCTAGAATGATCTCAAGAGCCCCATGATCAATTCGGCTAATTGTTGATGAAGTCGGCCTAGAAAGGCCTAATCGAGCACCTTGGAAGACTATATAAGGAAGTGGAATTCGACCTCTTGATGAGACACAAGCAAGTCACACATATCTCTCATTCTGATCTGCGAATAGAAGAAAGAAGAAGTGCAAGGACATTAGAAGGCAAGAAGAAGTCTAGCCAAGAAGAAAAGAAGGTACGAATGTCTGGAATTTTGTTTTTCCAAGCCCGCACATGTGAGTTCCCTACAGTTTATAAGGTTTCCACAGGTCTGAAAGTTGCAGAAAGGTAGCAGACCTAGTTTGAAGGTTGATCTTCTTGATTGAGGAAGGATCTTGTTATTGGTGGTTGGCTTGGTCTTGGTGGTAATCTTGTTTTTGGGTCTTGGGTCTTGGAAGTCTCCTTTAAAGTTGTTTCTATAAGAAGAAAAGTTCTTTTGGGTTTTCCCTTTGGAGGGGTTTTGCCCTGGCTTGGAGCCTATCTCTGGTGTTCTCTCTTATCTTTGTGATCTTTATTGTATTGGCAATTGTCTTGATGATAAGAATCTAACAATCTAAAAGAAGAAGCAATAATAAGTCACAAGAAATTGTCAAAATAAAGGAGAAATCAATCTAATAAAGAAACCATAAGCTGCTCTAATCGATTTCTCAACACCCACTTCATTGTCCAAAGTACATTGTCGACTTGAGGGAAATTGTGGTTTACAACTCTATATCTTGAAGTAAGTTATTGTGGTAAAGGATAAGTAACTTCTCAGCAACCATCTATTATTTTAAAAAATCAAAACTTTCTATTTTCTATTTAGATTAGTTTAATTAACCAGCTTTTTCTTCAAGATTCTATCATTTAATAGTAAGTTTTATCCTTGGGGTCTTAACTTTTAACATTAAAGACACATTTAAATTAAGGAATCAATATACTTTTTTATAGCTTTATTGTCACATATTCTTCATGGTATATTGAGTTTTCTGTTGTGGATCTGCATTAAGATACTGCTGTAGCATAATATATCTAGCTTATTTTTCAAGGTTCCAAGCATTTTTTAACTATCTTAACTAGAACCTTGCAGGCAGACTCTATATTGAATTTACTTGAATATATCTCGTTCCTAGAGGATATATCATTTTCCAACTACTGTAATTTTATTTTTCTTGCTGGAAATTTTCTAGGTTGGGCACCCAATGGGGTTTGATCCTATAACCACAAAAATTTCCATCTTGCTTGAAATTTCCTTTTGTTGCTGGTATAAAGCTTTGTGATTGACCCAAAGTGGTTTATTGTTAACCTTGTAGCCTTTCCATCCCTAGATCTTTGATCAACATTGCTAAGGCACTGTATGGGTGGCTATTTTCCAAGGGAATTGTTGCTATCCTTGCGCTTTTCTATAGATTTTACAGTCTGCAGTCACCGGATGACAAACAAATTAGCAAAAGAAACCCTCTATCCAAAGACTTAATCATAGAAAAAATACATATTTAGTTAGTATATTAATTAAACACTCATATAAGTTATTTACGTTGTTATATCTCTTGGATTGAGTGATTTATCTTGCTGGTTTAGAAGTATTCATTGCAAATTTTACATAGTAAATGAGTAGGACAACAATAATTATCTCCTTTACTTTATTCACAGGCCCCATATAAGGCATTGATCTTTGTTGGTTGGGTGAAGTCTTTAAAATGAATCCTCACATAGCCTTTTAGGAGAAAGTTGGGCTTAAAGAGTGGAGATTTGGGCCGAGGTGACAGTGGGCCCTCATCATTTGTGTGCCAATCATAGTAGGTCTATGTTGCATGAAACATCTAGGAACTTGGCATTTCAGGCCAACACATACCCGAAACGCCGAAACGCGGGCATCATGTAATCATCTATGAGAGTTAATATAGACTTGTTTTTTCTTCTAAATTGTCGTCTATGGATCTTATTCCTTTTTCTCTTGCAAGATAATGTGTTATTCACTTATATATATATATATATATATAATGTTTCGACTGACATTTCTAAATGTACTCGTTTCGGAGATTGTGAAACATATTGCCATTTCGTGCAACTTTGTAGCAGGTTGTAAGGACCTTGACAACCCTGATAATTTGATAGGTATCATTTTTTGGCGTTGTTGCCAAGGAGAAGGTCATTTAACACTGATTGTACACAACACCCTTGGTAAACTTTTCATTTTGTATTTGAACTTGATGGGATATTTGTTTAAGGACTAACTTGCAGGATCTCATTTGATGATTCCACTTCAACAAAATCTAAAGAGGTATAGTACAAACATTTGCTCTACAAGGTAAGAATGTAATGTCCCAAATGGAAAAATTTGGGGATTTCTCGAAATTCGACTCAACAAAATACTTCAGATAAAATTATATTCAATCAACAGAAGATTGGCATGTAAAATATAACAAATAGAGCACTGCAAATAATAAACAATGAACAGGAACAATCTCAGCTTTTATTATAATAGAAAAATTAGGGTTTACATGTGGATACAACAAAATAGCTGAGATGGAAAACTAGCCTCAAGAATCTGCTCCAATGTTGTGTTGGCCCTCCAAAACTGAACTGAAATGCCACTGCTAAGCTCCCTGGTGAATTCTAGATTGTTAATTTTAGGTATGTTCTATGCTAGAGCAATTTATTTCAATTTCTTTTCCACATTAGCAATCACATCAGCATAAAGTAAACTACAGATAGAACATAAATATAAATCGTAGAAGACAAGCCAAGACAACAGGACACAAGATGTGGCGCTAGACAGGGACAAACCCCAGTGTGGGGAACCCTTGATCAATTCTTCAGTTATGTTCTTAAAAGTTCAACAAACAAAGTGAGAGAGATAGTACATTTACAATAGAAGTCAATCACTTTGACTTTTGGTATCGACATGAGATCAGTTGAAGACATATTGCTTCAACTGATTCTCTAAGGTGACTCATTCACCTATCATAGTGCTGCATCTTGTCTATTTGTTGCACATTACCATGTGACACCTTGCTGTATTGTCACATGTGTTGAACCTTGATGATCGAGTTGCTCTCATCTTCGTGCTGCTCATCATGCTGCATCTTCCATGGTCTTATTCGTCATCAAGCTGCCCATGCTCATGATCTCATTCATCATTATGCTGCCCATGCTCATATCATCATGCATCATTATGCTACCCATGCTCATATCATCATGTTGCTTATTATGCTGCCCATGATCTCATACATCATGCTGCCTTCCTTCAGAGACAGATGCTCTGGCTGTTTTGGCAGTTCCCGGTAGTTTTGGCTTTTCCAGCAGTTTCGGATTTTCTGGTAGTTTCGACAGTTCCGACATTTCCGGCGTTTCCGGTTTTTTCGGCAGTTCCGGCTTTTTTGGCTTTTCCGGTATTTTCGATTTTTCTGGCATTTCCGGCGTTTCCAGCTTTTCTGGCAGTTCCGGCATTTCTGGCTTTTCTGGCTTTTCCGGTATTTCCGGCGTTTCTGGCATTTATGGCAGTTCCGACAGTTCCAGATTTTCCGGCAGTTCCGACAATTCCGGCTTTTCCGGCTTTTCTAGCTTTTCCAGCATTTCCGGCTTTTCCGGTATTTCTGGCTTTTTCGGCGTTTCCGGCTTTTCTGGCATTTCCGACTTTTCCGGCTTTTCTGGCTTTTTTGACAGTTCCGACTTTTCTGGCTTTTCTGGCAGTTCCAGCTTTTCCGGCTTTTCCGACTATTCCGGCTTTTCCGGCAGTTCCGGCTTTTCGGGCTTTTCCGGCAGTTCCTGCTTTTCTGGCTTTTCCGTAGGATCTCTCCTTCTACTAAAACCCAAAGACAAGTAGAGAGGAAGAGATCCAAGTGTGTGTAGAAATGACTTGAAATCCTCTTCTATTTATACTAAAACGTAGAGGTTGAATAGACATGACTATTGGGCTTCTGAGCCTACATAAGTTGTTGGCCGACTTAACAATTTGTCCATAACATAAATAAATTCATAACTTCATAAATACTTGTCAGAATCGGATGACCTTTAGATCAATCCTACACCTCTCAATGAGAGGGATCCAATAAAAATATCAGCTGCCATAAATAATATGACCCACATGGAGTTTGGCCCTAGTTGCCAATTTTAACACTCCCTCTCAACTAGGGAGAACTCCATCCGTTGATCCATATGTCCAACTGTACTATCTCTGCCATCAGTGCCTTGCACTCCTCTACTCAGCTCTGCTGGCTCTGCTCAGCTCTGCTGGCTCTGCTCTGCTTTGCTCTGCTCTGCTGGCTCTGCTCTGCTCTGTTGGCTCTGCTCTGCTAAGCTCTGCTGGCTCTGCTCAGCTCTGCTCAACTTAGCTCTGCTGAACCATGAAGAAGAAGAATTGATCGAGAATGTGTCATACCATTCTCCACTGACCCGAAGTCAATCTCAGAGTGTGTACCACTGGTCCCAGACCAGTCCTCAATCGACCCGAAGTCAGTGTCATAGTAGGTACAACTCCTACCACTGGTCCCAGACCAGTACTCTACTAACTCGAAGTCAGTCTCAGAGTATGTACCACTGGTCCCAGACCAGTCCTCAACCGACCCGAAGTCAGTGTCATAGTGGGTACAACTCCTACCACTGGTCCCAGACCAGTATCATTGATCCCAGATCAATGAAGGTCATCCTAGCATAGGGAGTACGGTAGATACAACGATGCGTCCATCGGTACTACTATGGTCCCTATCCTCATTTCCCTGCTCATTGATCAGATGAGAGGTACTTCCCATGAGTCCCAGACTGCATGGGTAGGATGCCTCGACAGGAGAACTTAATCAATCCTGTCCTCACAGGAGAACTAATCATCTTGCTACACAATCGCCATGGAGAACACATCATCCAGGCCTCACAGGAGAACTAATCATCCTGCTACACAATCGTCATGGAGAACACATCATCTAGACCTCACAGGAGAACTAATCATCCTGCTACACAATCGTCATGGAGAACACATCATCCAGACCTCACAGGAGAATTAATTATCCTGCTACACAGGAGGGCAAATCATCCTATCCCACTTGAGAACGAATCATCTTGTCCCACAAGAGAGCGAATCATCTTGTTCACAGGAGAACGAATCATCCTGTCCACTGGAGAGCGAATCATCATATCCCACAAGACAGCGAAACATCTTGTCCCACAAGAGAGCGAATCATCTTGTCCACAGGAGAGCGAATCATCCTGTCCACAGGAGAGCGAATCATCCTATCCCAGTGCGCACCACCAGGGGAGGGTGAGTCACCTTGTGGTCGTATGTTGCTCCAGTAAGAACCGTAAGCCCCCAGAGCTCCCAGAGCTCAATGTATGCAACATGCAAGACCCTTTTACAAGGGTCTCTTGATGACTCCAAGTCGTTCGGGAAAATCACAAATTTGATCTTTCCCCGGGGCTCTGACAAAGTGTAGCGACCTGTACATCATCTCAGTGCGATGGAGCCTCCTTGCTCATCGACTTACCATATCCCAGATAAGGCAGTATCTGATGTCTATCTGTTGGAGCAATCATTGAATACGGGATTCCTCAATAATCGAATCCCACCTCTAGTTGTCACAGAGAATCACAGTGGTATTCATCATGTGTACTCACTGAAGAGTTTCCACAACCAGGCAACTTCATACGAGGTCATACTTGTAGTTATGTATTCGGTCTCGGCGGTACTTATAACAACCAATTTCTGCTTCCTGCTTATCCATGATATCGAAGCAGAATCCAAAGAGAACCAGCACTGAGAAGTGCTCTAGTGATCCTCCACACTGCCTGCCTAGTCAGCATTCGAATAATCATGCAGTTTTCATATTTCTGGTGAGAGATTGTGCCCCGAAGATATCTCAGAGGATTCTTGGCACCAATCCAGTGAGGCTCAACCAAATATGAGCTCACCATGCTAACTGCAAAACATATGTCCGGACGGAAGTTTACCAAGAACATCAACGTGATTGAGTTTATGAAACTCAGAGACATTTCTCAAATCTGGTCCGACATCACTACCTTATAACTTTTAAAAGTTAATATTCTTGAGGTAGTCACAGGCTTGCAATTTATCATTCCACATTTGGAATCCAATTCCCTCTTACTACTGCAAATGAGAAGGTCTGCACCTGTCAGAAATAGGTCGTCCTCATAAGGGGCCGGTATGAGAGGTCTATCATTCACAACCTTCGGGTAATGGTTTGGATCTGTTTCACTCCTAGTGAATCTCAGCTTCATCTGGCAGCTATCAATCCTCTCATACTATGCCCGGGGAGTTTTGCTTCAAGCCATAGAGGGCTTTCTTCCACCTGTATACATGAGATTCCTGATCAGGAATCTCAAACTCCTCGGGTTGTTCCAGACCTGTGGACCTGCTACATGAGGGGAATGGTCCCCTTGTAAGATTTTCCTTTGGTACATCTCAAACATGTACCTTCATGCTCTTTTTGAATTCAGGCATCTCGGTCACCATTTGACTCACAGACCTCCGGTGCTGAGTCAATGGACATGGTCCCCAGTGGACTTGATACAACCCTGAACTCTAAAACATCTTTGAAAAATCTATTTTCAAACACGTACCTTTCCATCGATGAGTGCCACCCTGAAACCTTAAACTTCCATTTCCGAGATGGACACCAGGTTCTTCTTGCGATCAGGTACATAAAAGAGATTCTGGGGTTCCTTGCTTTCTTTGAAGAGTCGACCATTTCCTTGATGACCTGCATTACTTATCATTCCTCTGATCATTGAAGATGTCCCTGGAATGATTGTTATCTTCATCAAGAGATGTGTCTCTGCTATTCAAACACTCCTTTGCATGATGGCCGAACTTATTGCAACTAAGGCATCTGCCTTTGCTTCCACCCTTAGATCCGAACTTCCCAATGAAGTGATCTTTAGATGGGCCATCAGAAACTTCCGCTACGCCATTTTGATAATATGTTCTGTTTCGACTTCAACCTTTGTGAACTTAGAAGAGAGATGTGGAACCCATTGATCCTTTTGTCTTGTCCCTATTGTCTTTGGTGATTACTCTTTCACTCTTGCTTGGGCATTGTCTTCACCTCAGCTCTGATACCATGTTAATTTTAGGTATGTTCTATGCTAGAGCAATTTATTTCAATTTCTTTTCCACATTAGCAATCACATTAGCATAAAGTAAACTGCAGATAGAACCTAAATATAAATCGTAGAAGGCAAGCCAAGAAAAGAGGACACAAGATGTGGCGCTAGCTAGGGACAAACCCCAATGTGGGGAAACCCTTGATCAATTCTTCTTTTATGTTCTTCAAAGTTCAGCAGAGAAAGTGAGAGAGATAGTACATTTACAATAGAAGTCAATCACTTTGACTTTTGATATCGGCATGAGATCAGTTGAAGACATATTGCTTCAACTGATTCTCTAAGGTGACTCGTTCACCTATCATAGTGCTGCATCTCATCTATTTGCTGCACATTACCGTGTGACACCTTGCTGTACTGTCACATGTGTTGAACCTTGATGACTGAGTTGCTCTCATCTTCATGCTGCTCATCATGCTGCATCTTCCATGGTCTTATTCATCATCAAGCTGCCCATGCTCATGATCTCATTCATCATTATGCTGTCCATGCTCATATCATCATGCATCATTATGCTGCCCATGCTCATATTATCATGTTGCTTATTATGCTGCCCATGATCTCATACATCATGCTGCCTTCCTTTAGAGACAGATGCTCCGGCTGTTTCGGCAGTTCCTAGTAGTTCTGGCTTTTCCGACAGTTTCGGCTTTTTCGGCAGTGCCGACAGTTCCGACATTTCTGGCTTTTTCGGGTTTTTCGGCTTTTCTGGTATTTCCGGCTTTTTCGGTGTTTCCGACTTTTCCAACAGTTCCAGCTTTTCTGGCAATTCCGGTATTTTTGGCTTTTCCGGCAGTTCCAGCTTTTCCAGCATATCCGGCTTTTCCGGCGTTTTCGGCAGTTCCGGCCAATGTTGCACGAAGCGGAAGCGAAGCGGAAGCGTTTTTTGGAAGCGGGGACGCCGAAGCGTCATTTTCCAAAAATCTAGGAAGCGAAGCGTCCGCGGAAGCGTCTGCTATATATATATATATTTATATTTTTTTGCATTTATACTCAAAACAAACATCCCAAATACCAAATTAATTGTAGAAGACATGAAAACATGCATATTTTTGCATAAATCAAGATTGATATAACATCCATTGTACATTAATGATCTAGAATCTAGATTCTTCTCCTCTTGTCTAGCCTTTGCCTCTACCTCGATTGTCTAGGGATATTAGTCAACATTGCCCAATTTTGATCAAACTACCTAATTCAAGACTTAAAATATGGTAGAAAAAGCTTAACATGTTTGATCGATGATTTTGACTTGATTGAAAGGTAATTTTTTGCTAAGGGCGTGCCGCGTGACAAAGGAGTTCAACAATTAACACCACCAACACCAGGGTACATATAGGGCTTGGTGCTCTTGATTAAATGCTAATCGCATACCTTCATACTTGATATAATCTAATGAAATGCCACAATCCCATTGATCCTGAATACCTGAAAACTGTTAAGTCTGCTGAATTTTGAATAGGATATGAAATTTTATTTTCTCCATATGAAGTCCAATGAGGCTGGAACCACTCTCAAACATCCTGAGTCATTTCATGGTAATGTTAAAAATTTAAGTAAAAGGATGAAAATGAAAAATAAAGGAGAATGTCACTTTTACTTTAAGAATTTAACATTACCATGAGGGAGCATCTGCTATATTTATATTTTTTTTGCCTTCATTCATCACCCTAACCCAAGGTGGACCCACCCCCAACAAGCAAACTCACCTAAAATTTAAAAAAAAATTGAAAAAAAACGATTTTCTAAACGCTTTTCCGGAAGCTTTTCTGGAAGCATACGGAAGCGTCTGGGAAGTGTACGGAAGCGTCTGGGAAGCGTACGCTTCCTCCTCCGAAGCGCCACGCTTCCGACGCCTGAAGCGTCGTACGAAGCGCGCTTCGGCGCTTCCAAATTTCCAGGAAGCGGCTAAAAAAGCCGAAGCGGCGCTTCCGAATTCGGAAGCGCCGCTTCCGGCCAAGCTTCCTAGGCGCTTCCGTACGGGACGCGCTTCGGGGCTTGGAACCGGGGGGGTGGGGGGCGCTTCGTGCAACACTGGTTCCGGCTTTTCTGGTTTTTCCAGCTTTTCCAGCAGTTCCGGCTTTTCCTTAAGATCTCTCCTCCTACTAAAACCCAAAGACAAGTAGAGAGAGGAAGGGATCCAAGTGTGTAGAAATGACTTGAAGTCCTCATCTATTTATACTAAAACGTAGAGGTTGAATAGACATGACTGTTGGGCTTCTAAGCCTACATAAGTTGTTGGCCGACTTAACAATTTGTCCATAACATAAATAAATTCATAACTTCATAAATACTTATCGGAATTGGATGATCTTTAGATCAATCCTATGAGAGGTGTCCAATAAAAATATCAGCTGCCATAAATAATATGACCCACATGGAGTTTGGCCCTAGTTGCCAATTTTAACGCTCCCTCTCAACTGTACTATCTCTGCCATTAGTGCCTTGTACAGCTCTGCTAGCTCTGCACAACTCTGCTAGCTTTACTCAGCGCTGCTCTGCTCAGCTCTACTGGCTCTGCTCTGCTCAGCTTTGTTGGCTTTGCTCAACTTAGCTCTGCTGGCTCTGCTCTGCTCAACTTAGCTCTGCTGAACCATGAAGAAGAAGAATTGATCGAGAATGTGTCATACCATTCTCCACTGACCCGAAGTCAGTCTCAGAGTGTGTACCACTGGTCCTAGACTAGTCCTCAACCGACCCGAAGTCAGTGTCATAGTAGGTACAACTCCTACCACTGGTCCCAGACCAGTACTCTACTGAGTCGAAGTTAGTCTCAGAGTATGTACCACTGATCCCAGCCCAGTCCTCAATCAACCCGAAGTTAGTGTCATGGTGGGTACAACTCCTACCACTGGTCCAAACCAGTATCATTGATCCCAGATCAATGAAGGTCATCCTAGCATAGGGAGTACAGTAGATACAACGATGCGTCCATCGGTACTACTATGGTCCCTATCCTCATTTCCCTGCTCATTGATCAGATGAGAGGTACTTCCCATGAGTCCCAGACTGCATGGGTAGGATGCCTCAATAGGAGAACTTAATCAATCCTGTCCTCACAGGAGAACTAATCTTCTTGCTACACAATCACCATGGAGAACACATCATCCAGGCCTCACAGGAGAACTAATCATCCTGCTACACAATCGTCATGGAGAACACATCATCTAGACCTCACAGGAGAACTAATCATCTTGCTACACATTCGTCATGGAGAACACATCATCCAGACCTCACATGAGAATTAATCATTCTGCTACAGAGGAGAGCGAATCATCCTGTCCCACAAGAGAGTGAATCATCTTGTCCCACAAGAGAGCGAATCATCTTGTTCACAGGAGAGCGAATCATCCTGTCCACAGGAGAGCGAATCATCCTGTCCCACAAGAGAGTGAATCATCTTGTCCCACAAGAGAGCGAATCATCTTGTCCACAAGAGAGCGAATCATCCTGTCCATAGGAGAGCAAATCATCCTGTCCCAGTGCGCACCACCAGGGGAGGGTGAGTCACCCTGTGGTCGTATGTTGCTCCAGTAAGAACCGCAAGGCCCCAGAGCTCGCAGAGCTCAATGTATGCAACATGCAGGATCCTTTTACAAGGGGGAAAATCACAAATTTGATTTTTCCTTGGGGCTTTGACAAAGTGTAGCGACCTGTACATCATCTCAGTGCGATGGAACCTCCTTGCTCCTCGACTTACCATATCCCAAATAAGGCAATATCTGATGTCTATCCACTGGAGAAATCATTGAATACGGGATTCCTCAATAATCGAATCCCACCTCTGGTTGTCACAGAGAATCACAGTGGTATTCATCATGTGTACTCACTGAAGAGTTTCCACAACCAGGCAACTTCATATGAGGTCATACTTGTAGTTATGTATTCGGTCTCAGCGGTACTTATAACAACCGATTTCTGCTTCCTGCTCATCCATGATATTGAAGCAGAATCCAAAGAGAACCAACACTGAGAAGTGCTCTAGCGATCCTCCACACTGCCTGCCCAGTCAGCATTCGAATAATCATGCAGTTTTCATATTTTCGGCAGTGTATCTCAATCCATGAGAAATTGTGCCCTGAAGATATCTTAGAGGATTCTTGGCACCAATCCAGTGAGGCTCAACTAAATATGAGCTCACCATGCTAATTGCAAAACATATGTCCGGACAGAAGTTTACCAAGAACATCAACGTGATTGAGTTTATGAAACTCAGAGGCATTTCCCAAATCTGGTTCGACATCACTACCATATAACTTCTGAAAGTTAATATCCTTGTGGTAGTCACAGGTTTGCAGTTTATCATTCCACATTTGGAATCCAACTCCCTCTTACTTCTACAAATGAGAGGGTCTGCACCTGTCAGAAATAGGTCGTCCTCATGAGGTGTCGGTATGAGAGGTCTATCATCCACAACCTTCGGGTAATGGTTTGGATCGTTTTTACTCCTAGTGAATCCCAGTGTCATCTGACAGCTATCAATCCTCTCATACTATGCCCAGAGAGTTTTGCTTCAAGCCATAAATGGCTTTCTTCCACCTGTATACATGAGATTCCCGATCATGAATCTCAAACTCCTCGGGTTGTTCCAAACCTGTGGACCTGCTACATGAGGGGAATGGTCCCCTTGTAAGATTTTCCTTCTGGGGTTCCTTGCTTTCTTTCAAGAGTCGACCATTTCCTTGATGACCTGCATTACTTATCATTCCTCTGATCATTGAAGATGTCCCTGGAATGATTGTTATCTTCATCAAGAGATGTGTCTCTGCTATTCAGACACTCCTTTGCATGATGGCCGAACTTATTGCAACCAAGGCATCTGCCTTTGCTTCCACCCTTAGATCCAAACTTCCCAATGAAGTGATCTTTAGATGGGTCATCAGAAACTTCCGCTACGCCATTCTGATAATATGTTCTGCTTCTACTTCAACCTTTGTGAACTTAGAAGAGAGATGTGGAACCCATTGATCCTTTTGTCTTGTCCCTATTGTCTTTGATGATTGCTCTTTCACTCTTGCTTGGGCATTGTCTTCACCTTAGCTCTGATACCATGTTAATTTTAGGTATGTTCTATGCTAGAGCAATTTATTTCAATTTCTTTTCCACATTAGCAATCACATCAGCATAAAGTAAACTGCAGATAGAACATAAATATAAATCGTAGAAGACAAGCCAAGACAAAGGGACACAAGATGTGGCGCTAGCCAGGGACAAACCCCAATGTGGGGAAACCCTTGATCAATTCTTCTTTTATGTTCTTCAAAGTTTAGCAGAGAAAGTGAGAGAGATAGTACATTTACAATAGAAGTCAATCACTTTGACTTTTGATATCGGCATGAGATCAGTTGAAGACATATATCTTCAACTGATTCTCTAAGGTGACTCATTCACCTATCATAGTGCTGCATCTCGTCTATTTGCTGCACATTACCATGTGACACCTTGTTGTACTGTCACATGTGTTGAACCTTGATGACTGAGTTGCTCTCATCTTCATGCTGCATCTTCCATGGTCTTATTCATCATCAAGTTGCCCATGCTCATGATCTCATTCATCATTATGCTGCCCATGCTCATATCATCATGCATCATTATGCTGCCCATGCTCATATCATCATGCTTCTTATTATGCTGCCCATGATCTCATACATCATGTTGCCTTCCTTTGGAGACAGATGCTTCGGCTGTTTCGATAGTTCCCTGTAGTTCTGGCTTTTCCGGTGGTTCCGGCTTTTCTGACAATTTCGGCATTTCCGGCTTTTCTGGCTTTTCCGGCTTTTCCGGCAGTTCCAGCTTTTCCGGCAGTTCCGGCTTTTCCGGCAGTTCCGGCTTTTCCGAGAGTACTGGCAGTTCCGACTTTTCTGGTATTTCTGGCTTTTCCAGTATTTCCAGCTTTTTCGACTTTTCCAGCAATTATGACAGTTCCAGCAGTTCCGGCTTTTCTGGCTTTTTCGCCTTTTTCGGTATTTCCAGCTTTTCCAGCATTTCCGGCAATTCCAGCTTTTCCAGCAGTTTCGGCTTTTTCGGCTTTTTCGGCAGTTCCGGCTTTTCTGGTTTTTCTGGTATTTCCGACGTTTCCGGCTTTTACGGCGTTTCCGGCTTTTCCAACAGTTCTGGCTTTTGCGGCTTTTCGGGCTTTTCCGACAGTTCTAGCTTTTCTGGCAGTTCCAGCTTTTTCGGTTTTTCCGACTTTTCTGGCAGTTTCGGCTTTTTTGGCTTTTCCGACTTTTCCTTAGGATCTCACCTCCTACTAAAACCCAAAGACAAGTAGAGAGAGGAAGATATCCAAGTGTATGTAGAAATGACTTGAAGTCCTCTTCTATTTATACTAAAACGTAAAGGTTGAATAGACATGACTGTTGGGCTTCTGAGCCTACAGAAGTTGCTGGGCGACTTAACAATTTGTCTATAACATAAATAAATTCATATCTTCATAAATACTTATCGAAATCGGATGATCTTTAGATCAATCCTACACCTCTCAATGAGAGGGATCCAATAAAAATATCAGCTGCCATAAATAATATGACCCACATGGAGTTTGGCCCTAGTTGCCAATTTTAACATAGATGAATTCACCAAGGGGAGATGGGTACTCACCCAATCTCACTAAATCACCCTAGGGTTTCCGTTTTGCGGCTACTGAAGTAGAGAATTGGGTTCTCAAACCTCTTACACAAGACAATGCTCAAATCCAAGATGTCCTGTAATGACCTCCTCCTCCTCTTTTTATAGATCCAAGTTGCTGGCTAACTTAACAATTTGTCCATAACATAAATAAATTCATAACTTCATAAATACTTATCGAAATTGGATGATCTTTAGATCAATCCTACACCTCTCAATGAGAGGGATCCAATAAAAATATCGTTTGCCATAAATAATATGACCTACATGGAGTTTGGCCTTAGTTGCCAATTTTAACATAGATGAATTCACCAAGGGGAGATGGGTACTCACCCAATCTCACTAAATCACCCTAGGGTTTCCGTCTTGGGGCTACTAAAGTAGAGAATTGGGTTCTCAAACCTCTTACACAAGACAATGCTCAAATCCAAGATGTCCTGTAATGACCTCCTCCTCCTCTTTTTATAGATCTGATGGACCCCTCTAGAACCTCCTATTTTATTATTATTTTAATCATTGAGCACTTTTCCCTCTTTTTATTTCAATTAAAATATCTTTTTAATGTGGGAAAATGGTAAATTGGCCACCATGCCTCCTCAGGCCACTAAAAATCATTTTTAACCATCCCATCCTGCAGATCTTCTCGTTTTGGTTCCAATGAGCTATTACACTAAAGTGTTTCATCAAGAATTCCTCTTAGAATGTGACCTTAAGCATAATTAATTGAGTTAGGCACAATAATAACCTCGTTTTACGAGAATTATCATAATGCAATGTTACAAGAAGCAAGTTGTGCAAAATCAATCCTAATGATGGAATATGGCAAGTGAATTCCTCCAGACCTCATAAAACATCTCCAAAATCCCCTGGGCCTGCTGATGAAGTAAACCTGCACCTGTGAACTGTCTGCCTCCAACCTTGAAAGTCCATCCCAACCATGCCATAAGGAAAACCAGAAAAAGGAACATCACAAAGAATTAAGATAAATATTGACAACTTCACATTTATCGTAATTGTTTCAATTTAAGGAATCATCCTAATGTATGAAGTATGTGTTTTAATAAAATTTTGTCTATTGACTATATATTTGTTCCTTTGGATTTATCATGCATTCTCGGATATCTTCATTCTCCCATTGCTAATTTTCTATGGAAATCTATGGATAGCTCTAGATTTCACAGTATTTTATGAATTATATTGTAGATACTAACATTGTCTTTGAAGATGACTTAATGAAAGACTTTGCATGCGAAATGCAAGTATTGAAGCATGGAAATGGTATTGGAGCTTGTTGATTTTTTTAGCTTGGGCAAGTACTTCTGCATGGGACTAAATTTCTGTTTGTGTAGAAGTCATCCGCAAATCTCCTTAGGACACGTGCTCAAGTGTGAGCAAGTTGCTTTTGTAACTTGGCCTAACCTTTGACTTAGGAAAACACATAATTATTATATTGGCTAATTTTAATTTCAGCCTTTGATCTCAAGTGAGGCAAAATCTAATCTCAGCTGTCAATCACTTTGAAGATTAGAGTTAAGATATTAGCTCAATGTAAAATTACAAAAGCAAGGCTAAGGAGAGGAGAAGACACACCATACCACATCACAAGATATTGAGAGAGGCATTTCAATGAGGAGTGGAGAAGGACTTCCATTCTAGTGTGTTGGGTCCGAGGAAGTGCATAAAGACAGCTTGAAGATCCAAAACAACCAAGCGGATTGAGGATAACTATAAGGCCCGATCTGCTGAATTAGTTCCAAGACATTTTGTATTTGTAATCTTTTATAGTCGGGCCATTATCCCAAGACGAGAGCCCATGTAAGTTATTAATTTTAATGAAGAATTGTTGATTGGGAAGAATTTGTTTATGTCATTGTGATTGAGACTTATTATGTGTAAATTTTGCTTCCACTAATTAAGTTAAAAACTTAACTGTGCTTTCTTTCAGTAGAGCTACAATCTGCTAGGTCAATAATTGTTGGGTGCTAGGTTAAAAGAAAAATGAACATGGTATTAAAACCCGAAACACTAAAAAACTAATATTTGAATCATGGTGAAGCCAAGTTCCTACAGGATCATTGGGGCCAGGTTTGGCCAATGATCATATGAGGTGGAAGATTTTTTACTAGGCCAAGGGAAATTGACCATATGGAATCTATACAGTGGTACGAACGTGACTTTAACTATTGTGTAGGGGGGTCGAAGACAAATTTTTTGGCCAAGTTTAAAGTCAAATAAAAAAGAAGTGGGAGCGATAGCCTTGATTGGATTGTTAGACACACTTAGTGGCCAGTTACCAACCGCTAGAGAAATGTGGTCCACAAAGGAAACACACACTCATTGGAGGAAGTTTGGTGGGGGAAAAGTCGAAGTTGGGCCCACATGGGCATTTTGCAAGCTCTTTGACAAAAAGAGGAAGAGGCTCATTTTGGTCATTCATGATTATTTGAGAATTGGTCTTAGACTAGCACGCTTGAGCTAAAGCTAAGTTTGCAAGTGTTGTTGAGCACAAGAGGTTTCCGAGCGAAAATCTCAACCCTTGCTTCAGTGGACTTCGAGTGACAGCCCAAGGAGGGAGTCCTATCCTTTCCAGTTTGATCCAGGGGTAGCGATGTGCGAGTTTAGGGAAGTTCCAGCAGCAGTAGCACAGGCACTGCGCAATTCTCGGAGGTGTCACACTTGGGGGTTTAGGGCAGAAGGGAGTTTGGGGCTGAAACTTGGGGAGGAGGCCGAAGAGGAGTTTTGTTGGTGATTTCATTCATTTGGGGGCTTTTAGCAACAGGATTGTCAGGTGGGTTGAATTACCCAGCAACAGTGCCATTGAGGGAAATTGGGCTGAAATTCCAAATTCAACAATTGGCAAATTCCTTCGTGGGTATTTGGGGGAGAGCCAGAGGTTAATTCCTCAGAATTTTTTGAGCACCGGACAAGGACCTAACAACTATTATACACAACCAACAGCTCCTTTTTTGGCCATTTCAGCGCAAAGCCAAAGGAATTTCAATCAGTAGGCTTGGGGGACTTCATATTCATCGCTTGGGCTTAGCTAGCTTGCCTTGGGCAAGTCTAGGTGCATACTTTCCAAGCAACCATTGTAACCTCATGCTTTATCATAAAATGGCTCAGCAACACAGTTTTTGGCTCTATTTTGTGTTCTAATGTTTGAGCAAATTTTGTGTGTGTTTATGTCTATGCATGCTTTGTTTATTACTGTAAATATTCCTTAGGGATACTACAATGGTATCAAAGCTCATAGTCTTGGCCCAGCCTGTGGGGAGCAACATCAGTCTATGACACCAGAAGACCAACACAATGTAACTTATAGGAGGCAGAGGTACAGAAGCAGAGAGAGGCAGCTACAAATCACTCCAGATCCAGAGGTTGTTGAACCAGAGGTCGAAAGGGCAAACATGGGGGATAACGTGGGGGACAGAGGGAGTAAAGAGGAAGAGTTTGCCCAACACCTTCTCAAGGCTATGTAGAATCTATCCAAAGGTATTGAGGAGCTGAGGCAACAAAATTGCAATAATAACAAGGGCAAAGGGATTCAATGGGAAGTCCAAATTGGTGAGGGCTTTGGTACTTCGCATCACCAAAAGGGTCATGGCCCCAACACACTCCTCATTCCTAGCACACCACCAGGTCCACCATTCCTACATTTATGGCATTCAACGCTGGAGGGCCGCAAGAGCAAGAGGAGATGCCCATTGGGAACTATTTTGTAGAGTATCAGTCATATGGGCTTGACTTTAGAGAGGCCATTACCTTCAGGGACTTTTGTCAGCTGAAAGGTAATAACAAGGGAAAGGGACAAGGTGGAGGAAGCTACACTCATGGCACCAATTTACAACACACCATGGGGAGATTGTTCCTCCCAACTTTTGATGGGTCGTCCAAGAGCTCAGTGAAAGCATGGGTTGAGAAGCTGGATGTCTATTTCCAGCTTAATTAGATGACAAAAGGAGAGGCAATTAAAATTGCCACTTTGCATTTAGAGGGAGAAGCCCATGACTGGTGGTTCCATGGGCTAATCACGATGGGGCATGTCGGAGTGGCAACCTACGAGGAGTTAACTAGGAGGGTGCTGGAGCGTTTCGAGAGGAGATACTTGAAGGAGCATTTTGGAGAGCTGACAAGGCTCAAACGGAGGAGTAGAGTTGAGACCTACATTTCAAGGTTTTTGAGGTTTTCAATGATGGTGCTTGATCTATCAGAGGCCAGGAGGGTCTTCATGTTTGTAGAGGGGCTAGCAGAGCCATTGAAGGGATTGGTGAGGTCCAACAGGTCCATTACCTTGCAGGATGCAATGGGGAGGGCCCGAGATTTGTAGGATGCCCTACCCAAGGCTAGAGCATTGTTACCACCTAGACAGGGATTCCAGCAGAGGGGAAGAGACACGAGGGCTCCACCACCGAGAGCCAACCAGGGCAGCTGGATGAGGAGACCAGGAGGGATCTTTGGAGGAGGAAGTTTTGTTTCACTTGTCAGGAACCATGGGCACCAGGCCATAGATGCACAGCAGGCAAGGCCCATTACATTGAGGTCTTTTCCGACAATGACCTGGAGGACGATGTAGAGCTGGAAGTGGGTGGAGATGACAGCGTAACACATGTGGAGAGGGGACCACCACCACCACCACCACCAGGGGGAGCTCCTTTCGCACCAGTAGGAGGGGTCCTTGCATCTTTGCTAGGGGTACCCAAGTTTTTGAACTTGAGGATCGGGGGCACGGTATAAAGGCAATGTGTTTCAGTTTTGGTGGATAGTGGGGCTACCCATTTCGCCTATCAAGAATCATGGGCACCAAGCCATAGATGCACAATAGGCAAGGCCCATTACATTGAGGTCTTTTCCGACAACAACCTGTAGGACATTGTAGAGCTGGAAGTGGGTGGAGATGACAGCGTAGAACATGTGGAGAGGGGACCACCACCACCAGGGGGAGCTCCTTTCACACCAGTAGGAGGGGTCCTTGCATCTTTGCGAGGGGTACCCAAGTTTTTGACCTTGACGATCAGGGGCACAGTGCAGGGGCAACATGTTTCATTTTTTGTGGACGATGGGGCTACCCACAACTTCATTGATGCACAAATGGTTCAGAGGAGGGGCATCACAACCAAGGAGTTTGAGGGATTTTTGGTTCTTATGCTGGGAGATAGAACCATGCAGTGTACTTGCTATGTTCCTGCCTTGACAGTCACCATGGGGAACTATTCAGTGACAGACCACTTTTTTGTGGTAGATGTGCCGGACACCAATGTGGTGATGGGTGTCCAGTGCCTCTATTCACTTGGCCGAGTCACTACAAATTGGAGGAAGCCGGAGATGGAATTAATAGGGCCAGATGGCAAACTAGTTTTGCTGAGGGGTGTGCACTCTTACCCTCCACAGATTGTTTCGGCCCACAATATGGAGGTTGATATGAGGCATGGTATTATTGAGTGGGCCATGGAGTTGAGGATTTCTGAGGCTATGGGTCAGCCCAAGACAACACACCTAGACATACAGGCCATTTTGGACAGGTACTTGATGGTGTTTAGAGACATATCGCCTGGGCAACCTCCTGATCAGGGTTTTGAGCATACTATTTAGTTGGACCCGGGGGTACAGACATTGATCACTACACCTTACAGAGATCCCAAGGTAGACACAGATGAGATTGAGAGGGCCATGCATGAGTTGTTGGCACTTGGGCACATCAGGCCTAGCTCCAACCCTTTTGCTTCATCATTTAACCTAGTGAAGAAGAGGGAGGGGTCCTTATGCATGTGCATAGATTACCGGGTCCTCAACAAGAAGACCATGAAGAACCGTAAACCCATCCCACGCTTAGATGAGCTGATGGATGAACTGAAGGGGGCTAAGTTCTTCTCTAAGATTGACCTGAGCTCAGGGTACCACTAGATCAGGGCGAGGCACCAAGATGTCCCTAAGACAGCTTTCAAGTGCCACCATGGGCACTTCGAGTTCTTGGTTATGCCCTTCGAGCTGATCAACGCACCAACCACCTTCCAATCTTGCATGAATCACATATTTCGTGGGCAGTTGCGGAAGTTCGTGTTAGTGTTCTTCGATGATATATCGATCTACAGCAGGACCTGGGAGGAGAACTTGTAGCATTTAGAGAGAGTCTTGCATATTCTGGAGGAGCAACAGTTTTGCGCTAAGTTGTCCAAGTGTGAGTTCGATTTGACGAAGATTCTCTATGTAGGGCACATTATTGGAGAGGATGGTGTGAGAGTCCACGAGGAGAAGATCAGGGCCATCCGAGATTGGCCAAAGCCTTGGAATCCGATGGAGCTGAGGGATTTTGTGGGAATTTGTACCTACTATCAGAAGTTCATGAAGGGCTTCTCGCAGTTAGCAACTCCTCTCACTGATTTGACGAGGAAGGGGGCGTTTGAGTGGACAGATGGAGCACAAGAGGCTTTTGAGTGCCTCAAAAGGGTCATGAGCAACTGCCTGGTGTTGGCACTCCCTAATTTCGCATAACCCTTTGTGCTTGAGTGTGATGCATCAAGGGAGGGTGTAGGTGTAGTTTTGATGCAGGGGGGACACTTGATAGCTTTCGAGAGCCAGAAGCTACTGGCCCACGAGAGATTGTACTCCATTTACGACAAGGAAATTCTAGCTATCATGCATGCGCTAGCCAAATTCAGGTAGTACTTGCTGGGAAATAGGTTTTGGGTCAAAACAGATCACAACAAGCTCAAAATCTTCTTGGAGTAGAAGTAGTTGCGGGAGAGGCAACAAAAGTGGGTTAAGCAGGCTCCAAGCATACGACTTTGACATTGAGTATGTCAAAGAGAAGCACAACATGGTAGTTGATGCGTTGTCTAGGAGGCCGACTACCCTTTCATTGATGAGCATTGCACAAGATTGGCAGGCACAGTTGCTGGTGGAGTATGCCAAGGACCGTTTTGCATGTGAGGTCGTTGACGGTGCAGTGGTGGATGATGGGTACAAAGTGATGAACGAGGTGATTTACTTTCGGAACCATATTTGGGTGATCCCTCTCACTCATTTTGGGTTTTGGTGGCAAGAGAGGTCTAGATGATGAAGCCCTAGACGCAGGAGGAAAGGAAACAATCTGGTGGTAGTCAATAAGGGTTCTATATGCTGTAATAAGATGCCCTAGCCACAGTCCAAACTAGGAGTCCAAGCTGTTGTTCAGTTGTGCCCTAATCCATTACCAAGGAAGGGCTAATGCTACCCTAAACACAATCCTAAAGGTGGGACATAACTGCAACCTTGGAGGGGCCCTAGCTGCAGTTAAACGTGCCCTAGCCGCAGTCAAGGAGGAGGCCTAATTAACAGTGAAGTGCAAGCCATAAACGCTATCAAGAAAAGGCTCCAATACACAGTCAGTGAATGCTCTAATACACACTTAAGGAGAGCCCTAATCTGCAATCCAATCAAGGTCACCTAGCCACAGGCAAGAGAGTTTTATACGTTGTCCTAAAGAGATCAATTCACAGTCCTAATCTGCCCTAGCTGCAGTCAAAGAAGGAGGTTCCAGCCACAGCAAATGGAGGTCTCAAGCAGTTGTCTAGTTGTGCCTTAAGCCACAATAGGAAAAGCCCCTATACACAGCTCTAAGAGACCTAGTTACAGTCATCTAAGCTGTTGTCATAATGCCACATTGTTGTAGGTGACAACGTGGCCTATTTGAGGACTGTTTGGGCATGTTAGTGTTGTTCTTGAGGGGCAGAAGAATCCGCAAAAAGGAGGAGCTAGGGTCTACTGTTTAAGGGCTGTTTGGATCCCTAAGCTACAACCAAGAAGTGCCCTAACTAGTCATCATGTTGACAACATCAAGTCTCTTATTGACTGTGTCCTAGAAGTGTGGTGACAGTGCAGTATTGAGGTTGTTCATGAGGACAATTTATAAGGTTGGCAAACCTCAGTCATTACATTGAAGAAATCTGTCCTAGTCCAAGATCAGATCAATATATTTAGATTGGGTCAAGACTGCTGCGTTGATATTATTGATTGTTGAATATCATGGGCCTAACTTGCTGTTGGGCTAGGCCGTAGGCCATAGCCAGCAGCAAACGCTTGTTCTAAGGATTGCACAAGTGGTGGAGCCTCATTGAAGAAATCTGTCCTAGTCCAAGATCAAATCAATATATTTAGATTGGGTCAAGACTACTGCGTTGATATTATTGATTGTTGAATATCATGGGCCTAACTTGCTGTAGCCAGCAGCAAACGCTTGTTCTAAGGATTGCACAAGTGGTGGAGCCTCACCTCGAAGACCTGCATTGTTGACTGTATGAAGGAAGAGGACTGAATGTTGAAGCCCTATCTCATGAAGCAGTGACAGCTAGTGCAACAAGAAGACATCAAAATTCTGGGAGATGTTTTGGGTCAAGATTTGACTATGTTTGGCTCAGTTTGATGAGCATCCTATTTGACCTCTCTGGTCAAGGCTTTACTACTGCTGTTACAAAATCTCAGATTTATATATTTGTACTATCTCTCTCTCTCCGCTGAACTATTGAAGAATATAAGAAGAATTGATCAAGGGTTTCCCCACATTGGGGTTTGTCCCTGGTTGGTGCCACATCTTATGTCCTCTTGTCTTGGCTTGTTTTGTACTATTTATGTTTATGTTCTATCTGCACTTTACTATCATGCTGATGTGATTGCTAATCTGAATATTGTCATTGGGCTAATATGAAAAATTGAAGTAAATTGCGCTAAGCATAGAACATACCTAAATTTAACATGGTATCAAAGCTGAGGTGAAGACAAAGCCCAAGCAAGAGTGAAAGAGCAATCACCGAAGACAGTTGGACAAGGTCAAAGGCTCAATGGGTTCCTCATCCCACTTCCCGGCTGAATTGAAAGAGAAAGAAGTGCTGGATTACGTGAAGGGTAAAATCCCTGAGCCTCCATCAAATGCACCGGCTACTCCAAAGATCAAATACACCAAGGGTGAAGTCGAAGCAAAGAAGATTATCAAAGATTCCATTGACAAGCGTCTAGTGGCCTACCTAAAGGTCACTTCAATGGAAAGTCTAGATCTAAGGGTGGAAGGAAGGGCAGATGCCTTGCTTGCAATAAGTTTGGCCATTATGCGAGGGAGTGTCCAAAGAGAAGGGACACATCACATGATGATGATCATTCCAGGGGCATCTTCAATGATCGAAGGAATGACAGGTACAATGGCAAAGGAAAAAGGAATGCAGGACATCAAGGAAATGGCCAACTCTCCAAGAAAGCAAGGAACTCCAGGTATGAAGAATCAAATGTTGTTTCTGATAAGAAAAAGGAGTATTATCTTATATCGCCCCCCTCGTCTACCTCTCCTCCGGACTCGTTGGGATATTGGCTTACTGATAGTGGTGCCTCAAGGCACTTCACCGGATATAAGGAAGCGCTCTCTAATCTGATAGAGAAGGAAACAAGCTTGGAGATGATGCCACCTATCCCGTAAAGGGTGTAGGGAATGTTACTCTTCAATTGGATCAGGGTAACTCGATTCATTTACAAGAAGTTCTTTATCTACCTAATCTCAAGAAGAACTTGGCGTCCATTTCTGCAATGGAAGACAAAGGTTACAAGGTGGCATTCATCGATGGAAAGGTACATGTTTGGAAAAAGAATTTTAAAGATGCTTTTACTCTTGGGTTCAGGATTGGCACTTTGTACCAAGTTGCAGGAAGTCCATTGGGGACCATGTCATGTGACACATCTCTTCAATGGCACCAGAGGTCTGCCCATCTTCATTGTAAGGCTATACACGATGTGAGACGCATGGTGATAGGGATGCCTAAATTCAAAGAAGAGCATGATGGTACATGTCTGAGATGTACCGAAGGAAATATTACAAGGGGACAATACCCCTCATGTAATAGCAAGACCGCAGATGTGGAACAACCTGAGGGGTTTGAGATTCATGATCAGGAATCTCATGTATGCAGGTTGAAGAAAGCTCTCTATGATTTAAAGCAAACACCCCAGGCTTGGTGTGAGAGGATTGACAACTATCTGATGAAGCTGAGATTCACTAGGAGTGAAGTCGATCCAAACCATTGCTTTAAGGTTGTGGATGATAGACCTCTCATACTAGTACTTTATGTGGACGACCTCTTTCTGACAGGTGCAGACCCTCTCATTTGCAAAAGTAAGAGGGAGTTGGATTTCGGATTTGGAATGGTGGACTGCAAGTCCGTGACTACCTCGATGGAGCTTAACTTTAAGAAGTTATGCAGTAGTGCTGCCGGACCTGATTTGGGAAATGCCTCTGAGTTTCTTCAACTCATAGTAGCATTGATGTTCTTGGTGAACTCCAGTCTAGATATATGTTTTGCAGTTAGCATGTTGAGCCAACATATGGCTGAGCCTCATCACTTACATTGGATTGGTGCCAAGAATCTTCTGAGATATCTTTGGGGCACAAGACTGAGATACACTGTTGGAGCTGTGAGGTTGCATGATTATTCTGATGCTGATTGGGCAAGCAGTGTGGAGGGTCGCAAAAGCACTTCTAAGTGTTGTTTCTCTTTGGGTTATGTTTCGATATCCTGGATAAGTAGGAAGCAGAAGTCGGTTGCTTTGAGCACCACTGAGGCCGGATACATAGCTGTGAGTACGGCCTCCTGTGAAGCTGTCTGGTTGAGGAAGCTCTTCAATGAGTTGTTTGAACACGTACTGGATACCACCGTGATCGTCTGTGAAAACCAGAGTGGGATTCAATTGTTGAAGAATCCCGTGTTCTATGATCGCTCCAAGCATATAGACATTAGTTACCACTTTATCTGGGATATGGTACAACAAGGAGCAATAAGGCTCCAACACATTGGGACTGATGTGTAGGTTGCTGATATTCTGACGAAGCCCCTAGGAAAGGTCAAATTCGTGACTTTCCGAGAATGACTAGGAGTCGTGGAGAGACCCTCTCCTGGGTGTCCTGTATGATGTGGACATTGAGCTCTGGGAGCTCTGGGGGGCTCGGGGGTACTTCTTGGAGCGATGAGCAACCACAGGGTGAGTGGTTCAGCCTTCCCCTAGTGGTTTGCTATGTAGGCAGGATGAGTGGTTCATCAACATCCTTCTCCTGTTGAGACACAATCATAGGGTGAGTGGTTCAGCCTTCCCCTACTGATTTGTTGTGTACAGGGTGAGTGGTTCAGCGTTCCCCTGGGATACCCATGGCGACATGTAGGCAGTATGAGTGGTTCATCCTTCTCCTGCTGAGACATCCTACCCATGCAGTCTGGGACTCATGGGAAGTACCTCTCATCTGGCCAATGAGCAGAGAAATGATGATAGGGACCATAGTATTACCGATGGACGCATCGTGTACTACCGTAGTCCCTATGCTAGGATGATATTGATCTGGGATCAATTGGAACTGACTTTGGGTTAGTAAGAGTGGAATGAGACACTCTCTTTATTTGGAACTGGTTTCGGATCAATAAGAGTGGTATGAGACACTCTTTATTTGGAACTGATTTCAGATTAGTAAGAGTGGTATGAGTCTATGAGACACTCTCTTTATTTGGAACTGATTTCGGATCAGTAAGAGTGGTATGAGACACTCTCTTTATATGGGACTGACTTTGGATCAGTAGAGAATGGTATGATACATTCTCAATCACTTCTTCTTCTTCGTAGTTCAGTAGAGAAGAGCAGAGCAGTGCAGGGCATTGCGTTGATGGCAGAGATAGTACAGTCTGGCAGATGGATTAGCAAATGGAGTTCTACCTAGTTGAGAAGGAGCATTAAAATTGGCAACTAGGGCCAAAATCCATGTGGGTCTTCTTATTTATGGCAGCTGGTATTTTTCTTGGATTCCTCTCGTCGAGAGGTGTAGGATTGATCTAAAGATCATCTGATTTCGACATGTATTCATGGAGATATGAATTTATTTATGTTATGTGACAACTCATCAAGGTTGGCCAGAAACCAAATTACCCCAACCTATCCTCAACGTTTTATTATAAATAGAAGAGGACTTCAAGTCATTTGTTACTCACTTCACTCATGATCCCTCTCCACTCGTTTTGGGTTTTGGTGGTAAGAGAGGTCTAGATGATGAAGCCCTAGACGCAGGAGGAAAGGAGACAGTCTGGCCATAGTCAAGAAGGGTTCTATACGCTGTAATAATATGCCCTAGCCGCAGTCCAAACTAGGAGTTCAAGCTGTTGTTCAGTTGTGCCCTAATCCGTTGTCAAGGAAGGGCTAATGCTGCCCTAAACGCAGTCCTAAAGGAGGAGACATAGCCGCAACCTTGGAGGAGCCCTAGATGCAGTTAAACGTGCCCTAGCCACAATCAAGGAGGAGGCCTAATTAACAGTGAAGTGCAAGCCCTAAATGTTGTCAAGAAAAGGCTCCAATACGCAATCAATGGATGCTCTAATACGCACTTAAGGAGAGCTTGAATCTGCTGTCCAATCAAGGTCACCTAGCCACAGGCAAGAGAGTTTTATACGATGTCCTAAAGAGATCAATCCATAGTCCTAATCTACCCTAGCCGCAAGTCAAAGAAGGAGGTTCTAGCCACAGCAAATGGAGGTCTCAAGCAGTTGTCTAGTTGTGCCTTAAGCTGCAGTAGGAAAAGCCCTTATAAGCAGCTCTAAGAGACCTAGTTTCAGTCATCTAAGTTGTTGTCATAATGCCACATTGTTGTAGGTAACATCATGGCCTATTTGAGGACTGTTTGGGCATGGTAGTGTTGTTCTTGAGGGGTAGAAGAATCCGCAAAAAGGAGGAGCTAGGATCTACTGTTTAAGTGTTGTTTGGATCCCTAAGATACAACGAAGAAGTGCCCTAACCAATCACCATGTTGACAGCATCAAGTCTTTTATTGACTGTGTCCTAGAAGTGCAGTGTTGAGGCTGTTCATGAGGACAATTTGTAGGGTTGGCAAACGTCTATCATTACATTGAAGAAATCTGTCATAGTCCAAGATCAAATCACTGTATTCAGATTGGATCAAGACTGCTGCGTTGATATTATTGATTGTTGAAGATCACAGGCCTAACTTGCTGCTGGGCTAGGCCGTAGGCCATAGACAACAACGAATGCTTGTTCTAAGGATTGCACAAGTGGTGGAGCCTCACCTCGAATACCTGCATTGTTGATTGTATGAAGGAAGAGGATTGAATGTTGAAGCCCTATCTCATGAAGCAGTGGCAGCTAGTGCAACAAGAAGACATTAGAATACTGGGAGATGTCTTGGGCCAAGATTTGACTATGTTTGGCTCAGTTTGATGAGCATCCTGTTTGACCTCTCTGGTCAAGGCTTTATTACTGCTGTTACAAAATCTCAAATTTGTATATTTGTACTATCTCTCTCTCTCTGCTGAACTATTGAAGAATATAAGAAGAATTGATCAATGGTTTCCCCACATTGGGGTTTGTCCCTGGCTGGTGCCACATCTTGTGTCCTCTTGTCTTGGCTTGTTTTGTATTGTTTATGTTTATGTTCTATCTACACTTTACTATCATGCTGATGTGATTGCTAATCTGAATATTCTCATTGGGCTAATATGAAAAATTGAAGTAAATTGCGCTAAGCATAGAACATACCTAAATTTAATAGTAAGTCAAGCAAATCTCCATTGAATAATGAAGATCATGTTGAAGTTTCTAAGTTTACTTAGTTTAGAAACCCTTCATGCACTTTTTCTGATTTATTCCTACCTACTTATTATTTTTCTTTAACAAGTTATTTACAAAGTAAATACTGAAAATAAACAGCAGTGCATGCTCAACATATTACAGATTAGCAACTAAAAGAAACAAGAACAAACACACCATATGACACCATTATTTTTGGACTAATGTCCCTAGAAAAACCAAATGCGGGAAAACCGGTGCAACTATCTAAGGGTTTTCTTATTAAGCAATATCAGAGTACAATATGGGTGCCGAAACTGGCCTACCCAACAGAGAATTTCCTTAGCAGCTATACCTCAGAGTTTGAGAGAAATTTCCTGTCTGAAACCTCGGAAAAATCCTTCTTGCAGCTCCTCAGCACAAAACTACTCTGAAACCCTAGTGTCTGCCCAATCTGGACTGCGTCAGCCCCTCTCTGTCTCACGCTGGCCCTGCATCAGCCTTTCTTGGCCTGCGTCAGCCCCAGGAGGCCTTGTGTCAGCTTTTTGGGCCTCGACGTTAGACACATTGGCCTCTCTGGTGCTCTACGCAACACTTGGCTGCCTCTGCGTGGCCCTATGTGAGCCCTTGTTGGCTTTGCGTCACTCTCCTTGGCTATTGTGTTGCTCTCTCGGCACAATCTTTGCCTTCTCTGTTTCGCTGTACTCAATGCCCCTCAGCTGCTCTCCCGATCACTAATTCTATCTCTCTTAGCAAACCCCGCTCTAGAGAAGAGAATGACTGATCACTCTAGTGTGCTCTACAAATGACCCTCACGCCTCCTCTTATACTTTTCCTGTTGACATCTCAACGGCCAAGATTAAATCCTTAATCAATGACTGAGATTAGATCTGACCTGATCCATGTCTTTTGGACCACTCTAACAAAGATTCATATTAATACACATTGACATTTTATTTTCCCTAAGTTTAGACTTAGGGACTCCATTAAAAATATTAATTATTTTAAGATCTCCTGATCTATTTAGAATCTGTCCAAACCCTTTCTAGGTATTGGAGATATCATGTGCCCCAACCTATCCAACAAATTTCATGGTTAGAGCACATTCGATGCTACCCCAAATCAACACTTCCTCTTAGCGAGGATTGTGCTCTAGCAATACTCCTCACTGAGTATTACTCTGATCATCCGGCATCGGTACCTATGCTAATTCTAGGTCTTCCTACCCACCATCCTCTGCACTGCTGCCTCCTGTACTGCTGCCCATGGTTCTGCCACTGCCACTGCTGCATTTGTACGACAGGGCCCTCTGCATCTGTACTGTTGCTGGTCCTTTCTCCCAACACTGCATCTGCACTGCACCTCCTCTCATCATGTTGCATCGTGCTGCCCACTGCTGCACTGCAACTCATTTACTGAGAAGTAAGTAATTAATCCTCCAACTGACCTCCCTGTTGGGCTAGAAACACCCACTAATGTTGAAGCTCCCTCTACCGCTGACAAGTGCTCCCTCTCTCTGACCTCTACGTTGTTGCAACAACTCCCTGCATCTCACACTGTTGCACACTTCTCTGTGCCTTCCTGCACTGGTGCAACACTCTTGTGCCTCTCGCACTGCTGTAGTCTGCTAGCTCTGCACTGTCTTGGGACTCCTGCACTGTAGCTCTCTCTGTCGCTCCATCCGCATCTGTCTCTACCCACTCAGTCAGTCCTGCTACTCCTCGTCGGGGCTCCCGTAGCAAGGTCTAATCCAAGAGGCTGGGTACCTCGAGGATCCTGCCCCTCATCGCCTGTAGTCCATCTGACTACAGCGCGATGTCTCCCCACTTCTTCTCAAGTGGTGTGTGTGCACTCATGGCACAGTCCTCGTCTGTCAAAACTTCCTTCTTTGGCCATGCTGGCGCTGCCTTAGTCTCGGAAGACTCTCCCTTACTCTTCTTCCTCCTCTTGCTAAACTTTGATCCCTTTATTGCTGCTACTTGTCTTCGACTGTCGTCTGATCTCTTCCCGGTGAAGAGCTGACCACATCTCGTCCCAAGGTAGGAGAGTCCCTCTGCCCAGGATACTCTGGACAAACACTTCCCAATCTTCTGAGACAACATTTAGGGTTGTCCTCACCATAAGCTCTTGATTCGGTGTGGCTCCTATAGCAGTCAACTGGTCTCAGATCTCATTCAGTCCTCTGAGGAAGGTGTTAATCGATTGATCCTTCTTCATCTGATACGACCTCATCTGGTTCTCGAGCAGCATTCTTCTCTGCACAGAAGTATGCTGGTACAGGTTCTTGAGAGCCTCCCACATCTCAACTGTCGTTTCCTTCTTGGCGATATGTGGTACCACATGATCCTTGACCCCGTCAAGGATAATGTACTTGGCCCTCGCCATCGCCTCTTTGTACTTGTCGTCATCATTGGGGTCGACTAGGATAGCTATAACCTTCAAGGCGAAGTTCTTGACACGATTCTTGTCAAGCACTGATAAGATTTTGGCCTTCCAGACTGCGAAGTTCAATGCTCTGTCCAGTCTATCCTGGTCTCTTACCCCGTGTAGTGCCGTGATGCTCCTCTACTTCCCTCCTGAAAGTTCTTTGTTCGACTCCTCTGGGTCTCTACTTCCCGTCTGGAAGTTCTCTTCTGGACTCCCTCTAAGTCCTGATTTTCCTCCTCAAAATCCTTCTGCCACTTGTCGAGATGCCCCCTACTCTGATCGTCTTATGCAACTGCACTGTTGATCCACGTTCCTTGGCTAGAAACCCTCGGTAACAACTCCTCTGGCCCTGCTTTGTCAGGTACTATTCTAACTATAGTACCTCACCAGCTCCACTCTGCAATATTCCTACAACCTTCTAGACTCCAACAACTACCTCTTTGTGAGCGTCAGCCCCTCTCTGTCCCACGCTGGCTCTGCGTCACCCCAGACGGGTCCGTGTCAGCCCTGGGATGCCCTGTGTCAACCCTCTGGCCCTCTACGTCAGCAACGCTGGCCTCTTTGAGGCTCTGCGCAGTTCCCGACTTCTTCTGCGTGGCTCTCACTGGCTCTACGTCACACTTCCTTGGCTTTTGCGCTACTAGAAACATCTTTTGTCACCTCGGGGCAGCTGTTTTCTGCTACTATTGCTCCGCTCGGCTAATGTCTTTTAGTCCTCCTATTATCTGCAATCACGCTCCGATACCATGCTGAAGTTTCTAAGTTTACTTAGTTTAGAAACCCTTCATGCACTTTTTCTGATTTATTCCTACTTGTTATTTTTCTTTAACAAGTTATTTACAAAGTAAATACTGAAAATAAACACCAGTGCATGCTCAACATATTACAGATCAACAACTAAAAGAAACAAGAACAAACACACCATATGACACTGTTGTCGCGTAGAGTGTCTAAGCACCGCGACAACACTCAGACCGGGGGCTGTCACTCTGATCCCCGATCTCTCTGTTTAAGCCGTCTCCCTATAGCAGGCTAAGGGGGGTAGACCCTATGGGATAGAAGAAAACCAGCTGCGAATCAGTTGGTTTGGGAGACACAACGAAGCAATCCAATACTTGATTAAGGCTTAGCGAGACTTAGAATTTGATTAAATTTTAAATGCCTAAGATCAGTGCCTTATGGAGTTAAAGATTTCGCTAGATAAAAATAAAGCCAAGTAATTGGTTTGCTGCTGCTGCTTAGGAAAAAATCAATGATTGCTTGAAAAATATTTGCAAAATATCTAACATGTGACGAGCATCAAATAATTCAAGCAAAACGATCAATTGCACAATGACTTAACAATGCTCTAGCAATTAAATTTCCAAAAGATAGAATACATTACTTCAACCATGAAATTCAGATGCCAACCAATCTCAAAGAATGATTCACCACTTTCGAATATCTAAACTTTATAAATATATGAATCTAAATACATTTAACTATGTCGAAAAACCACAAAAAACTTTTCTTTCAAAATTTTTTAATTTTTTAATTTTTAAATATTTTATTTTTTCAATGATTTTTTTTTATTAAAGTCAAAATAAACAAAAATCTAAATCTAAATGAAAAAAATTGAATTTTTTTTATGAAACCTAAACTAAATGAAATAGAAAACTAAAACCTAGCTCAAAAATCAAATATTAAACTAATCTAAATCAAATGAAAATCGAATTTTTTATTTCAAATTTTTGATATATGAACACATACTAAAAAAAAAGTAATACGCTAACCTAAAACTAAATTAATCTATACTAAACTTAAGATATATATACACAAAAAAGAAATCAAAATCAAAAAGAAATGAACTAATCTAAAACCTACCCATGCATAGAAAATTTATCGTTGTGTTAGTAGCGTGTGTTGCAGGTCGACAGCGGAGTGCTCGACAGCTGCGGGAGGGAAGAAGCGCGGGTGATTTGCAGTGGCAGCTCGACGGAGGGAGTGACTGCGTGCAGAGAGTAGGCTTATGGACAACGAGGGTGGGTAGCAGGTGACGCTGTAGGTTTGGAGGGCTCGAGAGGATGAGGAGCCATGCAGGTCGAATGGAGGATAGCTCAAAGCAGGCAACGAGAATGAAGATCAGTGTTGTTAAAATCGCGATAAAATCGCGATTTTATCGGAAAATCGCGATTTTTTCGCAAATCCGATTTTATCGCGATTTTTATCGATAAAAATCGGCACTTTTTTTTATAGGCGAGTTTTTAAAAAAATCGCGATTTTTTCGAAAAAATCGCGATTTTTTCGGTAAAAATCGCCAGAGGCGCGGGCAGCGGGCGTTTTATATGGAAAATCGATTTTTATTTTATTTCATTGAGCAGTCCGCGCGGAGGAGGAGGAGAAGAAGTGAGGGAGAGGGTTGCCGTCGGATTTGGGAGCGAATCCAAGCGATTTTAGGAGGAATCCAAGCCAAGATCACCAATTTGTCCATAAACCAGGTATGTAGATTAATTTTTTTTTGTTTTGCTTCTATAAAAACTTTGTTTTTCATTGTTTTTAAAGAATTTTTGGAAATTTTTCATTGATTTGGGATGGGTTATTTGTTATGACTATGAGAACCAATTTTTTATTTTTATTTTCTCATTTTCTTTAAACATTGTTTATTTTTTTTGAATTTTCATTGTTTTTTTGCATTTGCCATTGGCATTTGGTTGGGTAACTTGGGTTTAGAAATTGGGATTTTGGAAATAATTAACTTGTAATTTTGCAAATGCTAAATTGTAATTTGTATTATGTAATCCTAAATTCCTATTTCCTAATCCTTATTTTTAATTTTTTCCATAGGTTTGCAAATTCAAAATTCAAAAACAAACATGCCAAGGAAATTGGATCCTTTCTGGGAATATGGTGACCCTAAAACTCCGAATGATAGACAAAACTTGTATTGCAAGTTGTGTGGAAAGGAGATATTCGGGGGGGTGTACAGGTTGAAGTTCCACCTTGCACAAATCCCTGGACGTGATGTGGTGCCCTGTCCTAATACAAATGCTGAAATTATCCGAAAAGCCATGAGAGCATTGGGAGAATTAGAGCACTCTAAAGAGGCCAAAGAAGAACTCAAAAGGCAACTAAAAAGGTCAGCTGAAGGAAGTGGGCCAAGTGGCACTGGTTCTACTGCAGCGTCAGTCAATCCGGTAGCTGCATCATCATTTTTTGTTCCTCGAACCACACCTGGTGCACAACCAACTATCGGTTCAATGATGAAAAGAACTGAAAAAGAACAAGCTGACAAGTTGATGACAAAATTTCTCCTCTGGAGTGATATTCCTTTCAGCATTGTAAGGAATAATCCATTTTTCCAACCTACTGTTGATGCTATTGCCAGTGTTGGCTCGGGGTACAAAATCCCTTCTCTTCATGATTTCAGAGGCCGGCTTCTTCAAGATGAAAAGCGTGACTGCACCCAAAGATTGGAGGATTTTAGGGAATCCTGGGCACAAACAGGATGCACTGTTATGTCAGATGGTTGGACTGACCAAAAGGGGAGAACCCTTATAAACTTCTTGGTTAGTTGTCCCAGGGGGACTATGTTTATCAAATCTATTGATGCAACTCATCAAATCAAAGATGCAAAAAATTTATGTGATTTGCTGGATGTGTTTATTTTGGAGGTGGGTGCAGAAAATGTTGTCCAAGTCATAACGGACAACGCTGCAAATTATGTTGCTGCTGGTAGAATGCTTATGGACAGGCATCCTACTTTATTTTGGACACCTTGTGCTGCCCATTGTATTGATTTGATGTTAGAGGACATAGGGAAAATTCCCTTTGTCAAAGAGGCTGTTGACTCATCAAAAACCATCACAAAATTTATTTACAATCACACATCTGTGCTTAGCTTGATGAGAAAATGCACCAACAACAAAGAGTTGGTGCGCCCCGCCATTACACGGTTTGCGACGAGTTTCATATCTCTTCAATCCCTCTTGAAATCTATGTGGGATTTGAAGAGAATGTTTGTTTCAGAGGAGTGGCGTTCTTCGCCAATGAGCCGCAAACCAGAAGGAGAGGCCGTCTGCAGACTTGTTTCATACCAAGAAGACTTCTGGGCGGGAGTGCAGGAGGTGTGCGCTGTCACTGAACCTTTGGTAAAGGTTCTTCGGTTGGTAGATGGTGAGAAGCCCGCAATGGGCTATTTGTATGAAGCCATGGACAGGGCCAAAGAAGCCATTCGGTCCTACTATGATGACAAGGGAGATGATGGGTTCCAGAGACAACTCCTTCTATGGAACGTCATTGATGAGCGATGGAACAAAACACTCCATCGTCCCATTCATGCTGCTGGGCTTTTCCTGAACCCTGCATTTTCTTATGCATGTGGGTTTGATTTTGATGCTGAGATCATGGATGGATTATTAACCTGTGTCCAGAAGATGGTGAGAACTCCAGAACAACGTATGGAGATCTCTAAACAAATTGAGACGTATAAGATGTCAGGTGGCACATTTGGCTTTGATATGGCTATCTTTGATAGGACGGCCAAAATGCCAGGTATTTTTTAGTTTGTAACTTTGTTTCAAATTTCATTGTCTCTTCAAATTCCATTTTTTTCTTATGTTTATTTGTAATTTTGTTGTAGCCGCATGGTGGAAGATGTATGGTGGCAGAGTACCCCTTTTGCAAAAGCTTGCCATACGCATCCTCAGCCAAACATGCAGCTCCTCGGGATGTGAGCGCAATTGGAGTGTATTTGAAAAAATACACAACAAGAAGCGCAATAGGTTAACAACTTAACACTTAAACATTTAAAATATTGCAAATTTCCAAATAAATTTTTGAATTCATTAAACAATATTTTTTTTTATAATATTAATTATTAATTATTATTTCATGAACTTTGTACAGGTTGGAGTCCCGTAGACTTAATGACATGGTCTATGTCTACTACAATCTTCGATTGTGGGTGAGGCAACTAGACAAGACACCTGATATGGAAGCCATCTCATTGGATGAGATTGACACCACTGCTGAATGGAGGGTTGAGACCGAGAGGCCTCTCATGGATCCCACTGAGGATTGGTTAGTGCAGGATGAGGGGGAGGAGGAGGGGGAGGAGGAAGAGGAGGAGGAGGAGGAGGAGCAGGAGCAGGAGCAGGAGGAGGAGGAGGAGGAGTTGGAGGAGCAGGAGGAGGAGGTGACACCGCCTACCCGGGCTACCACTAGAGGACGTGGTCTCTGTCTACCTACAGTAGCTGCTACTTCTACAGCTACTTCTTCAGCTTCTAGAGCACGTCAGACTCCACTGCCATTTCCACCACCACAGGCACCAGCATCTTCATCTAGGGGGAAAGGGAAAGCAGTGACATTTTCTCGCAAGAGGGGCAGAGGAAATCAATAGGATTAGAGTCTTAGACTTTCATTTTATTGTATATGACATTATGACATGATGAGATACATTATCATATTTTTTGTTGATATTTTGAGGCTGAGTTGGGACTCAGGACTTACTATTCAGGACATGATTCAATGTTATGTGTGATTTTAGCGCTAGAAATGATATTAAACATCTTATATATTAGTTTTTTTATCATATTTATGTGTCAATGTATTTATTTTATGTTGTAGATGGTTTAGATATTAAAAAAATTGAAAAAAAATGAAAAAAAATGAATATTTTTGTGCCAAACGATTTTTTCCCGATTTTTTCCGATTTTTTCCCGATTTTAACGATTTTTCCGATTTTTTCCCGGCGCCGATTAAATCCCGATCGCGCTTTTAACAACATTGATGAAGATTAAAGAGGAACGTTGCGTAGGTATGGCCACGGGGTAAGAGGGAGCAATGGATGGCAAGGCAATGTGATACGGTAGCGTTCAGAGGAGCTGGAGAAAACACCGATGATAGCAACAGCGGATGGTTCGGAGGAGCAGCGGACAAATGAGATCGATATATCAATAACCTGTGATAGTGCACTAATTAAGCGAGCAGGTGGCTGCAGGTGCAAGGATTTGGGAGGGGTTTTGGACAGTGGAGAAGACTCGATGGAGAGGAGAAAGGATGCAACTTGAAGAGAACAAGGGTGTGTGTAATATGACAGCATGAAAGAATTCGATAGGCGCGGGCATACACGGGAGAGAGTTTTCAAAAAGGCTGCGTGAAGAGATTGCTGGACAGACGTAGGGATGGCCAGTGAATGAACAGTGGATAAGGTGAAAGGCTTTGGCAACGAACAAGTGTGGATGAGGGGCGTTAAGAGGATGCGGGCTTGCATGAGATAGCGTATGGGCAGGGTAGAGCAGGAATGGAGCCACGATGGGGAATGAAATGGCGTGGAGAGCAGAGAAGGAATATAAGCGATGAGGAGACAACGTGCAGATTGGTAGAGCAGAGATGGCTTAGATCTGGCAGAACGCTGGAGCAGAGGACAGAAGTCAAGGCCGCAAGCCCTAAACAAAATTTCAAAATTTTTCTGCAACCAAAATGAAACCCTGAGCAACAGAACTGTACACCTGCAAAACACTGGTTCTGAGGCCAGATCTTACCCTCCAGGGCCTAGATCTGGCTTCAAGATCAAAGCTCACCTTCAGATCTACAACCTGTAATGACAAAAACAAACACCTAGAAACAAAATATGCAAGAAACAAAACTAAAAACCCTAAAACCAGCTAAATAATTACAATATTCATAGTTTAAAGGCTCTAAATAGCCAGATTTGTCAGTATGCCACAAAAATATTTTTTAAGATTTTGAATTTAAGATCCTGCTTCAGAAAACCCTTCATGCATTCACCAGAAAAATTCTAATGATAAGCCCGGGATCAAAACCAACTGGGCTCTTCAAAAAATGCTTTTTCGGGAGTTGGCTGGTTTAGCTGAGAACTTCCCCGAACGCCCGACAATCTCAAAAAAAAGGATTTCCTGCATAGCTTAATTCAACCATTAACAAAAAAGGAGAAAACGATACTAAGATCTAGATCTAATGGAGATACCTTCCATCATATTCAGAAATTTAACTACCATTCAAACCCTAGTGACTAAACAAGATACATGTGTTTAAAATCACTCTTCATCAAGCTATCATCAATGGCTGAAATTAAATTTATGCAGAAAAATAAAACATCTTACAACATTTCTAGAAGAGTAACACCAGCAAGATTTCAACCCCAAAGTCTCTCTTTATTGCACATGAAAAAACGATTACAAGAGAGCTTTCTTTAGCACAAGACTCACAGATCGAATGATCTCAAATGACAACTGACCTCCTATTTAAAGGAAAATTTCCCAACAGCTAGTTCGAGTGATCCATGTCAAAGCGATCTTGACCGTCAATGAGGATCAAAATCTCTTTTAATCTCATTCGTTGAAATTTTAAATGCATTTTAATATATTAAAAAAATAAAATTTTGCATTTATTTTCTCAAAACTTTGACTTATTTTTATTTTATTTTTTATTTTTTATTTTTTATATTTTTTTATTATTTTTATTGGACCCTCGAACTTAGCCTTTGGAAAAAATTACCTAGGACCTAGGACTTATGAGGGGTTTAATTATTTTTCTAACCCCCAAGACATTTTACATCATGATTTTTACATTTTTACATCTCAGGGGGGAAAACCCATTTGACAAAGACCCTCATAGACTACCCAGTTCTGCGACACAAACATAATGTAGCAGATCCAACAATTTGTAATAACCTAACCAAATAGTTAGGATTATTCCCAAATCACTTTTACATAGACTTGATTTAGCACACTAGGACTCAAGATTATAATGACAAAATCCATTCCGGCTTTGGGGTTAGGTTGAAGCAGTGTTGCAGGAATCGCCCCCCCCCCCGGATCCAAAGGCAGAATCGCGAATCGTACGGAATCGATCCGGAATCCCCACAGGAAGCGCGATTCCGTTTTTGAGGTGGCGCGATTCCGGGTTAAAAAAACGATTCCTGCCATTTGAGGTTGCGGCCCCCCGGAATCGCGGTTCGGGAGGCGATTCGGGCAAGGGGTGGCGCCACGCAACCTGCCCGGAAGCGCACGCCACCCGCACGCCACCCAGGCGCAACCCGCACGCAACCCGCGGAGGCAGCGAATTAAACGTATTTTTTTTTTAATTTCTTTTAAAATTTAACTTAACTAGCATGAGGGGGTGGGTTAGGGTGAGTTTAGGGTGAGTTTAGGGTGACTTTAGAAAAGAATAAAGCCCCCATTCTCTTCTCATTTTCTCACTTTGAGTTTATGAGAGTTGGAGAAGAGAAGAGAGGAGAGGAGAAGAGAAGAGAGGAAAGGAGAGGAGAAGAGAGGAGAGCTTGGAGGAGTGAAGAAGGAGGAGCTAGGAGAAGGAGGAGGAGCTTGGAGCAAGAGCTTGGAGGACTTCATCTACAAGAGCTAAAGAGGTAAGTTCAAACCCCAAACTCCCTTGTTTTTTTGAAAAAAAAATTGTATTTTTCTCCTCCTTCTCCTACTCTTTCCCATTGTTTCTACTTGCTCCTTTATTTACAGGTTGTCCACCACCTATATCCATATTCCAAGATGGTGTTCTTTTGGCTTCTATGTATCATTCCACTCTTGGTTTTAATGATGGCAAGGGTGAGGAATAGAGGGGAAGAGGAAGGGGATGAACTTGGTCCTAATAGTAGTGACCCAATGTATGATGAGGAGGAAGGGTTTGAAGAGGAAGGGGATGAACTTGAAGAGGACACTGAAGCACAAGATGGGAAAGGTACATCAAATCCCTTGTGGAACTATGTGACCAAACTTGAAGGGGGAAAGGGTGGTGGATCTTACAAATGGATGTGCCCTCATGGTTGTCATGGAGGAAAACCATATACGGGTTCATATACCCGTCTGAGGAGGCATCTTTGTGGGGTGCTAGACAGTGATGAAAAAAAGGGTTCTGTGGGGGTAACCATTTGCCCAAACATTTCAAGTGAACAAAGACAAAAATACATCAAAATAGAGATGGCTGCACAACGAAAAAACAAGAAACAAAAAACTCATTCTGAATCAAGTGCAACCTCTAAATTTGGTAGTTGCCCATCTCCTCATGGTACTTTTGCAACCTCTGGAGGTAGAAAAACAATAGGGGATTTCCTTAATGTTGCTGGGAGGGATGATGTGGATGGAAAGATAGTCCGTTTTCTTTGTGCTTGCGGTGTACCATTCAATGTGCTTCGCTCTCCCTATTGGCATGAAATGGTAAAGGCCATCAATGAAGCCCCAAAAGGATACAAGGCCCCCAACTATGAGAAAGCTAGAACAGTGTTATTAGAAAGAGAAAAAGCTAAGGTTCAAAGAGCTTTGACACGTTTTACACATGAGTGGGTGGATTCTGGGGTATCCATTGTATCAGATGGGTGGACAAATATTAGAAACCAACATTTGATAAATGTTCTTGGTGTTTCTTCTAGTGGTGCAGTATTTATTGCATCTCATGACTCCTCCTCCATCAGTGCAACTGCACCAAACATTGCAGATCTCCTATTGAAATCAATCAAAGATGTTGGTCCGAATAATGTGGTTCAAGTGATCACAGATAATGCAGCAAATTGTAAGTTAGCAGGAAAAATTATTGAGCGTACTCATCCACACATCTTTTGGTCTGGGTGCCTGGTTCACACATTGAACCTTTTGATGCATGATATTGTGAAACACAAAGATTGTGGGTGGATTGCTAAGGTTTACAGGAAAGGGAAGCAGCGCATTAAATTCATCACAGGGCATACAAGGGTAAACTACTTCTATGGCACTTACTCCAAGTTGCAATTGCTTAAAATTGCAAAGACAAGATTTGCTAGTTATTACCTCACCTTTAGGCGGCTAGTGAGGGTGAGACAAGCTTTAACTAATCTGGTGTGTGCTGAAACATGGGATGAAATTAACACTGACACAGATGGTGCTAATGAAGTCAAGGACACTGTTCTTGACAGTGACTTTTGGTCACAGGTTAAATATGTTTTGCAATTCACCAAACCAATTTATTACATGATCAAGTTTGCAGATTCAGATCGACCAGTAATTGGGGAGGTGTATGAGCAAATGGATAGCATGTTGGGGCAGATTAAAGACATTGTTGAGCCTAGAGATACCACCTTGTACAATTATATTCGTGAAGAGGTGGAAAAACGATGGGATATGCTAAATGTTCCATTGCATGCATTAGCATATGTTTTGACACCTAAATACTATCATCCATCATGGCTTTCAAAACCAGCACCTGGGGGGGGAGTCAGGAAAAAACCACACCAAGATAAAGAGGTTCACGAAAAATATATGGCTGCATTGAGTAGATTAATCCCTGATAATGAGGAGGCTGCATTGGTACGGAGACAGGTGAGCAACTATACGAGCAACACTGGTCCATTTGGGAGCATGCATGCAATTCAAGATCGAGAGCATTTTTCTGCTCTTGAGTGGTGGAACATGCATGGAGGGCCTACTCCACTTCTACAGAGTTTGGCATTGCGGGTGCTATCACAGGTGGTAAACACTTCTTCTGCAGAGAGGTGTTGGAGCTCTTATTCTTTCATCCACAGTGTTAAAAGGAACAGGTTGAATTTAGACCGGGCAGAGAGCTTGGTTTATGTTCATTACAACTTGCGATTGTTGTCCCATTACTGTGAAGATGCAAAGTCTAATAAAGACTTGTTGACTTGGGACAAGAATCCAGAGGAGCCCAATTTGGAGGATGGAGTGTTGCGACTAGAGCAATTAGAGGATTCTCTTATCCAGGTATGTCCATTGTGGTATGAATTTTCCAATTTTCCCTTATAAAGCATTTCTCTAATTCATGTTTTTAATTTTTTTGTTAACTAGTGTTTTTTTTTTGCATGAATTTTTTGAGCGATTCTAGGATGATGACACGGGTGTTGATATGCCACCACCCCCACCCCCATCTGGTCCCTTGGTTTCTAGGTTCCATGGTTCAACACCAACGGCAGGGGGTTCTTCTTCATCAGTTCCAGTGCCACGACTTACACAGGGACCATCTTCTTCATTGCCACCACGTGGAGGCCCGCCATCACGTTCTATTCGTGGTGGAAGGAGGAGAGATTAGTAGATATATTCACAATCTACTTCTTTTTGTCATAGATTACTCATTAGACTTGTAGACTTGTGAATTTGAATTTTGAACCTTTTTGGCTTGGCGGTGACCAAGTGACATATTTTGTAAACATTATTATTTGAATTTTGGACATGACAAATGTTGACAGTTGCTCACTTGCTAGATAAATCATAATATGCTCTATGTTTTATGTTTTATAATATGCTTAAATGTTTTATGTTTTATAATATGCTTAAAAATTTGATGTATGTTTGTAATAGCTAGAATATAGATGATTGTTGTACATACTAGTAACTACAATGGAATCATGGATGCCATATCTATCTTGATTTATGCAAAAATATGCATGTTTTCATGTCTTCTACAATTAATTTGGTATTTGGGATGTTTGGTTTGAGTATAAATGCAAAAAAATATAAAAAAATATATATATATAGCAGACGCTTCCGCGGACGCTTCGCTTCCTAGATTTTTGGAAAATGACGCTTCCGCGCTCCGCACTTCCGCTTCGCGCTTCCGCTTCGTGCAACATTGGGTTGAAGGAAAACTCTGCCGATCATGGATTAGTGAGACAAAAAACCTTCCGGAATGTAGATCATCACTAGAAAATTAGGTTTACCTAGGCAATTACATACATGATACAGATCTGCTAAGATTATTTACAATTTACACATGCAGACTGGGTTTACAACATAATATGATTGCGTCGATGATGATAGTCGAATGGCACGAACACGTTGATCAGGTGTTATCCCTTTTGCGAAAAAAGGGGGTGTACTGCTATGGGTAGTTGACACGTAGTGGTCAACATCTAGCTCTACTTGAGGACACGTTGCTGCACTGTAGGAATGTGAGAATCCAGAATCTGCATCCACGCAACACACAACAAAACATAATTAGCGTCCATCCAAAAATCATCATATAACATTAAGCACAGGAAAGATATAAGCTCTTCGTTTATTAACTATCTAGTAACATGAAAAAGTAAATCTAATCCTAAAACAAAAATGAAATGCTGAAAAGACAAGGAGTAGGGTTAGAAATACAGAGGATGCCCCATGGCATGAGATGCGTTCAATATAGTGTACACTGAGCATTTCCCTGCTTTCAGGCAAATCTGTTGGTTGTTTCTCGGATGTGCCATGTCCAATCCTGCATACGGTAGGACTTTTTCCTATCCGAAAATCAAGTTGCTCGCGGCCATCTGATGCATCAAATCTTTTTCTCATTTTCTTTCTCTTGTGCTTTTTCTTCGTGGCAGGGTGTATCAATGATGATGTGGAACATTCTGCTTCGAAACTCTCAGATGAAGTATGTAAGATATGCATGACATGTCTTTCTTGATTTTGTATTCGCTCTGTCAAGGATGATGGATCAGTCTCACAGGTGTCATGAGTTATAACTTGATCTTCTATGACTGGTGGATTAACCTGATTATTAATTTCCATTTTATCCAGGTCACCTTCAATTAGCCACTTTTCAATGGAACAAAGGACCTCATAATAAGATGGAGCTTGTTGCAGCAGATAATGAGGCTTCTGATCTATTGACATCTCCTTGTTTCTTCCATCCTTTGACTGATGCTGAAATTTCTGTACCTGTATCGTTATGGCATCCATCTGACTAGAGTGTTCAACCTTCATAGTACTAATTTCCCTGGCATGGTCTTCCTCCATGGTCAATAACTTATTCTGAAGACATATCTGACTAACTTCCATATCTTTTATTACTTTGTCGTCCTTTGCCTTTGTGGTCATCAAGCAATGTTGCATAGAGTTTATCTCTTTCTTATGATTTGCTTGCATGGTAGCCAACTGATTATTATAATCGAATCTCATGATGGTCATTTCATCATCCATAGTTGACAACTTGTTTTGAATAGCACTTATTTCTTCCTGATAACTTGCTTCCATGGCAGTCACTTGATTTGAATGATTGAGTTCCATGATCATCATATTTTCCTCTAGGGCTAATAATTTGTTTTGCACAGAATTAATTTCCCTATCATGATTAGCTCTCATGGTTTCCATTTCCTTAGCATGCTGACTTTTCATGTCGGTTACATGATCAGAGTGTTTAATTCTCATGATTTCCATTTCCTTATCACGTTTTTCCAGGTGGGTGCATAAAGTTCTCATATCATTAGCGTAATCAATTACAAATTTTTTCTTGATTGATCTCCATATTTTTTACCAGCCGCATTAGTTCTATAATTTGCTTCTAATTTTCTCTTTCATTGTCGACACTGATTTTACAATTTGTCCCTGCTTTTCCACTATCAAAGATTTGATCTACAACGGTACAGGTGGATGGCACATTTTGATACGAAGAATTGTCTTGAAATCTTTCATTGACAGTTGGACTGTAAAGTTTTGTAGATGTTCTATGCTAAGAGCAATTTCACTTTTATCGCAGCAATCATACAAGTAGATAAGCAAAATGCAGATAGAACATATAAGCAGATCTTACAGAAGACAAATCAGAAACAAGAAAAATGTATGTGTTCGTTTCGGCGGTCAACAGGATGCTTCAACCAGCAAAGTCTCCTTTGGTCAGCCAGCCCAGCATGTGTCACAACAACCCTCCAACCAGTAGATGAGTCAACCCAAGTCAGTTCTACAAAAGTCAACGCTGTCCTGAAACTTCTGCGAAACCCTAGCAGCAGAAACCCTCTTCGTCCTTCCCACGTGTGGCTGAAATTCGTCCTCCAGGTAGCTCGTACTTTTAGGATGAGAGAGGAAGATGTGAGTTGTGTTGTGTTCAAATTCTCTCCAACTTTTCCTGTATATATATATCCATCAATGAGGGTGTGTGACACATCTGTTGGGCATGTGAGCCTACATTACAAAACTGGCTGACCTTGCACATATAATTTATTAAGAATAATAAATTCAAAATATAAGTTCTGCTCATCGGATTAAGACTATTTTTATATGGATTTTACACCTCTCAGAAAGAGGAATCCAACAAAAATATTAGCCTCTTAATCTGAGCATCAGAACATGGAGTTTGGACCTAGTTGTCCAATTTTAACACTCCCTCTCAACTAGGGAGAACTCCATCTATTAGTGCAATTAACATCGTGAGTCATCCCGCCGAAACTTGCTTTGCTGGCTTCTTTATTTCAGAACAGAAGTGGGTCAGTCACAAAGACATCATTCCCCGACTGACATAATCAGTCCAGAGGTCCCAGACCTCACAAATCTTGATCCCAGATCAAGTGGTTGGACCATGCCATCCTAGATAGAGAGTACGGCAATCTCTGATGCGTCCATCAGTCTTTGCTAATAGTCTCTAGCTTTTCCACACCTCATTGGCCAAATGAGAGGTACTTCCCATGAGCTCTGAACTCAATGGGTAGGATGCATACGGGGCACAGATTAAATGAGTGGCGAACCAGCTCAATAATCACAAGGGTGGGGCAGAAGCATTATGAGTGCTTATAGCTCCGAGAAGCTATCCCCAAAGCCCCCCAGAGCTCCCAGAGCTCATCGTCCAACAGGACCCACATCATAGGGTCTTTCCACGACACCAAGACTCTCACGGAAGGTTAGGAACTTGACCTTCCCCAGGGGCTTAGTGAGAATATCCGCGACTTGCTCATCAGTTCCTATATGATCGAGCCTTACGGCGCCTCGCTGTACCATATCCCGGATAAAGTGGTACCTGATATCAATATGCTTGGATCGGTCGTGGAACACAGGATTCTCAGTCATACGAATCCCACTCTGATTATCACAGAGTATTACAGTGGTATCTAGCACATGTTGGAACAGCTCACTAAAGAGCTTCCTCAACCAAACTGCTTCACAACAGGCCATACTAGCAGCAATGTATTCGGCCTCCGCGGTGCTCAAAGCCACCGACTTCTGCTTCCTGCTCATCCATGAGATCGAAGCAGAACCAAGATTGAAACAGCATCCAGATGTGCTCTTACGATCCACCACACTGCCAGCCCAATCGGCATCAGTATATCCCCGGAGTATCACACTCCCGGCAGTGTATCTCAGCCCATGGTTTATCGTGCCCTGAAGATATCTCAAAAGATTCTTGGCACCAACCCAGTGAAAATGATGAGGCTCAACCATCTGTTGACTCAAAGTATTCACTGCAAAACATATGTCCGGACGGGTGTTCACTAAGAACATCAAAGCTCCTATGAGTTGACGATACTCAGTAGGATTGGCCAAGATAGGCCCTGCAGCGCTGCCACTCAACTTCTTAAAGTTGAGTTCCATTGGTGTCGACACGGACTTACAGTCCACTATCCCAAATCTTTCCAGAAGCTTCACAATATACTTTCCTTGAGAAAGGAAAATCTCTCCAGGTCTCTGCCAGACCTCCAGGCCTAGGGAATAGTGCATCAGTCCTAGGTCTTTCATCTCGAACTCAGCAGCAAGCTCCCTCTTACATTGATGAATGAGAGGGTCATCACCTGTCAGGAAGAGGTCGTCCACAAACAGCACTAGAATGAGAGGCTTTCCTTCCTCAACCTTAAAGTAAAGGTTTGGATCAGCATTGCTTCGAGTGAAGCCCAGCTTCATCAAGTAACTATCCATCCTCTCATACCAAGCTCTGGGTGCTTGCTTTAACCCATAGAGGGCTTTCTTCAACCTGCAGACATAAGTGTCTCGATCTTGAACTTCAAATCCCAGAGGTTGTTCTACATACACCTCTTCCTTTATTGCACCATGCAGAAAAGCGGTCTTGACATCCATCTGATGAAGACTCCATCCTTGCGTAGCAGCAAGGGCTATGATGGATCGGATGGTGGTATATCGAGCCACAGGTGCAAATATATCGTCATAGTCAATTCCTTCCTTTTGAGAGAAGCCACGGGCAACAAATCTTGCCTTAAACTTTTCAGCGCTCCCATCAGATCCATGTTTAATCTTGTAGAGCCATTTAGCGGTGACAACAGATTTGTCCTTCGGTTTCGGGACCACATCCCAGACATCATTCTTCATAATAGCCTCATATTTTTCATGCATAGCATCCTTCCAGACTTGATGCTTGATGGCTTCCTCAAAAGATCCAGGTTCAGATTGTATAATAGTACTCATGGCAGCTAGATACCCTTGGTATCTACACGGCTTCTTGCTTTCTCGGAATGTTCCCCTTGGGGCAGCATGACCCTCAGCATCTTCGAGGGTGTCCCTGAGCCATGATGGCCTCTTTCCTAGAGAAGGGGAAGGATCAATAGGGTCCATTGGCCCTTCAACATCAGGCATAGTCTCATCCTGGGGTTCTTCCAGATTTCCAGGTCTTTCTTCATGGTTTTCTTCAGATCTAGGAAGATCTACTACTTTCTTCAGGGAAGCATCTTTGTCAAAAGTGACATCATGGCTTATCTCTACTTCCCTTTGACCAGGTACATAGACTCTATATGCCTTAGAAGTCTCACTGTAGCCCACAAACATTCCTTTCTTCCCAGTAGCATCCAGCTTACTTCTCTTTTCTTTCGGCACATGAAAATAGACAGGACATCCAAAAATTCTAAAATGTGAGACATCAGGTTTCTTACCAGAGAAAACCTCTTCGGGAGTTTTTGGAGTCCAAAGCGGAATGAGGGCATCGGTTTTGAATGTACACAGCAGTATTTGCAGCTTCTCCCCACAGAAACTTTGGAAGACCCTGGTCACATAGCATGGCACGGGCAGCTTCCACAATAGTCCTATTCTTGCGTTCAGCAACACCATTCTGCTCAGGAGTATATGCAGTGGTAGTCTCCCTCTTAATGCCAGCTTCTCTGCAAAAGTCTTTGAACTCATTTGACTCATATTCAGTGCCATTGTCAGTCCTCAAAATCTTGATCTTCTTTCCGGTCATATTTTCCACCGAGGCTTTGAAGGTACGGAACCACATGAAAGCCTCATCCTTCTTCTTCAAGAAGTATATCCAGGTTTTGCGAGAGAAGTCATCAGTAAATGTCATATAGTAAGAACATCCCCCCAAGGATGAGATCAGTTGTGTGGGGAAACCCTTGATCAATTCTTCTTTTATCTTCAAAGTGCAGCAGAGAAAGAGAGAGAGTGTACATTTACAACAGAAGTCAACACTTTGACTTGTCTAGATCTGAGCATAGATCATCTCATATAACGATGAGATCAGTTGAAGACATTCTGCTTCAACTGATCCTCCAAGGTGACTCCTTCACCTATCATCATCCTACATCAGGTTCTCAAGCTGCACCACTGCATATGCATCATGCATCATCATGCTGCTCTTGATCTCATGCATCACTAAGGTTGTTGAAGTAGAACGTCCTCTCATAGTGGTCATGTGATGGTACCAAGCTGAGGTCACTCTAATAGTACCGAATCTTGTGGTCACTGAGTTTATCTCTACAATGGCACTGAACCTCTCCTTCTGCAATAACACCGAAACTGAAATTACAACATCGAATTGAAGTCACTGTCCTTTGTGGTAGCACCGAGACTTTTTCTTGAGATAGTAACAAGACCTTGTCCCTGAGATAGCACCAAAATCCTTTACTGAGATTTCACCAAGACTGTATTTCAGGACTGTTGTGTGAGATAACTCGGTCCCCTCATTCGAGATTTTCATCCAACCGAGATCCTTACCCTTGTCACTTCTTGTAATTCAGATCACTGTTTGCAATAGATACGTTACTGGATTATCTTCATACTGTTATTCAATATACTTAAACATCTATAGAAGAACCACCAAGATCTGGTGTCAAGACTGCTTCTTCTCATAGACAACGTTGGATTTTACCACGCTGTCACCTACAGTTACGTGGCATTAACACGGATCCCATGCTGTAGTATAACTGCTTTATAATAGATCAACTACAGGTATATCGTTGGAGGTCGAGGGTATTCATTCATGGTGACTGCGTCCTTATGCCGAGATCATTTAATACACGCTGCCTGATCTATGTTGCCAGATCCCACGCTGCCAGATCAACGAACGTTACAGGATGCCGAGAGTGTCATGACTGCACCATGGTGCAGTCAATACCTTGCTGCGGATGCGGCTCCCTTATGCGAAGATTCTCCATTGCTGCGTATAATGACAGCGTATAGATTTGCTGCGTATGCGTATAAGGTGACAACGTATAGTTTCCATAACTGCGTATAAGGTGACAGCGTATAGACTGTCCATAACTGAGCGTATAGATGTCCACGCTGTGTGTATAGTTTCCTTAATTTCGTATGCGTATCATGACAGCGTATAGTGCTGTGTATACATAACGTCTTCTCCTTTACAGCGTTTAGGGACGTGGCTGAAGTTTAGAGCTATGTGAACCTTCACACTGCGTATTGGCTTGGCAGCTACAGGTCTCCTTTCAACTGCGGCCAGATCTCCTATGAATTCTACTATGCTTGATGACTGCGGCTCTTCTTCCTCCATTGACTACGTGAACAAGTCTGCGTTTAGGCTGCTACAGGCAGCGTATAAAGGCTTCTTGTGCAGCGTAACAATGCCTCCCTTGACTGCGTTCAGATCTCTGCGGCTAGGGCAATGTACAGCAGCTAGGGCATCACTTGAAGACTAGCGTATCACTCATGGTGTCTCTCTCCTTCACCAAAAACCCAGACGTAGAGAGGAGGAGACTACTCATGAAGAGGTTGTGCTTATGACTCCAAGTGATGACTTCCAGCTGAGAGGAATCCATTTTCTTCGATGATGATTACTATAGATAGAGTTTGTCTTCACCTCAGCTCTGATCCCATGTAAAGTTTTGTAGATGTTCTATGCTAAGAGCAATTTCACTTTTATCGCAGCAATCATACAAGTAGATAAGCAAAATGCAGATAGAACATATAAGCAGATCTTACAGAAGACAAATCAGAAACAAGAAAAATGTATGTGTTCGTTTCGGCGGTCAACAGGATGCTTCAACCAGCAAAGTCTCCTTTGGTCAGCCAGCCCAGCATGTGTCACAACAACCCTCCAACCAGTAGATGAGTCAACCCAAGTCAGTTCTACAAAAGTCAACGCTGTCCTGAAACTTCTGCGAAACCCTAGCAGCAGAAACCCTCTTCGTCCTTCCCACGTGTGGCTGAAATTCGTCCTCCAGGTAGCTCGTACTTTTAGGATGAGAGAGGAAGATGTGAGTTGTGTTGTGTTCAAATTCTCTCCAACTTTTCCTGTATATATATATCCATCAATGAGGGTGTGTGACACATCTGTTGGGCATGTGAGCCTACATTACAAAACTGGCTGACCTTGCACATATAATTTATTAAGAATAATAAATTCAAAATATAAGTTCTGCTCATCGGATTAAGACTATTTTTATATGGATTTTACACCTCTCAGAAAGAGGAATCCAACAAAAATATTAGCCTCTTAATCTGAGCATCAGAACATGGAGTTTGGACCTAGTTGTTCAATTTTAACATGGACCCTTCATAAGATTACTTTCATTCTGTTGCACAATTTTAGGGGCACAAGACGAGCTGTCTTGATAACCATATCTATCTTTAAAAGCATTGACAATGTGTTGTAAAGAAGTGAAAGAGTCTTTAGGACAATTATTAAACCAATTCAAAGCATCACCCTCTAAAGAAAAGACAAATAGACGCATGTTGACATCTTCATGATTATACTGAGGTCTACAATATACAAACATTATACGAGAAAACTTGCCTAGATGCTTTCTAACAGCGACTGAATCACCACTCGAGAACAAAGACAATTTAGAAATGGCCACTTCCGGAATATCATGGAGAACATCAGTAAAATGACACGGGGTAAACGAATAATCCATGATGAATAATGAGGGACCAAATGGATGATAGAGAGATCTTTGCTCAAAAAAATCAAGAGATGAAAGATGTGGAGTCGCCACTTGAACATGAATCTAACTCTAGGATCCAAAAAGCAACAAACAATCAAATATGAGGGAGGGCTTCTTGTCTGAGAATAAGTGAATGAAAAGAAATAGAGTTGCCACCCAAACAAGAAATGATCCGAGAAGTCCAGGTGCTAAAGGTACAGATGAAACGATTAACGAGATGACGAAAGATAGGGCGATGAAAAGATCAAATGAGGCCAGGAAATGTTGGCCGTTTGACAGGCTAATGAATGGCGGAGAAAATGAGATGTGCCAAAAAATGTTGACTTTGCTAGCTCGAATGAGAGATGAGAAAGGTGAAAGACGAATGATGAATGTCGAATAAACCAAGGACAGAAAAAACTCTATCCCCGGCAGCGACGCCAAAAAATGTTGTCGTTGCCGGCCCAAATGAAAAGATGAGAAATGAAAAGGATGATGACGAAATGTCATTGAAACGTCGAGAATAAAATATCCCCGGCAACGGCGCCAAAAAATGTTGTCGTTGCCGGCGCAAATGAAAAGGATGATGACGAAATGTCGTTGAAATGCCGAGAATAAAATATCCTCGGCAACGGCGCCAAAAAATGTTGTCACACGGAGTGTCTAAGCACTGCGACAACGCTCAGACCGGGGGCTGTCACTCTGATCCCCGATCTCTCTGTTTAAGCCGTCTCCCTGTAGCAGGCTAAGGGGGGTAGACCCTATGGGATAGAAGAAAACTAGCTGCGAATCAGTTGGTTTGGAAGACACAACGAAGCAATCGAATACTTGATTAAGGCTTAGCGAGACTTAGAATTCGATTAAATTTTAAATGCCTAAGATCAGTGCCTTATGGAGTTAAAGATCTCGCTAGATAAAAATAAAGCCAAGTAATTGGTTTGCTGCTATTGCTTAGGGAAAAATCAACGATTGCTTGAAAAATATTTGCAAAATATCTAACATGTGACGAGCATCAAATAATTCAAGCAAAACGATCAATTGCACAATGACTTAACAATGCTCCAGCAATTAAATTTCCAAAAGATAGAATACATTACTTCAACCATGAAATTCAGATGCCAACCAATCTCAAAGAATGATTCACCACTTTCGAATAGCTAAACTTTTTAAATATATGAATCTAAGCACATTTAACTAAGTCGAAAAACCACGAAAAACTTTTCTTTCAAAATTTTTTAATTTTTAAATATTTTATTTTTTCAATGATTTTTTATTTTCATTAAAGTCAAAATAAACAAAAATCTAAATCTAAATGAAAAAAATTGAAATTTATTTATGAAACCTAAACTAAATGAAATAGAAAACTTAAACTAAAACTAAAACCTAACTCAAAAATCAAATATTAAACTAATCTAAATCAAATGAAAATTGAATTTTTTATTTCAATTTTTTTATATATTAACACATACTAAAAAAAAAGTAATACGCTAACCTGAAACTAAATTAATCTATACTAAACTTAAGATATATATACACAAAAAAGAAATCAAAATAAAAAAGAAATGAACTAATCCAAAACCTACCCACGCATAGAAAATTTATCGTTGTGCTAGTAGCGTGTGTTGGAGGTTGACAGCGGAGTGCTCAACAACTGCGGGAGGAAGAAGTGCGGACGATTTGCAGTGGCAGCTTGACGAAGGGAGTGACTGTGCGCGGAGAGCAGGCTTATGGACAGCGAGGGTGGGTAGCAGGTGACACGCTGTAGGTTTGGAGGGCTCGAGAGGATGAGGAGCCACGCAGGCCCAATGGAGGATAGCTCAAAGCAGGTAGCCGGAATGAAGATTAAAGAGGAACGCTGCGTAGGTATGGCCACGGGGTAAGAGGGAGCAACGGATGGCAAGGCAATGTGATACGATAGCGTTTAGAGGAGCTGGAGAAAACACTGATGATAGCAACAACAGCTGGTTCGGAGGAGCAGCGGACAAATGAGATCGATATCTCAATAGCCTGTGATAGTGCGCTAATTGAGCGAGCAGGTGGCTGCAAGTGCAAGGATTCGGGAGGGGTTTTGGACAACGGAGAAGACTTGATGGAAAGGAGAAAGGATGCAACTTGAAGAGAACAAGGGTGTGTGTAATATGGCAGCATGAAAGAATTCGATAGGCACGGGGATACGCGGGAGAGAGTTTTCAAAAGGTTGCATGAAGAGATTGTTGGACAGACGCAAGGATGGCCAGTGGATGAACAGTGGATAAGGTGAAAGGCTTTGGCAGCGAACAAGTGTGGATGAGGGGTGTTAAGAGGATGCGGGCTTGCATGAGATAGCGTATGCGCAGGGTAGAGCAGGAATGGAGCAACGATGGGGAATGAAATTGCGTGGAGAGCAGAGAAGGAATATAAGCGATGAGGAGACAGCGTGCAAATTGGCAGAGCAGAGATGGCTTGGATCTGGCAGAACGCTGGAGCAAAGGATGCAAGTCAAGGCCGCAAGCCTTAAAAAAAAATTCGAAATTTTTCTGCAACCAAAATGAAACCCCGAGCAGCAGAACTGTACACCTGCAAAAGACTAGTTCTGAGGCCAGATCTTACCTTCCAGGGCCTAGATCTGTCTTCAAGATCAAAGCTCACCTTCAAATCTGCAACTTGTAATGACAAAAACAAACACCTAGAAACAAAATATGCAAGAAACAAAACTAAAAACCCTAAAACCAGCTAAATAATTACAATATTCATAGTTTAAAGGCTCTAAATAGCCAGATTTGTCAGTATGCCACAGAAATATTTTTTAAGATTTTGAATTTAAGATGAGGTGCTTCAGAAAACCCTTCATGCATTCACCAGAAAAATTCTAATGATAAGCCTGGGATCAAAACCAACTGGGCTCTTCAGAAAATGTTTTTTCAGGAGTTGGCTGGTTCAGCCGAGAACTTCCCTGAACGCTCGATAATCTCAAAAAAAAGGATTTCCTACACAACTTATTTCAACCATTAACAAAGAATGAGAACACGATACTAAAATCCAGATCTAATGGAGATACTTGCCATCATGTTCAGAAATTTAACTACCATTCAAACCCTAGTGACTAAACAAGATACCTGTGTTTAAAATCACTATTCATTAAGCTATCATCAATGGCTGAAATTAAATTTATGTAGAAAAATAAAACATCTTACAGCATTTCCAGAAGAGTAACATTAGCAAGATTTCAACCCCAAAGTCTTTCTTTATTGCACATGAAAAAACGATTACAAGAGAGCTTTCTTTAGCACAAGACTCACAGATCGAATGATCTCAAATGACAACTGACTTCCTATTTAAAGGAAAATTTCCCAACGGCTAGTTCGAGTGATCCATGTCAAAGTGATCTCGACTGTCGATGAGGATCAAAATCTCTTTTAATCTCATCCGTCGAAATTTTAAATGCATTTTAATATATTAAAAAATTAAAATTTTGCATTTATTTCCTCAAAACTTTGACTTATTATTATTTTATTATTTTATTTATTTATTTTATTTTTTATTATTTTTATTGGACCCTCGAACTTAGCCTTTGGAAAAAATTACCTAGGACCTAGGACTTATGAGGGGTTTAATTATTTTTCTAACCCCCAAGACATTTTACATCATGATTTTTACATTTTTACATCTCAGGGGGGAAAACCCATTTGACAAAGACCCTCATAGACTACCCAGTTCTGCGACACAAACATAATCTAGCAGATCCAGCAATTTGTAATAACCTAACCAAATAGTTAGGATTATTCCCAAATCACTTTTACATAGACTCGATTTAGCACACTAGGACTCCCCTAAGATTCTAATGACAAAATCCATTCTGGCTTTGGGGTTAGGCTGAAGGAAAACTTTGTCGATCATGGATCGGTGAGACAAAAAACCTTTTGGAATGTAGATCATCACTAGAAAATTAGGTTTACCTAGGCAATTACATACATGATACAGATTTGGTAAGATTATTTACAATTTACACATGCAGACTGGGTTTACAACATAATATGATCGCGCTGATGATGATAGTCGAATGGCACAGACACGTTGATCAGGTGCTATTCCTTTTGCGAAAAAAGGGGGTGTACTGCTATGGGTAGTTGACACGTAGTGGTCAACGAACACCATTATTTTTGGACTAATGTCCCCGGGAAAACCCAATGCGGGAAAGCCGGTGCAGTTATCTGAGGGTTTTCTTATTAAGCAATATCATAGTACAATCTGGGTGGCGAAATTGGCCTACCTAATAGAGAATTTCCTTAGCAGCTATACCTCACAGTTTGAGAGAAATCTCCTGGCTGAAACCTCGAAAAAATCCTTCCGACAGCTCCTCAACACAAAACTGCTCTGCAACCCCAGCGTCCACCCAATTTGGACTGCGTCAGCCCCAGGAGGCCCTGCGTCAGCTTTCTGGGCCTCTGCGTCAGACACACTGGCCTCTCTGGTGCTCTACGCAGCACTTGGCTACCTCTGCGTGGCCCTACGTGAACCTTTGCTGGCTCTGCGTCACTCTCCTTGGCTGCTGTGCAGCTCTCCCGGCACAATCTTTGCCTTCTCTATTTCTCTGTACCCAATGCCCCTCAGTTGCTCTCCCGGTCACTAATTATATCTCTCTTAGCAAACCCCGCTCTAGAGAATAGAATGACTAATCATTGTGGTGTGCTCTCTAAGTGACCCTCAAGCCTCCTCTTATACTTTTCCTGTTGACATCTCAACAGCCGAGATTAAGTCCCTAATCAACGGCTAAGATTAGATCTGGCTTGATCCCTGTCTTTTGGACCACTCTAACACGGATTCATATTAATACACATTAATATTTTATTTTCCCTAAGTTTAGACTTAGGGACTCCATTAAAAATATTAATTATTTTAATATCTCCTGATCTGTTTAGAATCTGTGCAAACCCTTTCTGGGTATTGAAGATCTCATGTGCCCCAACCTATCCACCAAATTTCATGACTACAGCACATCCGATGCTACCCCAAATCAACAGATCACCCTTTTGTGACCGGTTACATGCAACCTTCTTCTATATCACCAGCAGCAGAGAGCATGAAATCTATTATTTTTAGCACACCTTATCCCATTCTATTTTTATCCTTAAGTCATGCACATGCATACTATGGCACTGGAGGTTTTCTTTATTGGAAATTCGCTTTATTTAATTGGCACAAGTGCATGTGCATCTTGGAAGAGGATTTGATGGGCTGCTGAGGTTGGTGTATTCCTGGAAAGATGGCCATTTACTATGTAGTTGTTTTAGATGATATGTTCCTTGAAGTAGGGTTAGGCTCAGAACATCAAGGGTGGAATAAACACCGACAACAGTCTCTAATGTATTGTAATGGCAAGTCTAATAAAGTCGTGACAACAGAATATGAATAGACACGACACTGTGAACCATTGTTAATTGTAATATTGTTATGACAAAGTAATATAACTCGGTTACACATCAATTGCCATCTGTTTGTTTGGTTTTCTGATATTACAAATTATACAAGAATTTGGAAAATGCTTACTTGGCCCCATGCAAACAATGACCAGCAACTCAGCAAGCAAACAAAGAAACTCCAGCAAGATGGCAGCGACTCTAGCGAGCTTTGACGGCGAAAAATGACCGAAAAAACCAAAAAAGGAACCTTGCATGGGCTTTATGAGCGATTTTTCATGGGACATGTGTCCTAAGAGGAGAAAACGCTAGGACACGTTTTCACCACATTGAACATGCGTTTCTCGTTTGGAGGACACATTCAAAAACGTGTTGGACACGTTTTAGCCTTTAAGTTGTATTTCGTGTCTGACACTTAAAATATGGGACACATGACCTTAGGGGACATGTCTTGTGACTTAGGCCAACACATACCACTGATCAGTGGATAGAAGAACACCATGAATTGAACCCCAAAGTCTTTCTATAATGAGAAAAATGTTTCCAACAGAGCAGCAACTTAGTACAAGCACTACAAAAGCTCTTCATCCAAAGATGGGAAATAGAAGCTCAATAACTTCTTTATATAGAGAAAACCCCTCCAAGTGGAAAATAACAACTAGTTGGCTTGATCCTCGTCAAAATAATCTCGACCGTCGAAAATAACTTGATCATCTTTTAATCTCCACCGTCAAATTTTTATTTTTGAGGAAAAAATTGAATCTCTTAAAAACCATTTTTTATTAATCCAAAAATTAATATTTTGGATTAATTTCCTCAAAAAATTGACTTTGACTTAACCACTAAGGTCCAAGGGCTCATTTTTTTTTTTTAAATATCCATTTTTCCCTTGGTGGAGGACCTCCAAAATTTGACTTATTTTTGACCCACGAATTTTTGATTATTTTCCACTTGGAGAGAAATTAATTTCTCTATAATTATTTTTTGACTCAAAATTAATTAATTTTCTGGCTTAGGATTTTTATTTAATTTTGCTAGAAAAATTAATTAATTGACTCTAGATGGGAATTTTTTTTTTTTCAACCCTCAAATATTTTAGCCATGGTTTCTGATTGTAAGGGACCATGCACTAAAATATTTTTTACATCAAAATAATTACAAAATCAACCCTTAGAAGGGGAAAGACACATTTAGACTAGACCCTCAAGACATTACCCAATTCTGCGACACAATATGATCTAGTATGAAACCAAGTGTGCTTATAATAAAATAATTTAGCCATGGTTTCTGATTGCAAGGGACCATGCACTAAAATTATTCCTAAACACACTTTTACAATAGACTCGATAAACAATAGGACTCACCTAAGACCTTGTCAACAAATTCCACCCTAGCTTTGTGGTTTAAGCTGGAAGAAAAACTCTGTCGATTTGGCGTGTTTACAAACGTAATTCGGGGAGGTTAAGAAACTTCCTAGGATGAAATACTTTGCCAAAATCAGAGGCTTACCTAGGTGTTGTTACATAATTAAATGGTCATACTAGCATCATTTACAATATAAATTGCAAAATTTGAGTTTACAATGATGAATGATGACAACTGATGACTTTGATCCTTGAAAATTTTTCTCCACTTCTTTATTCTCTGCTTTCTCCGATTGTTGACAAAGCATGGTCAACAAGTCCTCCATGTGAAATCTCATTATTCTCATCAGAATGTCTACTGCATACTTGCCCTAACTTAGAAAAATATGCCCATCCTCCTTCCATACTTCTAATCCCAAGAAATAATATATCAGTCGAAGATTTGTCATCTCAAACTCTAAAGCAAGATCTCACTTACAGTCTCTCTGCCCCTATAAGAAATAAGTCATCCACATACAGTACTAGAATGAGAGGATCTTCACCAACCACAATTTAATAAAGGTTTGGATCTGCATCACTCTCCCTGAAGCCCAATTGCTACAAGTATCTATCTGAGAATACCAAGCTCTCGAAGCTTGCTTCAGTCCATAAAGCACCTTCTTTAATTTGCAAACATGGAACTCCCTCCCATGCACCTAAAAATCGTGTGGCTGGTCAAGTCTTCACATCCATCTAGTGGATCTTCCAAGTTTCCAACCCATCTTTGTTGCTATGGAAATCACTGACTTGAGAGAAGTATATCGAGCAACTAGAGTGAAGGTCTCCTCATAATCAACTTCCTCTACCTGTGAGAACTCTCAAGCCACAAACCAACCTTTGTACTTTTCAATGCTACCGTCCGCAACATACATAATTTTTTGTTGAAGATTAATAATGAAACCCTTATCTGCTAAACTGGTTTTCCCCACACTAGGGTTTTTCTAGGGACAATTTGTCCAAAAATATTGGTGTTCATAATTTTTGTGTGCATTATTTCTCATTTCTTGTTATTATTTGTGAAAATTGCAAGAGTGATTTATTCGTTATTTGTCGTGAACAATTTTTGAAGGCAAATAATCTGTAATAGATAGAAGAATAAATTCTGGTAACTGAAATTGAGGAAATTTCACACATACTACACTCTTGTGACAAATGAAGCACTTAATTTTACTCAAATCCTTCTTCTTTCCTAGTTGAGAGGTTTCCCCCTCACTATTACCTTTGGAACCCTTCCCTTTTCCCTTCTTGGCTATATGGAGCAGGGCAAGGTTCTCCTCCTCATCTCTTTGCTTATTGGCCTTAGTCTCCTCCCTAGTCTCTTCCTGGATGCAGACGTCCCAAAGCTTCTCCCAATTTTGAAGTTTCTCCTAGGCATAGATTCCTTTGACAAATGGTTCCCATGACTTGGGAAAACCATTTAGTGCCACATTCATGAGCTCTACGTCCTCTATTTTCTCCCCAATGGTTGCAAGTTGATCCCATGTTTGGGTGATCCTCATGAAATAACAGGTAGCATTATCTGATCTTGACATTTGGATGGATCTGAGCTTGTTTCTCAAGATCATCTTCTTGTTCATGTTGTCACTCTAAAACAGGTCCACTAGAGATTTGAATTTTGAACATCTCCTTGACTATCTTCTTTTCCGCCAAGTGAGGAATCAAGTGATCCTTCATGACATCCATGATGACACATTAAGCTCTAATGTCCTTTTGTGGGCTACCAACTATGTTGGATATGTTGGCGATTGGATCTCCTTATCCACAATCTGCCAAATGTCATTCTCTTTCAATAGCAAGGTAATCCTTTCCTTCCAAGACAAGAAGTTGGATGTTCCATCCAACCAATCCTCGAATCTCAACTGGTTACTACCATCTCTAAATCAAATAATTAGCCTTGTGCTAAGTCCTTCTAGCACCCACAAGAATAAAAAGTTGACATTGGTTTATAGATCCACTTGGATCTCTTGTGGATCTGTGTCTCAATCCTTTGAAGCACCCACAAAATTAATTTTGATTGGTACAGTCTCCCTTTGAAGACTGACCTCGGCTAATCATCGCTAATAGATTCCTTTATACTTTGTTGTTACAACTACTAGCCACACATCCTTGCTTCAACTTAAACCCCTCATTGATTTGTAGTAGTTGTTTTATAGTAGTTGCTCTATAGTTTTGTCGACCACCAACACTTTTGTCTTTTTGGTTGAGTTTGGTAGTAGCTAGTCTTGATAGCCTTGGTGAATATGTCTACTCTTTCCTTCTTGCACAATTTTCCTCTAGTAGCTACTTTAGGGGCTCGACTAGACAACCTCACGACTATCCTGTTCTATCACTGTTGCAGCCTGTTCTGCCCCTCTGCTGTCTGACAACCTTTGCTGCCAACATTCTATGGCTTGAATTTGTATGTACAAATGATGATACCCCCTCTTCTTTTTTATTCCCCTCGATTGTCGTGTACCCATGGCTCAACCGACCCATTGCTTGGTGGCTATGTTGGCGGTTCACACAATCAAGTTTGTTTGCCCCTTTAGCCTTCTACTTGCACGGTTGTTGGGTAGCAGTTCCCTGCCACCTTACCAACCTATTGGTTGCATCTTAACCTTTTCAATAGCTACATTGACTCATCTAGGTGCTAGTGGTTGTGTTGTTGACTGGCCGTTGCCCTCTCTTCTTGTCAGTGTAGCCTGTCTATCCCCAACTTGTGCTCCGACATCACTATCAACCTACTGGCTATATCTCTCAACCAACGACTCCTTCCTTGTGGATGTTGCCCCCCTTTCTCCTTGATTGAACCTTTGGTTGTGCTAGTGGTTGTACACAGTGGTTGGTAGCTATGTTCGCTGCCAGCCACTTAGCACCTTTTCTTTTCCTCAACTTTTAAAACTTCTTCAACTACCTTCCGATGCACTGCTGACTGTTTTTTTGTCTTTTGGGCAGCTAGAACCTTTATTTGTGTGAGGGTGGCCTTGTCCTTTCACCACTATTGTCAATCGTACAACTATCTAACACAAAAAATTTTAATTTGTTGCTTGTACAGTCAATTCTACCTCGTGCAATTGCTAGCTGAACCTAGCCCCTACGATTCCTGTATGAACCTGCCATCTGTGCAATAATTTGGAGATTGGTTTTAAGAGTTTGACCTCTGATACCATGTTAAATTTCCTTAACCCTAGCAACCCAACAATTTATTACTTTGCAAATTAATCACGCAGATGTACTAAATAAAAAGCATGGCTAGGATTTTAACATAAACAAAGTAATCAACGGAAAGAAAATTAGATGCTACCAACCTCACAATCAAATGCACACAATTTTTCGCCTTCAAATTGGTTCTTCATTTAAAATAACTTCAAAACTTACAAGGGCTCCCTTCCTGGGATAATGGCCCACTGAGGAAACTATGTACCACAATAACCTAGAACTGTTCCAACTGATTCAGCCCTAGATCTGTCATTCGATCTGTTTGGCTGATCTAGATCTTCTTTGTTGCTCCTTAACCCATCACACTTGAATGTAGTCCTTTTCCACTCAATAATTGAGATGTTCTTCACTCAATGTCTTGTGCTCACTCAATGTCTTGTGTCTTCTCCCTTAGCCTAGCTTTCCTTTTATAAGTTTGGGTTATGGATCAATTCCACAACCCTAATCTCCAAAGTGATTGGCGATTGAGATTAGATCTCAACATCACTTGAGATCGACGGTTGACATTCACCTAATTCACTAATTCAAATAAATTTTTCATTTCATTAGATTAACTCACTTTATCTTATAGAAAGAAATTACTTTAATCACTAAAGTAATTGCTAAGGTTAAGGATCTCTTAGGCAATTTGTGCATGCCTAGACACTTAGGCCTATGTAGAAGTACCTGCCCAAGCTGCAGACATCAACACATACCTAGCAATCCTTTCAACAACTTGCAACCTAATCTTGCATTGTATTTGAAACTTGCAGTACAGTTGAGTGCCCACAACCGACCCTTACAGTTGTTTATCTTTTACAACTTAATAAACCTGCCACCCAGCCTTGTGTTTTTGTTGCAGGGGCTGCAACTGATCCTTATGGTGCACCCTTTTCTCATTAACCTAACCTTGCAAGACTTTGACAGACCAACCTAGACTTGCAGTTCCTGCGACTTCCTCAATACCACAATTATGCTAAACTGCAACCTCATCAAACCTTCAAGCTATCCTTGCGGAGTGCATGTTACCCCCTACATATTATGAATGTGTTTTCTCAAAATCATGTTTTTTTTGCGTGAGTACATGTGATTCTATCATTTTTAATGTCTAATAAAACATTGATATTTATATTTTTAAATACAGTTTAACTTGCATTTATTACTCAACCTTCTGGCAGATTTTAAAATGAAAATTCTCTCGGCAACTAATCTTTGCTGCTAGTAATTCTTCTTTAATCATCTAATCTAGCATTTATTTGGGGAACAATTTAACAATGATTTCTTACATTTAAGTTCTTAATGCAACTTCAATGTATCAACAGCGAACACCTGCAACTTTTGTGAGTGTTGCTTTATGGATCTGGAACTTACACTAAAGCCATGGTCTGCTCTGTTACTACAAAAGACCTACACTTGGCCAGCAACCACCCATCAATGTTTTCACAGCTGTCATTGTGCATGTTTATAACAACCTTTCTACCTATGAACGATCGCCTTGAATTTAGAAACCTCATTTATTCACAAGCACTGCTTCACTAAGCTTGCAATTGCTTGTTACTATTCTACAAAAATTGCTCATTCTTTTATAACACATGCTGCAACGATGTAAAGCAAGCTTGTGCTACAAGTATTTAAAGCAAGCTTCTCTCTTGAGACAGTCATTCATCTCCTGGCAATTGGTGTCAACTCTCATCAGTTGAAGCAGGAGTCAGTTTGCTCTGCATAGGAGTTAGAACCATTAAATTTAACTCCATATCAGCTTTACCCTTGAGAGTTCTGAAGAGAAACATGTCTTCATTGACAACTTTATATGGTGTTAGATCTGCAGGTATCCTTTGTTTTTTGTCTTGTATCCTGTTAAGAATATGTTTTCACTAGTTCCTTTACATGTGCATGACGTAGGAAGCCATTTTTGGTCTTAATTACCATCATAGGTATGGTGAAAACACTGAAATGTGCTTTTATTTGTTTATAGAAATGAGATTGCATAGATGTTATGCATGGTTACTAAAGTTGTGAAACTGTAGGTAAATGGTTTCACGTAGATGGAAAACTGCCCGTTGCTTTTGTGAAGCTGGAGATTCTGGAAGGTGCTGATATGAAACCATCTGATCCAAATGGTATGTTTTTCCAAATTCATGGTCAATGAAATTTCATTGGAAGTAATTGCTGTTTAAATTTCTATCAAGAATTTTCTTTTCCATTTGTCATGTACTGAATTCAATGTATCTTGTAAAGAAGCACTAAGTTTCTTGTGAAACAGTCTATAGAATTTACTTATAAGTGTTTTGAAAATTATGTAGGTTTGGCTGATCCATTTGTCAAATTTTGCCTTGGAGCATATCAATTTAAGACAAAGATACAGAAGAAAACACTGAATCCAAAGTGGCAGGAAGAGTTCAAAATTCCAATTTTAAGTTGGGACTCACCAAACCAACTTGTTCTGGATGTTCGTGACAAGGATACTATCCATGATGATTTGCTTGGGTCTGCTATTACTCAGGCATTTTCTTGTGAACATGGATTTTTTTGATTCTTTGTTGTTGGTTTTATTATTTGACATCTTTCCCCCTTTATTGCAGTGATTGTAGAATCAATGTCAGCAATTTGAGGGGAGGTCAGAGGCATGACAAATGGATATCTCTTGAAAATGTCAAAATGGGGAGGTTGCATGTTGCTATCACTGTAGTGGATCTAGACACTGGTTCCAAGAATAGGGCAAGTTGAAATTCATTGTTATTTTCTAGTTTTCAGTCTCCACTGTCCAGAATACATTGTGTACGGCTTGGTATAACACACTTTTCTTTGAACAGGAGATGGAGCAGCTTATTGATGATCAATCCTCCATGCAGCACGAAGATGTCAATGGGTCTACAAGTTTTAGTACAACTCATTCTCAATGGAAAGCAAATGCCCCTATGAAAGATGAGATTGAAGTGATAAGTCCTCATGGAAGCAAGAAAAGCCCCATCTTTATTCATCACCCTGGTAGTGATGTTTCAGAAACTTGGAGTCAGAGGAAAAAGAAATCAGGGAAGAACAATACCATAAAAAGTGAAGAGGGTCATGGCTTTCAGGATAAACCCATGTCCTTACAATCTCAGACCTCCTTCAATGAACCTGAAGAAAGTAGCAGTGAAGAAGGTGAAGAGAATGACAACACAAGCAAAGGGCATAAGATGAAGAGATTTAGAAAGAAATTCCATAGATTGCGTACGATTTTCCAAAAAGACAAGGGCAATGACAAGTTTAGTGAGCTCAGCAATGAAGAGCGAAGAGAACATTCTGAAAAGCTTGTGGTTAGAAGTAACAAAGAAACAGGAATCAGGCTAATAATTGACAATGTTCCTGAAAATCTTACAGGACAGTTTGTGGATGTGAATTGTGACACTAAGAATTTGCATCCCAGTGCAAAAGAGAACTGTGAAGACCAAAAAACAGATGTGGAAGGTCATGGTAAAGGTCATGTGAAAGATATGGAATCTCCTAACGAGGATCATAATTCTGACAAAAGCTCTTTATGTGATAGTGATTTTACTGAATGTAAGCAAGAATGTAAATTACTGTTGTCAAAGGTTTCCCAAAATGACATGAAAATTGAGAGAGATAATACTTCTGGCAGCCCTAATCATTCTCAAAATAATATGATCCTTGAGGAAGATAACAATAATTCTACTGCCAGCTCCAGTCAGTCTTGAAATGACATGATCCTTGAGACGGATAACAACACTTCACCGGCTCAAAGTCGGTGAATAGTAAATCATCAATTTTATATGTACAAGTACCTGCATGTACAATCTCACAAGGATGGAATCTCAATTTTTGAGATACAAAATCCTGATGTGTTTGCGACCATGATCAGGACAGTTATCAACCAAACTCTGTTCTGGGAATGGGCATGAATGATGAATGCTGTTTTGCTATTAATCATTAACGAGTCATGTATCTTCCATCATATTTGACAAGATGCATCCGTGGATCGTGTTTTTTTCTTTTGTGTCTAATATGCCAAGTCCATTGATAAAGTGCTATCTTGTATCATGGTTCTTACGAATGAAAGTGTTAGGCACTCTTATTTCTCATTTTTTATTAATGCAGTTCTAGCTTTGTAATGCTCAGGCAATAAGAGCTATCATCACAAGTATATTGCGGTCTTTTGAAAATCAGTTTTAATTTGACAAAATCAGAGTTCTTTGTGCATTCAATGATTAGATGAGGGTGGCTTGCTGATAGTTGTCAAGAACTTGTGTAAATTTATAACATTTAGGTCATGTAGATGGTACATGGAAATTAAATGGTGTTATATTGTCTGCTATTGATGTAATGATGTATATGACCATATGCATCATTAAAATAGTTTTTTCCAAGTTATGAAGTATTTCCTATTTAACTTGGGAAAAACTCCAGATATCGTCAGCCTTATAATTTCAATCTCCTTATACTACCTAGGCAAATGTAAAAACTCTAAATATCATGGGCCTAATAATTTCAGTCTGCTTATTTTACCTTGGAAATAATAGTATATGTGCATGCCACCATCTCTCTGAATAGACTGATTTTGCTCCACGAATAAATCCATGTGTTCTGCAAAAGTATTTCATACCAAGCAAGCATAAAACAAGCTACAGAATATAGGATTAGTGAAAATATTACTGTCTACATTCATTTTTTTAGATAGTTCTATACTTGCTATTAGTCTTGAAATCAAGCCTTGAGAAGGGAATGTGGTTCCTTGCTAATTTTTGATTGACTTCTTTTTATGGATGCTTCTTGTCAACATAAACACATGCATGTGGACTTTGAAACAAGCCATGGGCTATGCTGCCCTGATTGGGATTATATATTCCACCAAATTCACTTAGGGTTTGAATGGTGAATTTTTTTGAATCTACGCATCAGAAATCCTACTGCAATCACTGATTTATCATCTCCTACTTGTTTTTTACGTTCAACAAGTTATTTAATTACTTAAACAGCGATGAAAACACTATTGCAACCTACACATACATACAGATCATGAACTGAAATAAACCGAGACAATTACACAAGGGACACCGTTATTTTTGGACAATCGTCCTTGGAAAAAACCAATGTGGGAAAACTGGTGCAACATATAGAGGGTTTGTATACAAGCAGATTTATGAATACAACTAGGGTGTCAAATCCGGATCACCCAATAGAGAATAAACCCGGTAGAAGTACCTCTATCCGGAGACAGATATTTTGGCAGTTCCAGCAACTAGATGATCAAACCCCACAGATGACAATATTGTTCCCAGTGCTGGGCAATGATGGCTACTCCAAGCTCTGCGCTGGAACTACGCCACCTCCTCTAGGAGTTGTGTCACCCTCCCAGTGAGCCTCCCTTGCTTAGAAATCGATATGTTGAACTGTTGCTCTCTCTTCCCCACAAAAATCCCCAATGTTGCCTCTTAGGGACTGCGTCAACCCTTCTAGCTTCCGCGTCACCCTCTCTGGAGTTGCGTTGACTCTCCTGTTGTTGCTCTGCCTCTCTGCTATGTATTCTCGGCCTTGGACTGAAGTCTCTCTGCCAAACGACCCCTCTCTGCAACTCAGATCACTTAGCTCGACTTTCTCAGCAAACCACACCCCAAAAAAATCGAACTCTTTGATATTTTGATGTATCTCCAACTGACCCTCAAGCCTCCTCTTATATTTCCTCTCTGCAACTCAGATCACTTAGCTCGACTTTCTCAGCAAACCACACCCCAAAAAAATCGAACTCTTTGATATTTTGATGTATCTCCAACTGACCCTCAAGCCTCCTCTTATATTTTTCCTATTGATGAATCAACGGCCGAGATTAAGTCCCTAATCAATAGCTAAGATTAAAACAGACTTGATCCTCGTCACTTAGAAGTTTCCCACCCATAGTCTTATTAATACCCATTAATATTTTTATTTTCCTAAGTTTAGACTTAGGGAGGCATTAAAAATATTAATTATTTTAATAACTCCTCATCCGGGTGGAATTTCTCCAAACGATTTCTGGGTTTTGGAGATTTCATGTGTTCTAGCCCCTCCACAAAATTTCAGAGCTAGATCACATCCGATGCTACCCAAAATCAACACTCCCTCTTAGTGAGGAATGTGCTCTAGTGACACTTCTTAACAGAAGTACTACAATGATCCACTGCATCGGTCCTTTGTGCTGCTGATGCTTGGCCTGCTGCCCTTCATCCACTGCACCGCTGCTTCCTGTACTGCAACCCATGACTTTGCCACTGCCACTGCTACATTTGTACTGCAGCTCCCTCTCAAAATGCTGCAGCATGTTGCCCATAGCACTACCACTGCTGACTGTTGCACTGCAACTCAGTTACTGAGAACTAAGTAACTGAAACTTCACCCAAGCACTGACATGCTGGTCAGTTTGGATGCCTCATGATGCTGAAGCTACCTGGGTTGCTAATTTGTGTTGACCCTCTGCTGCTATTGCGCTGCTGCAAACTACTCTGTGCCTCTCTCACTGCTACAACATCCACTGCGTTGCCTCAGACTTTGGCACTCTAGCAATGCCACTATCGCTCCATCACATCTCGCTCTAACTGACACCCGTTATTATGCTACTGTCATTAAGGGCTCCTGTAGCCGTATGTGATCCAAGAGTTTGGGCACCTCAAGGATCCTGCCCCCCATGTAGTCCTCTCGACTACAACTCCATGTCGCCCCACCTCTTCTCTAGAGGCGCATGGGCACTCATGGCACAATCGTCATCCTCACCTTCCTTGTGAGCGTTCACTGGAGCAGCCTTTGAGTCAGAAGCCTCCCCTTTGCCCTTCTTTCGGGGGCACTGAGTGGCATAATGTCCCAGTTCCCCACAATTGAAGCATCTAACCTTGGTTATTTCCTTTCTCTTCTGCTGCACTTGTTGTCCCGATGATGCGAGAGTTGCATCCTCCTCCTCCTCCTTCTTGACCTGGGCTCCCTTGTCGCTACTCCCTATCTTGGTCATCCTCCTGAGCTCTTCTTGTCGAGGAGCTACCCACATCTCCTCCCAACTGGGGGGAGAAGATCTACCCAAGATACTCTAGACAAATTTCTCTCAGTCTTCAGTGACTGCATTCAGGGCAGTCCTGACCATGAACTCAAGATCTGGTGTAGACCCCACGGAAGTCATCTGGTTGCGAATCCCTTGCAACCTGAGAAGGGAGGGGTCGATCTCCCCTCCTTTCTGCATCTAGTAGTATCTTAGCTGATTTTCTAATAGCATCTTCCATTGGACGGAAGAGCCCTGATACAAGGTGGTCAGCGCCTCCCACATCTCCCTTGTTGTTTCCTTCTCAGCAATATGTGGTACTACATGATCTTTGACCTCGTCTAGGATCATGCACTTGGCCTTAGCTTGGGCCTCCTCGTACTTCTTCAACGGATCAACATCGACCGACACATCAACTACCTTCAAGGCATAGTCCTTGATGCGATGTTTGTCTAGGATTGCTAGGATCCTAGCCTTCTAGATGAAAAAATTGGATACTCCATCCAATCTGTCCTAATCCCTCAACCCATTCTTTGCCATCTTTGCTAAAACATAAGACTAGTTCTCTTCTCCCTCTCCTGTTACCAATCTAGCAAGACTTGGATCTGGATTTCTTTGGTGCAAGAAACCCTCTAAGGAACAAGGTCTGCTAGACTCCCTCTGAGTCCTGATTTCCTTCACGAAAATCCTCCGCCCAAATGTCGAATCACTCCTCTCCAATCCTTCTTTGTTGATGCAACCCAGATATAGATTTCTTTGGCTAGAAATCTGTCAAGGCAGTGACTCCCTCTACCTCATCTCTATCTCCATAAACATTGCTCTACACCAATAGCAACAACGTCCCACCATCTCCTCAAATTGAATATGCACTTCTTCTCCAACCCCGACAACTAGCTGATTCAAACCTTTCAAGCTCTGCACTGGCCCAGAGAGCTGACGCAGTCACTGCCTGGGCTCCTCTCTGGCTTTGAGTCACCCTTTGTAGGCTCAAAATTTTGAGGCAGACACTGTGTGAGCCTCTGCGTCACTCCTGCAACTGCTCCTCTGCCTCTGAAACAACGTTGTCACTCGGGACAGTTGCTTCTCTGTAGAAATTTCTATGGATCTTCTCAGCTGGTGTCTTAAGTCTCCTACGATCTGCACTACTCCGATACCATGTGAAAATTTCTAAATCTACACATCAGAAATCCTACTGCAATCATTGGTTTATCATCTCGTACTTGTTCTTTACATTCAACAAGTTATTTAATTACTTAAACAACGATGAAAACACTATTGCAACCTACACATACATACAAATCATGAACTGAAATAAACTGAGACAATCACACAAGGGACACCGTTATTTTTGGACAATCATTTCCAGAAAAACCCAATTCGGGAAAATCAGTGCAGCATATAGAGGGTTTGTATTATTAAGCAAATTTCTTAATACAACGAGGGTTCCAAATCCGGCTCACCCAACAAAGAATAAACCTGGAAAAGTACCTCTATCCGAAGATAGATATTTTGGTAGTTCCAACAGCTGGATGATCAAACCCCATAGATGACAATATTGTTCCCAGTGCTGGGTAGCGATGCTTGCTCCAAGCTCTGCGTTGGAACTGCGTCACCTCCTCTAGGAGCTGCGTCACCTCCTCTAGGAGCTGCGTCACCCTCCCAGTGAGACTCCCTTGCTCAGAAGGCGATATGTTGAACTGCTACTCTCTCTGCCCCAAAGAAAACCCTAGTGTTGCCTCTAAGGGACTGCGTCAGCCCGCCTAGCCTCTGTGTCACCCTCTCTGGAGCTGTGATGTCTCTCTTCTAGTTGCTCTGCCTCTCTGCTATGTATTCTCAGTGTTGGATTGAAGTCCCTCTATCGAACGACCCCTCCCTCTCTGTAACTCAAATCACTTAGCTCGACTTTCTCAGCAAACCACGCCCCAGAAAAATCGAACTCTTTGATCTCTTGGTGTATCTCCAATTGACCCTCAAGCCTCCTCTTATATTTTTCCCATTGATGAATCAACGGTCGAGATTAAGTCCCTAATCAATGGCTAAGATTAAAACAGAATCGATCCTCGTCACTTAGAAGTTTCTCACCCATATTCTTATTAATACCCATTAATATTTTTATTTTCCTAAGTTTAGACTTAGGGACCCATTTAAAATATTAATTATCTTAATAACTCTTCATCCGGGTCAAACGATTTTTGGGTTTTGGAGATCTCATGTGTTCTAGCCCCTCCACAAAATTTCGGAGCTAGAGCACATTTGATGCTAACCAAAATCAACATGAACCTAGCCTCAACTATGCTCACAATTATTGGTGTTTAACAAACGTGAGTACAAGCATAAGTATGCCTTAGGTGAGACTTGAACCCTAGAGGGGGCTTTAACAATGCCTTCCTTTCTAATTGATTTGATCATGAATGTGGTTCCTTAATACTTTTTGATTGACTTTTTCTATGGATGCTTCTTGTCACCATAAGCATATGCATGTGCACTTTTGAAACAAGCCTTGGGCTATGCTGCCTTGATTGGGAGTATCTTTCTTAGGGTTTGAACCTATCCTCAACCATGCTCACAAGTATTGGTGTTTAACAAACATGGGTACAAGCACAAGTATGCCTTAGATGAGACTCGAACCCAAGAGGGGGCTTTAACAATGCCTTCCTTTCTAATTGACTTCATCATGAGATACTTTTTTTTGTCCATCTGTGAAAATACACATCCTAGGGAAACCCACTTTTAGTCTAAGGTTAGTAAGAAATTATTTACACCATGCTTGGGGTGCTTCATGAAATTTGTAGTACATGGTGTATGTTCAACCCTTGGATGGTTCGAGATGGATTGGCACAAGAGATAGTCCTTGATGGATTTTCATAGTTGAGATAGCTTGTTCAGTAGATGCTTACCTCAAATGGTTGTTAACTTAGTGTCTTACCCTCAAGCATTGGAGTTCTCTTGAAAATGAGGTGGATGCTCTTCATTGGGGCCCCATGAAGGATCCACTTGCTTGGAAAGTTCCCTACATAGAATGAGGAGCATTGTGCAACTTAGAGGGAATCAAACCCTAGTTGGCATCTAGTAGCTTGGATTCTAGTTCAAAGGATTAGAGATCATTGGATGGCACTTGAGGATTTGACAAATTTTCTTCTAAGGGTAGATGACCTAGTGGAGTACATTGCTTAGGAGGATCATTGGAGTTTGTGGAGGCTTGTGATGGAGGGAAGTGGACTTAATTTTCCATAGCTTCATCACCTTGGAGCCATTATTGTGTGCAACAGCACCTTGGATCATGATACATGTACTTTAGAGTGTAGCATCTCACTTGTGTTGGCCTTCACTATAGGTAGCTTATGAGGGCTAAGGCGCGCATTATATTGTTCGCCTCCCTTACCTCATATAAATAAAGGAAGGAGAGAGTATTTCCATATAGAAATGTTCATTCACTCGTGATGAGATGTGACCTGGAGATGAGTGCACACTAGCCTCTCTTTCTCTCTCTCTTTAAAGTCTTTGCATATGCTTGATCTCTCTCTCTTTTTGTCATGTAACTAGGGTATCTTGGTATTCTTAGAGTATCTTGGAGCATCTTGGAGGTCTAGGATTAGGGTAAAGCCCTTGGAGATTGAAGATTATGGTTTTGTGATAAAAACCCTAGGGTGGAGTTGTGAAGAAGAGGAGAGGACATTTGGTGTTGGAGGATGTGTTGAAGTGATTCTTGCATATTGGATCTTCTTGGTTACTAGGGTTTTGATGATTTTCCCTAGCTAGGGTTTGGAGCATTGAGAGAATTGCATTGCCTTTGAGAAAAGGCCATGATATGTACTTGTATTTCACCTTGAGCATATTAATGAATTTTTCAGTTGTCCAAAACTTGTACATTTTCCAACCTTGATTTTCAGCTAAATATGTTCTTTATACATTGTTATTTACAACCATATATGTCTTGCTAATTTGACACAAGTAAAAGGATAATTGTTAAGTGACTTGACATCTAAGTGAAGAATATAAGGGGCTCATTTTACTACTATCATATTGTTGTTGTAATACTATTATTACTACGAATAGCTTCGGATTTGGTTATTGGTTGATAAGTTTTCCTAAAAGGGTTGAAACTTTTCTCCTCGAGTTGTAGGAAGTTTGGGTTTCTTTGTACCTTTTTTTATAGCATCTCTAAGGCTGAAAATTTACAAGCCTACAATTCAATAAACCTTAGAAATTTTTGCTTTTCATTGAATTTTGAACTCTAAGAAATTTCCACATGGTATAAGAGCTTGCTATGGTTTAGATCATTCTTGAGTAATTGGGAGTTGTTTTTCAGTTGGCTTTTACTTGGAACACGTTCTAGGTACTTGATCTAGTTGAGGTCATTGGTCGAAAACCCTAGGTTTCTAGGGAGAAGCATTTGTACTATACAAATAGTTTTTCCTACACACATTGTTGATTTTGTGCACTTGAGACTTGTCAAAGAAGTGTAGGGTGAATCTTGGTCTCAAAGAGAGTGACAATATGGATGGAGCTTTTGATTTTATTCCATGGAAAGCTCAAACTTTAGTTTCTTAAGAAGAAGATCAAACGTTTGGAACATGTTGAAAAGGTGGTTTTAGAAATTCCTAATCCAATAACTTTAATTTCTCATCAAAAGAAGAAAACCAAACCGAAGAGAATCATTCTTGATTCGATGAAGGATCACTTCCTCTCACATATTTTAGATGAGATAATACGTAAGAAGATGTTTGACTCTTTGGTTGAGTTATTTCATAACACTTGTGCTTCTTGACAAATGCTTTTGCAAAACCAATTCTTAGTTGTTTGCATGAGCAAGATAGACATTATGGTGAGCTACTTGACCACAATTATTTGGCAGCATTAGAACTAGGGTGGAGGATTTGGAGATAGTGTTTATTTCCTTAAAAGGGCTTGCTACCACTTGGATGCCTTTGTTTAAGGTGCTTGTGCTCAAGAAAATATACCAAAGTTTTTCAAGTGTTTGGTTGATCTTGTGCATGAAGAAATTAGATTATAGTCTTGCTCAAAACAAGAAGGGGAAGTTCTAAAGTAGATGTTATTGGTCTCATCAAGAAGATGAAGAAGAATAATGAGAAGGCCTTCAAGAAGAGGGATGAGAAAAACAGATGAAAGAAAGACTAGGCTGCTTCTAATGTCACGGGCTAGGAATTATGTAGGCTAGTGTGCATTGAAGATGAAAGGAAAGGATGTGAGACGACTATTACATAAGTAGAGGAGATGGACTATCAGTTTGAGATTATTTTCTATGACTTCTTGTTTATATTCTAACACTATTGTTGAAAAACCACCTACAGGTTGATTTCCCTTGCAAGACTTTTGTCAAACACTTAATCAAACTCTGATTTATGTCTCCAATAAAAACCTTCCCAAATAATGCATTTAAACTTAAAAATGTTAATTTTTCTTAGGGTTATATTAATATTTTCTTTATATAATTGTAATTCATTATTTACACATTGAATTCATCCCACAACATCATAACATTATTCAGCAACATGTGCAATTATATAGAAAGAACAATCTCATCATCAATTCAATGGAACACAAAGAACAATAGAATAAAAACATTCACACATAGTGACACCAGGATTGGTCAGAGACCAGGGCAAAACCCCACAAGGGGGAAAACCCTTTCAAATTCTTCTTCTTATTAGATTGTTATTGAATGATTCAGCAAAGAGAGTACAATAATCCATTTTTTTATCAACAAGACTATCCAGAAAAATTAACCAAACAATATCCCAAAGACGAACCCCTCAATAATACTAATCAAAATCATTATTCAATAGCTTGCGGTCAATTTTCAAAATCAAACCCTAGGTTCCAACCACACAGAGAGAGTACGTGTGTGCGGTTGCAACCGAAAATCTCTTGTGGCAACCTTGCGGCTAAGAACCAAAAACCCTAATTGCGTGTGAGTGTCGAACCTTGCAATTTCAGACATGTGCGAACCAACCTTAGACTTGTGTGAGCCAAAAAACATAAACAAGAATGATTGATGATCTCCAAATGAGACTCACTTGACTTGTATTTATAGCCATCCAAGGGTATCAAATTTCTCTTTTGGGTTGATTTGTCCTTTTGTGCACATGTGGGTTTCTATATTAAAAAATTATTTTTCCTTAACCAAAATAAATTCTTCCAAGGGCTTAGTAGGGGTCTTCCTTTGATGATGAATATTATCCAAATGAGGTAATTTTCCCCTGAGCTGCCAAATTAACACTTCTTCTTAGCTAGGGAGAAATTACTCACTGCAACATATGTCCCATGATAAATATCTTGTCAAAAAATATTGTCATTACTCATCTTGTCTCGTCTCTTCTTATTTCTGCTCATATAGTCATTTGTGCTCATCTCTTCTTATTTGCTCATTTCTGCTTATGCTGCTCTTCTCATTACCTCTGCTCATATGTTGAATAGTCTTGAATCTAAAAGAAAAAGATTTGATATTGGAGGGGAGCCCAAAATATCACCCTCTATTCATCAAGGAGCCACTGCTACCACCTGGAAAACATTAGAGAACTTAACTTCAGAAACCCTTGCTCAACCTGAAACCACATCGGGGAGCCTATCTCAACCCGGAATCCAATGACAATGAGGAAGGTCCTATGGGACACTCTCGCCTCATGTCTATGAGAGTGGGGAAAGTCATGTTGATCCTGTTGCCTACACCTACCGACAAGTCAGTGAGAAAAGCCTTCAACCCCACAAGGTGTCATTGGTGGTAGGGAACTAAGAAAATGGGTCATCACACTAAATCACTTCTCTCTCTCTTTAAGTTATTTCCTAGGTTAGCTAAGGGGGGTGGTCCCTAATGAAAAATTAAGTTAAAAGTGATATGAGGTTCTAGGAGAGTGTTATATTGAAAATTGATTACTTTTAATAATCTATGAGAAAAATATGATATGAGCAATAAGAATGACAATCATTAACTGTTAGCCTCTCTCATAAAACAATAATAAATCCAAAAATAAATTAATTAATTAAAAATTCCAAGTTAGGAATTTGTGCCTAACTCTTGGGTTGTTCTTCTAAGATAGGAGTTAGTTTAGGTAACTCCTATATTGGTGTGTCTGGTGAGAAATTATCTCAACCAAAGGAGAAATTATCTCAACCAAAGGTGTCTAAGATAGCACACACTATCTTGAGAACACTGTCTCTCATATATTTATTTGTAACACTATATTCAATTATTAATGTAATAATGAGAGTGAGAGAGAATACATAAGGCTTCAGCCTTTTTCCGTCAATATTGTGTCTCTGGTTTTATATGTGTTTTTCTGTAATTTGTGTGAGTTAATCTCTTTTTCAATATGTGGTATCGGAGCTAGGTTAGACCTATGTGAGGCTGCATCAAGGCTGCATCCAAAGCCGTGAGCCTGCAAGTTATTTTATTTGTAAGGCGGTTGTTCTAGCATGAGCGTGAACCTGTAACAAAAAGGCCAAAACCGTCGAGGGGCGAGAAGACGGATGAATCTCACGCGATCTCAGCAGATCTATGTCATCGGGTCATTTTGGTAACGTGGATTACTTATTTGATTTGTTTGCATATTATAGTTTTGGTTTATCAAAGGGCAATGTAAGCTGCATTTGTATTGTGAGCAATCGAAATTTCAAGGAGCGCATAGCTCTATGGAGGACTTGTGCATATAACAATAGTCAGCTTATGCATAAGACCTGTAGCATGACTTATGGAGGTAATTGACAGCTACCGGAGCGTTGAAGAAGAGTAGCCAATGGAAATTCTAAATGTATGTGAAGGAGCCCGTGGAGAGAATGGATCGATAATTTGAATGTCTTGTGAAAGGTATTAAATGGCGTAAAAGCATTGTTGGCGTGCAAGGCCGAGTTCCAGCGTAGATTCAACTCCGGTTTCCAAATCACATTATGGGAGCCGCCAAGTCCCAAGAACCCATCACGGCTGTATTGATCGCTGGTGCAGCAGTCATCATGCGACTGCGCTTATTGGCGTCGTTGATCATATGAAACATGATTGGGGATCTTTACATTGAGCGCAATTCTTCTGCACACAGATCTTCTCGACTCTCGATGCAGCTGGAAAAGGCATTGTTTCAATTGAACTTTCCACCCTTACAGAATCTGCCCGAATTCGATGTGATGTTCAACGACCTGGAGATGCTGGAAATTGACATAAAGGAGCTTATTCTGGAACGTGGAACCTGCAAGTAGCGTTGGAAAGGTATTTTTTGCTTAAATTGTTTCGATTTTAATGAATGCCCTTCTTCAATTATCCGTGGTCCCTCCTTCGTCATGCAAATAAAATCTTCAAAGTCTGACTTTTCACAACAGTCTTCCGTCCATGAGTTTTTGCATAGCTTTGATTAGCATAAATGAAGTAAACAGCGCTACAGTCACAAGTAATATATATTCAGAAGCCGAGTTCCATTTATTAGATCTGGATTGGTTTGACGCTGTTTTGGCATTCAATCTGATAGATTTTTAAGGGGATGCAATTTTAAGGGGTTTCTATTACTGTTAGATTGAGCCTGCAGAGCTGCCAAGCACGGAATCGATCTGTTGCATGTGATTGAATCATGCAAATTAAAATAGAAAGAGACCACTTAATTGCTGCGGATCTGTGAGGCAAAACCAGCGACCAGTTTATGAGGAGCAACATTTGTTTTGACCATCAGCCTGTTTTGTCTTTCCTCGGCTATTTTCTCGGTCACCACGGCCTTCACCGAAACTGCTCTGAAAACACACATTTGGCAAACTCTGCGCCTTTCATACAGATTATTGCCCCCGACAGATAACCCATTCAAATAATCAATAATAAGTGGCCTCCATCCATTTGCAAATCATGGGCGAACGTTGAACTTCAAAGCCGTGTTTGGAAAAGGATAAATTAATACTTTATTTCTTTGAAGTGATTAAAGCGTGGTTTTTATTTATAAAAGGGCTTGAAAAATTTGAAATTACTTTTGTGAAAAGGAGTAGCCATCACTTTTTGAGAGATAATATGTGAATGAGCTTTTTTTGAGAGATATAAAATGTGGAGTTGGGTGAATGGAAACAACGTTTTTTGAAGATTCAGATTTTTTTTGAGAATTGTAGAGAATGTAGGTTTGATGGAGATCGCACATGATTACCATGGAACTATGTTTTTGAGATTGGAGATGACTTTATGAAATGGATATAAATGTAAGTGTCCAAAACTTTTGTAATTTGGAGAAATAAGTCTTTTGTATTTTGGGGTAATAACTTTTAGGAGAGATAAGGAGTGGAATATGGTTGAGTGATAAGTGAGTGGGGTAATAACGTTTTGGAGAGATAAAGAGTGGAATATGGTTGAGTGATATTTGAACATGTGATAAATTATTTTTTATTTTTGGGAGTAATAAGTGTGAAGTGGGGATTTTTACGTTGGAAATTACATATGTGTGATAATGAAGTTTTTGTAATGGAGGGATAAGATAAATTTATTTGTGTATTTGGAGAGATAAGTGAATATTTTATTTTTAGAAGGTTGAGTCAATTTTCTGAAGACATTTTTCTTTCAAAAAGTTCTAGAACTTATGTACTCCAAAATTTAATAAAGACATAACTTTTTGTGGTGATTGTGTCCTAGATCCGCCCGAAATTGAATAAGGGGATCTTAGGTACACGAAGAGTGAGTTGATGATGGTGCATGCTTCATGTTTTTTTTTGCTTATGATTTGTGTCTAGTTTTGACACATAAATGATCTCATTTCATGCACACATAAAATACAATGCCAGCAAGCACAACACCTATATCGAAATAGTTGCAAGGAAGGATAATTAAGCTCCACACATACAACAACTCATCAAAGTTTTCAACATCGACATTCTACTTCAACAAGCAACTTCACTTAATCAAGTTAAAGCATTTCAAAGCAAAGTCTACATCAACATTCTTGCAAACAAATTTCAGAACTTGTGAATCAAATTCCAATTACATTGCATTGTACGGGTGCATTCTCGGTTGAAACCGACACCCATGTTTTGATTTGATCAGAAGTCAAGCACGTCAATTCTCTTCAACTTAGTCAAATTAAGACAAGTGAATTCCTTGTTTTATGTGAGTCATTCAAACCATTGTAAGCTTTTTTGGGTGCATTTTCGACAGTGTTCGACACCCTTCCTTTAAAGCACAATCAAGTGAGTCCATGAGTTTTAACTCCTTGAAAGAACTATCACAGCAACCACAACAAGTTCAACTCTAACACCAATCAAGCAAGTTGAGATCAACAAATCAAGCGAGCGTGCCAGTCAAATCCCATAGCAAGCGAGCCTGTCATTCAAGTAAAGTGAAACAGTTCAAAGCACGATATCTACGACAAGAGAGCCTAAGTTCAAGTGAGCAAGTTCAGATGGCGCAGCATATTCAGTTGTTAAACATTCTTCACAGTTTGATCATCTCCAGTGATGAAGACATGGTGCACGTCAGCAAAGAAACTCTTGCTGATATTTCACGACATCTACAGCAAACACATGAAACCATTGAGTTTCTTCAGCTTGAGTCCCAACTTCAAAGGAATGAATTGCAAGAAAAGAGTGATACTTTCAAGTCTTTGAACCATTCAGATGATAAGTCATTCATCCCAACAACTTCAAGTGTCGAATTTGTTCATGATAAAATTCAAATTTCTTCCAAAGCCATCATCAAGCCCTGGGAAGAAATTCAAAATAACAAGAATAGACGTGGCTTAGGATATGTCCCTGATGACACCAACTTACAAATCCCAGATTATTCCAAGCCAATTAAGTTTGTGAGTGCAGGATTTCTTGAACCACTCACCTCAGCAGGTTCTGCGAAAGTTGCCGACAAACAGAATTGCACGCAACCTAAAGTTGAAGACCAATCAAAGTGCTCTCATTGTCAAAGAGCCGGTCATATGGAAGATCAATGTTTTGATCTCCATCCGTGTTGCCATTGTGGCAAGCCCAATCATTCCTCAGCAAAATGTCGCAACCACCAAAAATCAGGCAGATTGAAGATACATTATGACTGGATTGATCCTTGGGAATGGTCATCCACAGTCAAACGGTTGTCTCAGTTCTACAACCGACTACAATCTTACATAGTGCAGCCAGCAGTGAACAGATGATGGTACTCTCATGCAGTTGAATGAGGGAGTACAACAGTGAAACTCTCCTACACCTGAAGGGGGGGAGTTCAAATATATTTTGGAGCAGATTGTCTCTCCTTTCAACTGACAAAGGGGGGAAAATGTCAATGAAATTGACAAGTGGTTGTCAGACTGAAAGTCTCGACAACATCAGCGAAGTAGCCAGTGGGCATCTTCATCAGCAGTGAGCATCAGCAAATTCGCCAGTGGGCGATCGACAGCCAAAGCAGCAGTGAGCAGCTTTCATCATAGCAAAAGCAACATTGAGTTGTTTTTCATCAGTGGACACCGTATGCTGTTTTCAAGCAAAGGATAGTTGGATCCTTTTGCGGCTAGGCACATGATGGAGTTGTCAAGCGTCATTCAGAGATGAATCAAGCATGCAGCTGATTCATGTTCTCTTCAGATTTGAGTTTTTTCCAACATCCAGTTTTTGGCGGTTTTTTCAGGCAATGTTTTTGAGGATCAACATGAGAACTTGGAAGATGGTTCTCGTTTTTGGATTTATCATTGAAGGGGGGAATGTTAGCCTCTCTCATAAAACAATAATAAATCCAAAAATTAATTAATTAAAAATTCCAAGTTAGGAATTTGTGCATAACTCTTGGGTTGTTCCTCTAAGATAGGAGTTAGTTTAGGTAACTCCTATATTGGTGTGTCTGGTGAGAAATTATCTCAACCAAAGGAGAAATTATCTCAACCAAAGGTGTCTAAGATAGCACGCACTATCTTGAGAACACTGTCTCTCATCTATTTATTTGTAACACTATATTCAATTATTAATGTAATAATGAGAGTGAGAGAGAATACATAAGGCTTCAGCGTTTTTCCGTCAATATTGTGTCTCTGGTTTTATATGTGTTTTTCTGTAATTTGTGTGAATTAATCTCTTTTTCAATATTAACATGAGGAAACCATAAAACCAGTGTCTTATAAAGAATTTGCTCAACAAAATAAAAGATACATCTGCTCAAAGTAAAGATGGAATGCTTCCAATAATGAAAGCAAAGTAACTCTGAAATGCAAACAAAAGATGTTAACACAAAATATTTGTAAGATGTAAAATCAATTCATGAATCAAAACATATCTTGCCTTTAAATATTTATATTTGATACATAAGAAAATTTAAAGTGTCAAAAATATGCTCAAAAAAAATATATATGTATTCTGCATCACCACTTTTCAAAATCGGTTGACTTTTTTGCTACCTCAACGAAATGAGTAATCGTATCAGTTCCCCTTTCAAAGTTTACATTGTTTGGTGTTGGAGCCAATCCCAATGACGTCAAACTCTCCAAATAAAAAGATGATTGTTGTAATTCACTGATATCCCAAAGATCACAAGTTCCTTTGCTAACATGTGTATTCTTCTATAGATAGTAACGTATGAGTTCACTGTAGTAGCTCCATTGCCAAATCTTCCAAGTGTGGCATTTGAGTGGGTCAATGGGGGTGCATATTCCCAACGAATCTTTAACAAAAAATTGTGACTTGACACTTATGCAAATCGTGCCAAGAGCTGCCTCCCAAATCTAAATATTGACTATTGTAGGTGTTGATAAGTGGCAGTTGCGTACAAGTGTGGACGAAGAGTGGTGTTGGTGGAGACTATTCTGCCTGTTTTCCTCAATCAAATATGTGCTAAAAATCTAAACCATGCATTGTTTTCCTTGTTGGCAGCGTTGACCATTCCTTTGCATTGCGTGGATCCTTTATTTTTCATGTGCGTAGATCTTATTAATTGGTTGTTTGGCTATATGTGTTTAGAAGAGTTGCTTCCCAACTTCCACGTAAAACTGATTCCCAATGTGTTGATGTGGATGCTGCATTGATTGGACCAGCGTGGAGTTTCTTTTATTTGGGTGTACATGGAATTCCTTTTGCATGTGTTAATTTTATGGGCTTGCCTCCTACGTATGCAAAGGAGTAAAGTGGGTCCCTTCCCACTTCTTTATTTCTTATTTTATTTCCATAACATTTACATGAAATCCAACTTGTATTTTGATCCTACGTTATGTTTCAACGTTGGACCCTTTGACTTGGCACTTGGCATTTTGATTTTGACTTGTATCTTATGTGGTGGGCCGGGCCCCAGCGCGTTGTCACATCACTTTTGAGTTCTCCTCAAGTTTCCTTGTCACTTGTTTGAATTTGGAAACATTTATGAATTTTTCCAATTATTAAATATTTTTTAATTTTTTTTCATTTTTGCCACTGACATTAGGAAAATTGGCTTTTGAGGGATTATAAGTCGATTTTTGACCCTCAAAGTGGTCCTAGGATAATGTTGTGCCTTTGAATATGAATTTTGAGTAGTCATATGCCCTATACATTTCCGAAAACCACTTATTAATATCATTACATAGAAATTAATTAAAAGAATCTCGTTTTGTGGGAAATTTTTAATTATTAAAAAATCCTACTTAGACCTAGCTAAATTGCATGAAATTTTTTGTGTGACCAAGTATGGTAACATGCATTGACTCTAGACACTAATATGTGTTAGGGGCTCAACCTTCAAACCGTCACCCCGGTTTTGGGGTAAAAAGTGAGTGAAAAACCTAGAAAATTATCCGCCTCTAAAAAAGAAGAGACAATTAACCAGATAAAAAAAACACTCCAATGTGTACTCGTTTTCTAGTCGAGTCCCAACATCCTAGGCATGTTATATAATCAAAACTCATTATTACTAGTATCACTTATTACAATTCCCCGCAGGGTGTTGAATATGGGTATAAGAAAGATGATGAGAAATAGAAGTACATTTTAAAAACTTTGTTGTCTGATGATATAAGATGGTACAAGTGTCCTTCGGATCATCCTTGGGCATGGAGCCTTCACATAATCATCAGGTGTCACTCCAATGGTCAACATTTGGCTCCATATGGGGATGCATGTTAGATGTGAAATGATAATGTGCAAGAACCTGGAATATGCATTCATTGACAAAAGACATATATCAGCACTATCCATTCAAAAATATCATCAAGTGCATAAATGAAGCAATGGAAATTTATTTTAAAAGCATACATGACAATTTATTTATGAAATAAAATGATTAGGGATAAGGTTAGAAATATAATACAAAAATATGCCACATGGCATCAGATGTCCTCAATGAACTTCATGTTGAGAACCTGCTTACTTTCAGGCAAATCCATGGGCTTCTTTTCTGATGTGCCCTGTCCAATTTTGAATATTTTAGGACTTTGATATGTCTTAACACTATGTTGTACAGTAGAGCTATATGGCTCACCGAAGGAGATGCAAATACCAAATTTTATCACAAGTTTGCAAATGGCCGCAAAGTTATTAACACTATTTGGGAATTAAAGAATGATCAAGGGGTCACTGTCTCCTCACAGCGGAATCTGGCCAGATTGGCCACTGAACATTTTAGAGGCATTTACAAGGCCCCTGAAGAAGCTAATATCTTGGAAATCATGAGAGTGGCTGAGCTCTTTCCCAGATATATTGAACAAGAAGATGCTGATGAACTGCAGAAGGAAGTGACGATGGCAGAATTAGAAGCTACCCTGAAATGGTTCAAAAAAGATAAGAGCCCTGGTCCTGATGGATGGACCATTGAATTTTATCTTGCATTTTTTGATCTTTTGGGCAATGATCTCCTGAATATAGTCGAAGACAGCAGAAGAAGAGGTCGTATATCCTCAGCCATTAAATCCACCTTCATAGCTCTCATCCCTAAATCAAATGCCCCCAGTACTTTTGATGACTTCCGCCCTATATCACTCTGCAATTGCCTCTACAAGATTATAGCTAAGACTATTGCCAACCGTCTCAAGCCCATTCTATCGCATCATATATCCGCTGAACAATTTGCTTTCCTGCACCACAGACAGATCCATGAGGCCATTGCTACTGCTCAAGAGCTCATGCACACCATGCAGATCAAAAAACAAAAAGGAATGATCCTCAAGGTGGATCTGTCCAAGGCATTTGACAGAACCAACTGGCTATACTTACGGCTGTTGCTCACTCACCTGGGCTTCCCTTATGAATTCATCAAATGGACCATGAGCTGTATCACTGATGTATCCTATAGTGTTTTACTAAATGGGGAAGCTTCCTCTTTCTTCACTTCAGAGAGGGGACTCAGACAGGGATGTCCACTCTCCCCTCTGTTGTTTTTACTCATAATGGAAGGGTTGAGTAGAATTATATCATCTGCATGAGATAGACACCAGTTATCTGGTATCAAACTCGCAGACCATCTTTTCCTCACTCACCTATTATTTGTTGATGATATTCTTATCTTCCTGAATGGCAGCGTTGGAGACTCCACTATACTCCATAACTCATTTCTTCTCTTTCAGCATGCTACTGGTATGAAGATTAATGTTCATAAATCCACCATTACTACTTTCGGATGCTCTAACAATGAAATAGCTTATGCTAATCAGCGATTTCCTTATAACAACTTGACCTTGTCAGAAGGTATTAAATATCTTGGTTTCAGACTGAAACCTAATGGATACAGAATAGCAGATTGGTTATGGCTAATAGCCAAGGTGGAAAAGAGACTACAAGTTTGGTATCACCGATACCTATCTCGAGCTGGCAGACTGATACTTATTAAAGCTGTGATTGAAGCCACTCCAGTATACTGGATGGCTCTCACATGGATACCCAAGGGCATACTCAACAGATTACAACATATTTGCAGTAAATTTCTTTGGAAGGGCCACCAGCCTGGCAGAATTTTTGCCTGGGTGAAATGGGATACTATTGCAAAACCCAAACGCTGGGGGGGTTGGGGCATCAAAAGGCTAGACCTTTTCTCTAGAGCTCTGGCTACCAAACTTGGATGGCAACTTCTCACCTCTGAAGGTCTCTGGACCAGAGTAGCATGTGCAAAATACATCAGGCCTTTGAATGTGTTGGATTGGATATGCAGTCAACAGAGAAATAATCATAACATATCCATCATATGGAAAGCTGTCATCGGCACACTACCCTTATTACGAGAAGGATTAAATTGGCGCATCAATGCTGGTAATGCAGTCCGAATAGGTCTGGACCCTTGGGTTGGATGTGGAAATACTCACAGACTCTCAGATGGCCTCATTGGACATCTTAATGACAAAGGTATCACACACATTATGCATATTGGTGATCAAGCAAACTCATCCTTCCTCCAGCAAACCTGGACCAACGCTCAAGCATTAGATATTCCGGCACAGTGGCACAATGAATGGGCAGAGTACACAGATGCTCTCACTCAGGCGCATATCAGACTTACTGATGGACCTGATGAAATCATTTGGGCTTATGCAAAACATGGAGCATATACCCCGAAGCTTGGCTATCTAAAGCTCATGGAGTCTCATAAGCCTCATATTATCCATCCCACATGGAAGGCATTATGGAAACTCAAATCTGCCCCACGTACACGACTGCTCATGTGGAACATAATCTTTGATAAAGTACCTACGGGCACCAATCTTATGAAACGATCCTTCCATGGACCCTTCCGCTGCCATCTCTGTCACCAGGAGGAAGAAAGTACTTTACACTTATTTCTGAATTGCAGCATCACATTACATTTTTGGCATGACCTCTCTTCTCATCTCCCGCAATTGAAAAACTGGCATGGTCATAGCATCATGGAGGCATGGGAGAACTGGAACCAAGAACACTCGGGGAAGGCCATTAATATTCCGCTTCTTGCATGCTGGGCAATCTGGATTGCCCGGAATCAGGCTATTTTCAACCTCAGAGCCCCCCACTGGCCTACTATCCTTCTTCACACCATTGCGGATTACAACATGATACCTGATGAAGAACACATAGGTCCTGTTCGCATCATTAAACAATTGGATATTGACAAATCCAAACCATGGGCATTTTTTGATGGTTCTGCACAAGAGATGGGCTGTGGGGGAGGCGCAGTACTATATCTCAATGAAACACACAGCTTCAAAATTCAAATAAACCTAGGCAGAGGAACTAATAACTATGCTGAACTATGCACTGCCAAGCACCTCATACACTTTGCCATACAAAAACAATGCAGACATCTCCAGCTGTTTGGTGATTCTAAAATAGTTTGCAATTGGCTGTCTGATGCATCTCATTGTCATGCTTTTTCATTGAGGCACATATTAGATGAGGCAAAGAGGCTGACTACTTCATTTGAATCTTTTGCTTGTCGTCATATCTACAGGGAACAAAATACCATTGCAGATCAACTCTCCAAAGAGGCAGCGCACAGACAAGGAGACAATTGGCTGATACAGGAGGAAATTGAAGGGTCTTTCTATCAGCATTATCATAGACCCTTTGATGATCGGATGGATAATGGGCTATAAAAGCCCACTTACAGATTTTCACTTGTTTATTTTTGTCAATAGTTGTATATATCTCTACATATTTAGCACTATACAACACTTTACTTTTGATATATATGGCTCTCTGCGTAGAGCAATGGACTCCTATTTTGAACACTGTTAGTGAACAGTTTTGGACAGCTCCCTGCGAGGAGACAACCTGCTCTAATTTTGTTTATATAGTACTACAGACTGATCTTCGTAGGCACAACTGCCTGTATATGAATGCTTCAGCATATACAAAATGTAATTTCTTAACTTTAATAGAAATTACGACTTTTTCCCAGGGGAAAAAAAAAAAACACTATGTTGTACATGATCATTTGATTTACCACATCCTTTCCGCTTTTTTCTTTTCTTCTTAATAGATTGTGATGTTGATGTTGATGCGATCAAAGTAGACCTTTATGCTTGATCTTGAAGATGCTTAGATGGAAAATTCGAAGTATCCAAGACTTTTATGACCTGCCTTTCTCCATTATGCATCTGCTCTAACATAGGTGATGGATCAATCTCATAAGTATAAACTTGATTCCCCTTAGTTTCCTTGTTATCCAGGTCTCCATCAATTAGCCATTTTTCAATGAAATAAATGACCTCTTCATAATGAGATGAAGATTGCTTTAGTGGATCGAGAGGCTTATGATTTGTTTCTTTGTTCTCTTCCCATTCGTCATTTGACCTAAGTTGGAATTTTTGTACTTATAATCTTTCCATTTCATCCAAGCTATTTTGAAAATTGACCTGATTGACCTTCATAACACTTATTTCCTTGGCATGATTCGTTTCCATGGTGTTGATTATTTGTACTTGTTTTTCTTCCATGGTGAGAAACTTGTTTTGAATAGAGGTCATATGATTTGAATGATTGAATTCCATGGCCTTTATTGCTTGTGCATGATTTACCTCCATGGTCTTAATGAGTTGAGTTTGATTGAGTTACATATCCTTAATCATTCGAGTCAACTCCTTGATGAGATCTTTATCATTCTCATCAGCTTTCGCTTTGATCTTTCTTTCATCTCCATATTTTTCTTCAAGGACGATAATGATTTATTTTAGAGAATCGAAATTGTTAGCAAGTAAGTCTATGAATCAATCCATAGCATCACCATCTAATGAAAAGATGAAAAGTCTCATTTTAACGTCCTCATGGTTAATATCATGGCACCATTTGCTCACACAAAGGTGGAAATTCCTAAGGTGAGTTTCAGTACTAATGGCATTGTTACCTATAAAACTAGGCAATTCTTCAATAGCCTCATTGGCTTTATCCGAAATGAAATTCGGATAGCCTGAAATGTTAGTAAAATCACAAGGGGTGAATAAATCATTTATTATGTCATACTCACTTGACCCTGAAAGAGAAAATGGATATCAAAAGAGGCTCCTATCCAAGATTAACAAGAAGTCTACGAGAAGCAAGCTTTAAGCATAAATTATTATAGAAAATGAAATAAGTGGAGTTGCCACTTGAACAGGAATCTAACTCTAAAATCCAACATGCAAAAAACCAAAATTTATTTGATTCCCAAGGTACAAGAAGACTTTGTCCTCGGCGACGGCGTCAAAGGTGTTGATCCTGTTGCCTACACCTATCAACAAGTCAGTGAGAAAAGTCTTCAACCCCACAAGGTGTGGTTGGTAGTAGGGAACTAAGATAAGGGGTTGTCACACTAAATCTCTTCTTTCTCTGTTTAAGCTATCTTCTATCTTAGCTAAGGGGAGTGGTCATTAATGAAAAGTTAAGTTAAAAGTGATATGAGGTTCTAGGAGAGTGTTATAGTGAAAATGGATTACTTTTAATGATCTATGAGCAAAATATGATATAAGAAATAACAATGAAAATCATTAACGTAAGGAAACCATAAAACCAGTGTCTTATAAAGAATTTGCTCAACAAAACAAAATATTCATTTTCTCAAAGTAAAGATGGAATGCTTCCAATAATGAACGCAAAATAACCCTGAAATGCAAGCAAAAGATATTAGCACAAGATATTTGTAAGATATAAAATCAATTCATGAATCAAAACATATCTTGCTAAAACTTAACAATGAGAAAATTTACTTAAAAAAAAGTAAAATAGGAGATGTTAAATGCTAAATCAAGATGTTAATATGGAATTAGACTGGAGCATGAAATGAAAGAACTTATTACCAATTTGAAGAATCAAAATACTTGCTTTGAAATGTTTCTTGAAAATAAACTTTGCAATATAACAACTCAAAACATCAAAGGAAAAGTAAAGTAAATGTGATAGAAAATGTTCTTGGTTAATTTTATTAACTACCTCTACAACAATATTACAATTGAACTCTTCAATCATCAGATCTCACCCTCATCTAAAGATTTGAGTCTTATACTGGAAGTAAAATTTTAGTGAGGTTTGGGGCCTTTTTATACTAAATATCTAGATGAAGTGCAAATTGTGTTAATCCCCCCATTAAAATAATGCTACATGCAAATGCTTCAAAGAGAAATAAGATAGTTGCAAAACTTGAGAGACTAAAATGTAAATGAGTTCATATGTGTTTGCACCATTAAATAGAAAATAAGCAAGTAAAATGGAATAAATTGATTTAAGCTACAATTGTTTCAAATAAATGATAATGCTCCAATAGTTTCCATGACATATAGGATAAATTGACCAAGTAGTGAAACATGTACTTGAAGAAATTACGAAACAACTAAAACTTGTCAGTATAATGTGTTTACACATTAGATAAGATTTGCTCAAGTTTACAAGTTTGAAGCTTATGTATGTGAGAATTTAAATACAAGATTAGGAAAATTTGCACGTGGAGTGAAATGTGTTAATTTTAAGCATGCACAAAATGAAATTAAGTTCTAGAAAGCTAAGAAAAACTAAAAACAAAATTAGTCCACCCATAAGAATTCTCTCCTCAAATGAGGAAAAGGGATGCCATGGGAAAAATCTCAAGCTCCCTTAAAGCGAAAAATCTATTTTATTAGAAAATGAGGCCCTCTTAAAGAAATGAGGGTCTTGGGAAGAGCTTACAATATGCACTCTAAACTTACTCTTTCCCAAAGTTACAAGTGTAAGATTTTAAATATTTACTTGTGAGTTGTTACAAAGTAAAGACCTAAACCCCTAAGGTGAATAATGGTTACAATTCCTCAAAAGAATGAGGCTTTAGAAGAAGAGCTGAAGTGATAAGAAGGAGGTACTTGGACTTGAGGTTCCAAATGGAAAAGAGTTTCTTAGCTTATGTTTTAGCTCATTTTCTTCAAACTTGAATTGCCTTCAAAAACACATATATGCAAGCAAGCGAAAGAGGTAGCATGCAAAAGAAATAGTGCTGAAATATGTGAGAGGAAATCACATGCATATTAAGGAAAGAGTTAGAAACCCAATGCAAGTCTAAAATACACTTTATATTACAAATTCCCTCACTAATATCGACTTGAAAGAGTTGATTTAGTGAATGAAAGCTAGGATTTAAATCCAACAACTTAGCTTCAAATGCTAGATAAAATCAATATGTGCACAAATGAGAGAAAAAAATATATGATTTTTTAGAGATGGAAATGAAGCAAAGGACTCATGAAATCCCCTTTTAAATAAATCTCTTGATGTCTTATGAGATTGTTGACTTCAACAACTTGTGGAATTTTTGATATCATTTGAGATGACTATTCCAACCGAAAAATTCTTCACACTCCAATAGACTTGGAAACATATCATTTGAACAGACAAATGCATGCAAACCAATTGTTAGTGAAAAAGAGACTTGGCATATAGAGGCCAAGTTGAGTTTGTTATTCAACCAAAAATAACAAGTTACAACATGAGTACAAAATATACCAAGCCCAACGGAGATTTGAGATAGCTGCAAATCTCCCCTCCCTAAAAAATAGTGTCCTTAATAAAATGCACAAAAAACCAACTAGATAGCAATGTAAAATCAAATAAATAACAACATCAAATGAAACATGTATACCTCATCAACTAAAGAATGCACCACAACAAAAAGCTAGTAACCCCAAAGACTTTCACTTTATTTAGCTCAATAACAATTTTGGCATAGTAATAATATGCACAAGCTTCAAAAACCATGCTCAACAATGAAAGTTGGGCTACATTTATAAGAACCTGGGATAAAATCTCAATGTAAAATGACAATGACAAATGGCATTGGAGCCAATCCCAATGACATCAAACTCTCCAAGTGGCAAGATGAATGTTGTAGTTGATTGATATCCCAAAGATCACAAGTTCCCTTGTTGGCCTGTCTATTCTTCTATAGATGGTAGCGTATGAGTTCACTCTAGTAGCTCCATTGCTAAATCTGCCAAGTGTGGCATTTGAGTGGGTAAATGGGGGAGCAAATTCTCAACGAATCTTTAACAAAAAACTGTGACTTGAAACTTATGCAAATTGTGCCAAGAGTTGTCTCCCAAATCAGCATATTGACTGTTGTAGACGCTGATAAGTGGAAGCTACGTACAAGTGTGGAGGAAGAGTGGTGTTGGTGGAGACCAATCTCCATGTTTTCCTCAATCAAATCTGTCATAAAAATCTGAACCATGCAGCGTTTTCCTTGCTAGCAACATTGACCATTCCTTTGCATTGCATGGATCCTTTATTTCTCATGTGCGTAGATCTTATTAAATAGTTGTTTGGTTATATGTGTTTAGAAGATTTACTTCCTAACTTCCACGTAAAACTGATTCCCAATGTGCTAATGTGGATGTTGCGTTGATTGGGCCAGTGTGGAGTTTCTTTTATTTGGGTGTACGTGGAGTTCCTTTTTGCATGTGCATTTGATGAGCTTTCCTCCTACGTATGCAAAGGAGTAAAGTGGGTCCCTTCCCACTTCTTTATTTCTTATTTTATTTCCATAACATTTACATTAAATCCAACTTGTAATTTGATCATACGTTATGTTTCAACATTGGACCCTTTGACTTGGCACTTGGCATTTTGATTTTGACTTGTATCTTATGTGGTGAGCCCTACATGGCTGCCACATCACTTTTTAGTTCCCCTCAATTTTCCTTGTCACTTTTTTGACTTATTTTGCCTTTGGAAAAAATTATGAATTATTAATATTATTGAATATTTTTTAATTGTTTCTTCATTTTTGCCACTGACATTAGAAAAAATGGCTTTTGAGGGACTATAAGTCAAGTTTTGACCTTCAAAGTGGGTCCTTGGATAATGTTTGGCCTTTGAAGATGAATTTTAAGTAGTCATACGCCCTAGACATTTCTGAAGACCACTTATTTATATCATTACATATAAATTAATTAAAATAATCTCGTTTTGCAAGAAATTTTTAATTATTAAAAAATCTTATTTAGACCTAGCCAAATTCCATGAAATTTTTTGTGTGATAAAGTATGGTAATATAAATTGTCTCTAGACACTAAGATGTGTTAGGGGATCAACCTTCAAACTGTCACCCTTACTTTGGGGTAAAAAGTGAGTGAAAAACCTAGAAAATTATTCGCCTCTAAAAAAAATGGATAATTAATCAGATAAAAAAAACACTCCAAGGTGTACTCATTTTATGATCGAGTCCCAACATCCTAGGCATATTACGGACTCAAATATCATCATCACTAGTATCACTTATTATAATTCTCGATAAGGTGTTGAATCTGGGTATAAAAAGATGATGAGAAATAGAAGTAGAGTTTAAAAATTGTGTTGACTGATGATATCTAATGGTACAAGTGTTCTTCGGATCATCCTTGCGAAAGGAGTCTTCATATAATCATTAGGTGCCACTCCAGTGGTCAACAGGTCCTATGGGACATTCTCACCCCAAGTCATCTCATAGGGGAGCATACATCTTCCACCCTATGTCGAGAAATAGGCGAGATATAATATCTCATCCGTCTTATTGCCTACTAATCTTCCCAACAATGACCCTTAAGATTCATTTGGTAGAACACATGCATCATAATCCAGGTTGGGTGAGATACCCGACTTACCAAAGGTAAGGATCACACACCCTCAATCCCTCTCCACCTGTTGGCTAGACGGGGAGCGACAATCCCAACAAGCCCGACTTGTGGGTTTGATTCCAACTGGGGTATACTCTGTTAGACTAAGATAGGGGAGCTACATCTTCCACCCTATGGGTGACAGATAGGGGTGATACCCTATTATCTAGATATCCCTCAACCCCAGGAGCTCTACATCTCAATTCCTCACCCTTGGAGCTCAAACAGGGGGGAAGAGTTGGCTCAGTATCCTCAATCATCCCGGACCCTTACCTAGGATGGTCACATCCATCAAGCCATGTTTCTCTATGTAGATCAGAAATATATCAACATGCTCATATTCAGTACCGTCTTAAACACTTCACTAAGTAGTTCAGTCACACTGCCTGATACATTACCAAGAGCAATAATCCTCTGATTTTCCTTTTCATGTAGTTCATCAAATCAAATATTATGTTAGAGAAAATACACGTCATAAAATGATACCTTATTCATCTTTCCTCTCATGGAGGCAGTAACCACAAGCCTAAGCTTATCTCATATAGCAGCATTGTCTCATCGCAGGAATATATCTCAATCCCAACAATATACAAGATTTTATGCCAAATGAATCCCATTTTTATTGTCGCAATATATCACTGTCATATCCAGAACTTGCTCAAACATCTCTCCAAAGAGCTTCCTCAACCAAAACGACCCACAACTCATGCTAGTAATAATGTACTCAACTTCAGTCGTGCTTAAAGCTATAAACTTCTATTTCCTGCTCATCAAAGTGTCATGGTAGATCCCAAGCTAAAGGAACACCCAGATGTGCTCTTCCTGTTAATAATGCTTTCAATACCAGTCAACATTAGTGTATCTATGCTATCATACATCTCTGGAAGTATATCTCTAACCAAGGTTGATTGTCCCATGCAAATATCTCAAAAATTTGCTTGGCGGCAACCCAACATGTATGAAGTGACTCAATCATGAATTGACTCAAGTTGTTCTCTACAAAACATATGTCTAAATGGGTGTTACAAGGAACATCAATGCCTCAATCAATTGTCGATTGCTAAGTTAGGTTCAACAATATCTTTGCATAACTTCTTGAAATTCAATTCCATCGGGGTGTCCAAGGATTTGCATTTCCACTTTCCAAAGTATGTTCAATAGTTCCACAATATATTTTTTTCTTTTCCAAACTTCAGAAAGTAATTTATCATGCCCAAATTCTTCATCTCCAATTCACTCCCTCTTACTTTGATCATCAAAGGCTCAGTACCTGTCAAGAATAGATTGCCAGCGTATAAAACCAAAATCGAAGGCATACCTTGTACCACTTTTGAAGCAGAGGATCAAATCGACACATCTCCCAAGCTTGACTAGGTCACTGTTAATGTGGACATGCCAGGCTTGGGAAGCTTGCTTCAAACCATACAATGCTTTCTGCAAATATAATACTTAACTATTGTCATGCCAACAACTGTCATTTACCAAGCATTATCCAGCCAAACTTTATCAAGCCACCCCCATGATCATAATATGAAACATTTATTTCCCTAGATGCAAATGCTTACACCAAGGATAATTCATATACATTTCATCCATTGATTGTAAGATCACTGCATACTGATCACAAATGTTTACACTTCAACCAATGTGCCAATGTCAATGATGTCAATACATAATCAATACTAAATACCAATATTAATCTTTGAGGGTCACTATGCCCATACTATCATGCTACATTAAGGAAAATCACCATTGTCAAGTACCAAATCTGATCAAAACCATAACTTGTTATCACTTCAATTAATCCATAAGCCAAAACATATCTATGAATTGTTAAGCATCATGATAAAATTCCAATACTGCTCATCTATATTAAGTCAAGTCAATAAGCCAAATCTTGTCAAACCCTTGTAACTATTACTGAATACTGCCATATACTAGATCAAGAGATCAAGTTAAAGAAAACAACATACTGTTATGCATATTTTAGTCCCTTACAAACACAAGATTAGCCAAGAAATTCACATTCTTTATAATAAGTCAAGCATTATGTAGATATTGAAAACTTCTTTGCACATAGAACTCTTCAACATTTTTTCCATGTATGTAAGTCTGCCATACTCTTGGTGCGCTCTTGGTCTCGTGCAGAAGATTTTAATTTGTGTATCCTACAGGCTCAACTGCACTCATAGGCCCTCTTTTGTGTAGATGGGAGGCTTATAATCGCACCCTTAAGCCTTTCTCCAAGTGGTTGAGGCTAGAACTTTGAGAAACCACCTTTATTCAGTTTAAAACTTGCCAAAACCTTTTTTCCACAACATCATATATTTATTCATGTTTGGAATCCTTCCTTCAAAAATCAAGTGTCTTCTATTCATTTTCTACAAACAATAATAGGTGTTGGGATCTTATGGAGAGTTTCTCCCTCTGAAGCCACTTCAATCAACATTAATCAAGACGTCAACCAATCTATCATAATACTGTCATGCATCAATAGAACTGTTAGATCATAAAATCAAACTAAATCAGATTCTTAGACATATATGCATCATAGTCATAACATATCAGCATCAACTACTTTATCATTACATATGAGAATGACATCAAACATTCATCAAGGGTTAGTGCCATATAATTAGGGCAACTGACAAGTGTATCATCATACTTCAAGGATCATAATCATTCTTTATCACATGAGGGCATCCATTCATATTTTCTAATCTTATTAGAAACTAAACAAGGTCAACAAGAAGATCTTGATTATCCATCTTATTGTTACACTTTTATCATCAAGGTTACCATGCTTATCACAAGCATTAACAATAATATCAAATCACAATATATCAAAATCAATGCATCTGGGAAATTCATCATGTCTAAAATGTAAGATACTTGCCAAATGTCAAGTACACCAATATATCACATGCATGAGTCATTTATGAAGGTGATATTCCCATCATACCTTAGGGCTTAACTTGCCTTCCAATCTTGTAGGTAAATCATAACATTGAAACAATACACCATACATACCTTGTAGTATTTAGATACCTATGCAACTTGTAGCTCTTATTAGTCATCGACAACTATAATTTCTGGATGCTACTTTGAAACCCTTTCATCAGGTACCTTATTTTGTACTAGCTCTCTTTTCCTACACCTTAGATGATCCTCAAGAAGGATCTGCTTATCACATCTCATCTAGAAGTTAGAAGCATTAAACACTCAAATATTCATGCAGGAAGTATAAGTAATAATCAAAACAATAAATCTAAATAATAATATTATAAAAAATAATTAACATAAATCTAAAAGGTACTTATCTTTAACAAGAGTTCATCAGCTCCCTCTTGAACCATCCTTCACGAGTTATTCCTATCCACTATCCATATAACAATGTTGCCTTCAATATATCCAATTGTCTTCATCAACAATTAGTCCTAATTGAGACTAGCCCAGCTAGGGTTACACCTAAATCTATCACAAGTGCTAGTCTAACAACTTCTCATTGATCATGCTAGGGTTTCCAAACGGTAAAACTTAGGCCTTTATCTTATCCCAAGGTTTCTTCCAAACCCTAACCTCATGATATCCATCAAACCCTAATAACCATATGGAAACCCTGGTATTCTTTTAGTTCTCCTCCATCTTCTCTTGCTCTCATTAATGGTGTCTAACAGGGGTGATCTTAATGATTTTTCTTGAGCCCAACTTTGATACCATGCTAATTTTTCTTAGGCCTATATTGTTATTTGCTTTAGATAATTGCAATTCATTATTTACACACTGAAGTCACCCCTCAACATCATAACATTATTCAACAACATATGCAATTATATAGAAAGAACAATATCATCATCAATGCAACGGATAATAAAGAAAATAATTCACACATAGAGACACCAGGATTGGTCAGAGACTAGGGAAAAACCCCACAAGGGGGGAAACCCTTTCAAATTCTTCTTCCTATTAGATTTTCTTTGAATGATTCAACAAAGAGAGAGTACAATAATCCAATTCTTTATCCATAAGGCTATCCGACAAAATTAACCAAACAATATCCCAAAGGCGAACCCATCAATGATACTAATCAAAATCATTATTCACCAGCCTGCGGTCAACTGTCATTAACTATCAAAATCTGCAATCAATTTTGGTCAACTGCCAAAATCAAACCTTAGGTTCCAACCACACAAAGAGAGTGTATGTGTGTGCGGTTGAAACCTTCCAACCACAATCATAGGCTTACATGTGTGTGATTGCAACCAAAAATGTCTTGTGCAAACCTTGTAGCTAAGAACCAAAAACTCTAATCACACGTGCGAGCTTTAGACCCTGCAATTTCATACCTGTGCGAACCAACCTTAGACCTGTGAAATCCAAAACAAAGAAAGAAGAATGATTGATGATCTGCAAATGAGGGTCACTTGACTTGTATTTATATCCATCCAAGGGTGTCCAATTTCTCTTTTGGGTCAACCTGTCCTTTTGTGCACATGTGGGTTTCTGTATTAAAAATATATTTTTTCTCTAACCAAATTAATTTATTACAAGGACTAGTAGGGGTCTTCCATGATGAGGAAGATTATCCAAAGGGGAGAATTTGTCCCTAAGCTATCAAATTAACAAAGCACATACAATTTGATTTTTACGAGCAGAAATGAAAATGACTAAATTTGATCTTAAGCAGCTGAAAACAACAATAAGTAACCACACATTTGACATAGAAATTTTGGGCAATGCTCCTGGAAAACCCGTGAAGGGAAAACCAGTGAGAAGAGGAATTTATTATTGAGCTGACAAAAATTTTCTGAGTTTAGAATAGGTGAAATTTCCAATAATACAAATTTGTACGATCTCGTAAATCATGCCAAACAGTACCTGGATTTTCTATTGTTGAACTTGCCTTGATTATTTTGTTGTACGACCCAAATTTTATAGTGTACGACCTGTAATATATGTGGCTGAAAATACCTTGAAATTTGTGCCCTTGCCTCAAATTTTGTTCAAACTTTTCTTTTTACTTCACTTGAAAATTGCGCCCAAATGTGGCCTAGAAAATTGTGGCCTTGCTACCTCGATTTATGTGTAGAGATAACCTATATGATATGGAAATAAATGCATTGATTTATATGTCCTTTTCCTATAAAATCATGCCCATACTCAATTGTACATCCTACTTAATGACTAGAAACTTTTCCTAGAAGCGCATGCACAATCTAGAGACTTCTCTCCTTGGGACTTGTGCCCTTCTTCTCCTTGCTACTCTATTTTTTTCTTCAACTCTTCTTCCTCTCTTCTCAAAAAGTGTCCCTTTTCGTTCTTCCTTTCTCTTTTTATTTCTCTTCAATGACAAAAATCTCTAACCCTAGATCTCAATGGATGAGATTAATTATCACTATCTCAAGATCAACGATCACGACTTAATCCCACATTGGGCTCACTTAAATCACTTAAGTGACCCAACTTTATAAAGTTACACTCACTTTATAAAAAGTCACTTTTTTAGTCATTAAATACAAAAAGTCACTTTCTAACTTTGTAAAATCACTTGATAAAGTAAAATACCTAGAGAGTGAAATATGTTTGGTCACTTCTTCATGCTAAGCAGTGCCAATGCATAAGCACCTTCCAAGCTACAAAAACTAACACTCCCTCTTAATGAGGGAGGTACTTCTGGCACCTCCACCACCTAGATTTATTTCAAAGCCCATCTCATCATGTGTAGCTACAACCTCTAAACCTAAAGCTTGTCTTGCTACCTGCCTTGAAACCTGAGTTGAGATCCTGCCAGAAACAACTATGCTCCGAAGAGTCCCATCACACTCCTAAGCCTCTTTAGATGCCATGTCATACCAGCTGAGTGTCCATACAATATGGGAAGAATCACTCTTCCTCACCACTTATCCCCTCTTAACCACTAACATTGATCTTGAATCTAAGGCCCCTCGAATCCACCCACACATTGTCCCAACAACCTATATGACTACCCCTGCTTGTTACCAAGCACTACTGCTATATCCAAGGTCGCTCCCTATGAACATAGAAGTACCTGTCCATCTCGGAACAAAATTCTATATCCATTACCCTCCAAGGTTGAATCTGAGAGAAAGTGTAACATCAGTCCTGAAACAAACAACATCCTTGTCACCTCCAGAAATCCTCCTAACTCTAGTTGGAATCTAACACATCCAACCCCCTCCACTACAAGCGTGGTACTAGTCCCACTAATCATACTGCAATATGAGTATGTCTTTGAAACACTACAGAACATTGACCTCATCCTCGTCATGTGACTGCATGCTTTACTATCCACTAGACATAACCCATTGTCCTCACACACAACAATACTATTGTCTGAAATATAGGAAATAAGAGAAAAATATTTTAAAAATTTCTTAGCAAAGTCATCAATCTTAGTTGATGTTATTATTGTTACTTAATATGTTTCTTTCTTCTTCTTCTTGTATGGACACTAGCTTGCATAATGGCCAGTATTTTGACATGCAAAGAATTTCACTTTGCTTATGTCCTTCTCAGAAGTAGATCCCTCACTTCCCTTTACCTTTCCTTTGCCTTTTCCCTTAATTGTAAGAGAAACATTCTTCTCTTCCCCCCCCACCACACTTCCCACAAATCGTGGAATTACGCCTTATCTCCTCTTGATGGAAATAATTCCACACTCTTCCCTAGACTGGAAGATTCTCACAGGCAACTATCCCTTCAATGAAGGCATCCCACTACTTGGAAAAACCACTCATGGATAATCTAACCAATTGATCATCAGAGATGGCTTCTACCATGACTACTAACTCATCTCTTGCTTGAGTGATCTTAGTGAGATATGAGAATATAATGTCAGTTTTGGTCATCTTAGTTTTCCTTAGTTTTTCCTGCAACACCATCTTCCTGTTCTCATTAGTGCTCTGGAAAAGTTTAATCAAGGCTGCCATATCTCAAAGGCATAAGCCTTCCCTGAAACATGAGGAGTAAGGTGGTTTTTTATAACATCTAGAAAGAGCCTCTTGGCCTTAACATTCCTCTTGTTACAATCAGCCTATTGTATTGGATCAATGGGTATTGTCAATGTCTTCTCAACAATGTCCCATAGCTCAAATTCCTGAAGCACCAATACAAACCTCTCCATCCATGGGATAAAATTATCATCCCCATTCATTCTATCCTCCACTCTCAACCCTGTTTCCATTGACATGTTTACCAAACTGACCAACAATAACTTTTCCTTTCTCTTTTTCCTAACACAACCCCTTACAATCCCTGCAATACCACTGTGTCAAAATTTTTGCACTGTCCCTCAAAGTCCCAACTTTGATACCATGTTGAAAAACCACCTACATGTTGATTTTCCCTTGTATGACTTTTGACAAAAACTTAGTCAGACTTTGATTTCTATCTCCAATAATTTTTTTATCAAATATGCATTTAAACTTAGCACATACAATCTGATTTTTATGAGCAAAAATACAAATGACTGAATTTGATCTTAAGCGGAAAAAAACAATAGTGAGAAACCACACATTTGACACATAAATTTTAGGCAATGGCCCTAGAAAAACCCCAAAGGGAAAACTAGCGAGAAGATGAATTTATTATCGAGCTCATAGAGAAAATTTCTAAGTTTATAACAGGTGAAATTTCCAGCAATATAAAGTTGTACTTATCTCGTAAATTGTGCCAAATAGTCCCTGAATTTTCTGTTGCTGAACCTGCCTCAATTGGAATTGTGTTGTATGGACCAAGTTTGCTATTGTATGGCCTTGAATAGACCTTGAAATTCATGCCTTTCTTGCCTCAAATTTTGTGTCAAATCTGCCCATTATTTCACTTGAAAATCGTGCCCAAATGTAGCCTAGAAATTCATACCCTTGTTGCCTCGATTTCTATGCAAAGATAACCTATATAGTACATCAATAAATGAATCGATTTATATGCCCTTCATTTCCTAGAAAATTGTGCCCATACTTAGTTATACGACTTGCGTAATGGCTATGAAATTTTCCTAGAAGTGTGTGCCCAACCTAGAGATTTCTCTCCTTTGGATTTGTGCCCTCCTCCTTGTTGCTCCCCTATTTTTTCTCCCAAACTCTTCTTCCTCTCTTCTCAAAAATTGTGCATTTTCACTCTCCCTTTCTCCTTTTATTTATCTTTAATGACCAAAATCCCTAACCCTAGATATCAATGGGTGAGATTAAATCTCACCATTTCAAGATCAATGGTCATGACTAAATCTCACATTGGGCCCACTTAAATCACTTAAGTGACCCAAATCTATAAATTTACTTTATAAAAAGTCACTCTTTTAGTCATTAAATATAAAAGTCATTTTCTAACTTTATAAAATATCTTGATAAAGTAAAGTGCCTAGAGAGTGAAATAAGCTCGATACTTTTGCATGCTAGGCACCGCCAATGCAAAAATACCTCCCGAGCTACAAAAACTAACAAATATGTCTAGTGTTGGTTGGCATGTGGAGAGTGTATCTTCTAGACACATGGCATAAGATAGGTCTTTATTCAATGACATTCAAGAGTAAGAGGGAGGCATGACTATGGAGCTTGGTGACAATGCCATTTACCCTATTAGGGGATTTGGCTCCATGTCATTTTGGATACTTTCAGGTCATGTTTGTTATGTACAAAATTAGTTAATTTTAGGTTATTATTTAATTTTAATTTTAATTAGACGAAAGGGCACGATCATAAGATCATGCCCTTACCAAAAGGGTGTCCATGGCGGTATTTAAGCCAGGAGCCCCATTGTAATCAGACATCATCGGTAATTTTCATCTCTTAATAAAATATTTACATATATATATTTCTGCATTCAAGCATTTTCTGTTTCATCTGGTATCAGAGCTCGTTCGCTCCTACGGCTCTATTAATCTGCCACATCGACTTCCTTACCCGCTGCTATCGGTGTCTTTACCTGCTGCCATCGGTTCCGTTTCCCGTCCACTTCGCTGCTACCCGTTCGATTGCCAGTCCATCCACCCGTCCGCTGTCCACAGTCCATCCATTGTCGTGCTGTCTGCTATCCCTGCTGTCCGCCGTCGGCTGCTCATACCGGCTGTCGGACTGCGTGGGCTCTGCCAGAAACAGTTCAAAAAAAATCCCGTCAATTGTTGCGCTGAACCAACGAATTCCGGCATTTTTATATACCTGCGGTGATACGCTGTAAGCTCACGTTTTTCCTGTGCGGTGTGCGGTTATTATTCCTGTCCGCTCGAGAAGGGGTTTGAAAAGTCACGGAACGTGCCTGTTGTTTCAATTAAACAACGTTTCGAGTAAATAGCAATTCGTTATATATAGTTATAACATATAAATAACTATAACTAAACAAGCATTTAGTTATATATAGTTATAATATATATAAATTACTATATTATATAGTTATATATTATACAATATATCTATATATATATATATATATATATATATATATATATATATATATATATATATATATTAATTGAAAATTTTGATAAAATATATATATATATATATATAAAATAAAAAAAAATAATTAATTAAATTAAATTATTAAATTAATTTAATTTAATTATTTAAAAAAAGGGGGGGAGGAAAAATATTTTAGCTGGCAAAAAAATACACGCCTCCGCAAACCCGCTCAATGTCGACAATGACAATGGTGGATTTCCAAAAAAGGTTGTTGGATGCAGAGCAAAAGATAAATAACAACCACGACGAGGTCAGTAAAAGATTAAATGAAGTCGAGAGCAAGCTTGGGGAGCAAGCGGACAAAATAAAAAATCTTCAAGATACGACAAATCGAATAGAGATAAAGATGGAAAGTCAACATGTCCAAACAGGAGTAAGCATTAGAGAAGTCTTAACAATGTTGAGAAGTCTGTGTAAAAAGTCGAATTGTACACCCGAAGAGCTATTAAAAGATGGTGAAGAAAATCAAGAACACCTCTCATCAGATTCAACAAAGTCAACAAATTCTCATGAAAAGGTTGAATCCCCAAGAAAATCAGCGACACCCCACCAAGAAGCAAGTAACACTGCCTTTACAAACAAGCAACTTTGGGATACCCTTACTAATCAACACCCTCTTTTTGCTCAACCATTAGCCACATACCAGAAGAGGGCAAAAGTCGAGATGCCTAAATTCGATGGGAACGAAAAAAACAATGTTGCATGGATAAATAAAGCAGAAGAATACTTTGAGATATATGACATCACTGACGATGACGAAAAGCTCAGACATGCATCCATGAAAATGGAGGGAGAAGCATATAACTGGTATATGTGGTGGAAAAAGACCACACACGTCATTAGCTGGAGGAGATTTAAAGATGCATTCTTCAAAAGATTCCAAGGTGTAAAGGAAGAAGAGTTCTTTTCAAAACTCATCAAATTACGACAAAAAGGAAGTGTGGACGAATACACTCAAGAATGGGAGACCTTAGTAACACGAGTACCTGGGCTATCAGAATCTCGTCTAATTCAGTCATACATCTCGGGACTCAAAACACATTTACAAGTAGAACTTGAGATGCATGACATCTCATCAATAGAAGTAGCAAGACGAAAAGCAAAAACAGCCGAAAAGAAATTCGAACAAATATTTTGGTCAAAAGCCGAAAAAACATATTCAAAACGAAGAACACCTCAGTATGCGGACGCAAAAAATTCAAGATATGTTCCACCACATCGTCGTGAAGACGAAAAATCTAATGTGGAAGCGCAAAGGATAAAGGAGGGTAAATGCAAGCGCTGTGGTGAAAAGTGGGATCCCAAACATAGGTGTGCTAAAGGAAAAGAACCAAAGAACCTATATAATTGTGAAGCAACCAATGATTCAAACAGTGAAGATTCTGACATTGAAGAAATAGAAGATGCCCCAGAATTCTCACCAGAATTAGATGACGAAAGTATTCCGCAAGTATCATTATCAGCTATGACAGGTATATCACAACCTCAAACCTTAAAATTAAAAGGACACATAAAGAAGAACAACGTGGTGGTTCTCATTGACTCTGGTAGCACACATAATTTTTTGGATGCAACCATGGCAAAGAGACTCAATATTTTTTCATTTCCCTTACCAAACATGAAGGTGATGGTAGCTGACGGTAAGAAGATAGAAAAGGTGGGGAAATGTCATAAGGTTAAATTGCAAATTCAAGACTTCAGTTTAGAGTCTTCGTTTTTCACAGTACCATTAGGAGGAGTAGATGTAGTCTTAGGTGTCCAGTGGTTACGAACCTTAGGTACTTATGCCGCTAACCACCAAGTACAATTTATAAAATTCAAATGGGGAGGTCAAAATTACAAATTACATGGGTTCCAAGCACCAGAAAATCAAATTGTATCATCATCTCAGATGATGAAGATGATTCGAAAAGGAGCACCTGCTTATGTAGTACAATGTCATCAGTTAGAAATGTTATCCGCAGAGATGACCAGTGAAGAGTCACCAGAGATACAAGAACTAATTAGGAAGCACGAAGAAGTATTTCAAGACTTACCTCTAAAGATGCCGCCTAATAGGGAAATTGAGCATACAATAGAAATCAAGGCAGGATCAGACCCGGTTAACATCAAGCCATACCGATATCCACATCACCAAAAAACAGAAATCGAGAGACTAATCCAAGACCTCTTAAGGTGTGGAATCATCTCGAAAAGTAAAAGTCCTTATGCTGCTCCAGTGGTGTTGGTAAGGAAGAAAGACGGGTCATTCAGGCTATGTATTGACTATAGGGGATTAAACAAAATAACAATTAAAAATAAGTTTCCAATCCCCTTTATCGACGAAATGTTGGATGAGCTACATGGCGCAAGGTATTTCTCAAAATTGGACCTAAGATTAGGTTACTATCATACATCAGCGAAAATGACGCCATTTCAAGCCCTATATGGGTATGAACCCCCGAAATGGAAAGATCTAGCTATTGTCCAAACAAATCTGCCTGCTGTTAAAGATCAACTAGAAGAAACCCAAAAAATCGTCCAAATATTAAAATAAAACCTAAATAATGCAAGGAATCGTATGAAGCAACAAGCAGACCGTAACAGAACCGAAAGAGAGTTTGAAGTTGGAGAATGGGTATTTGTTAAGCTCCAACCATACAAACAATTATCCTTAAAACAAAAGGGAAAAAACAAATTGGCACCAAAGTTTTATGGACCTTATTAGATCAACAAAAAGATTAGCCAAGTTGCGTATGGTTTAAGCCTTCCAGAGACAAGTCGTGTTCACAACGTCTTCCACGTATCTTGCCTTAAAAGGGCACTAGGTAACAATCAAACAGCACAAACAACACTTCCATCCCTAGATGATGAAGGAAGAGTCATTCTAGAACCAGAAGGTATTTTGTCTACTAGAGAAAAGAAGCTTCGTTATCGTACTATCAAGGAATATCTGATCAAGTGGAAGGACTTGCCCGAAGAAGAAGCTTCTTGGGAGAATGAAGCATTTTTTCAACAACATCCGTCGTTACGTATGCTTTGAGGACAAAGCATTCTTTCGAGAGGAAGGCAATGTTATGTACAAAATTAGTTAATTTTAGGTTATTATTTAATTTTAATTTTAATTAGACGAAAGGGCACGATCATAAGATCATGCCCTTTCCCAAAGGGTGTCCATGGCGGTATTTAAGCCAGGAGCCCCATTGTAATCAGACATCATCGGTAATTTTCATCTCTTAATAAAATATTTATATATATATATATATATTTCTGCATTCAAGCATTTTCTGTTTCATGAAATAAGCTCGATACTTTTGCATGCTAGGCACTGCCAATGCAAAAATACCTCCCGAGCTACAAAAACTAACAAATATGTCTAGTGTTGGTTGGCATGTGGAGAGTGTATCTTCTAGACACATGGCATAAGATAGGTCTTTATTCAATGACATTCAAGAGTAAGAGGGAGGCATGACTATGGAGCTTGGTGACAATGCCATTTACCCTATTAGGGGATTTGGCTCCATGTCATTTTGGATACTTTCAGGTCATGTTCTTGAGCTAGATCACAATTTATATTTTCCTACCTTAAGGAAGAACCTGATTTTAGTTTCTTGTGTGAAAAATATACATTATATAGTTGTCTTTGATGGATAGCAATGAACCATCAATGATTGTGGTTTAATTAGCTCAAGGACTTTGGCTAGAGGGGTGAAAGAGGGTATCATTTATAGGTTATGTGTTGATCTGGTGGCATGTGTACATTCTAATGGGAGATTAGAAAGGCCTTCTATATTTCAGGAGGTACGTGCATAGTGAGAGGTCATAGAGCCAAGTTCAACATTGGTTATCGATGCTCTGGTAACATCTTGTGTTGATGAGGATGTGATATATTTTAGTAAATAGGATTTTTACTTTAGTGATTGAGGAGAATATGGAGGTTGTTCTAGATTTAAATGCTTGGGAACATATAGGAGAAATCAGATCTTCGCTAAGGGCCAGTGTACCTCATAGGAGATATGTTAGTCATGTTGCATTGGCTCCATCTGTGAGAATTCTAGGTGTTCATTGAGGATATATGTAATACCTTGATGGAGAATGATGTTGAAATAGATTTTAGAGTTGTAGCTCATGGGAGTACTATAGACTACAAATCTAGGGACCATGTATTCTCTCTAGCAAAGGGAGTCACCTATGATGATACTCTTGCTAGGTATCATGGATTCTCTTAGGAAGAGAGAGTTAACCATGATGTTACTCTTACTTTAAGATTCTCTTAGGATCTATTGTAACCCTAGATACAACCCTTGGCTATAGGCCGTTAGTGCCTAGGACATCTATTAAACTTCATAACATCTTTAAAATTATTGGTTGGAGTTGGATTATGAAGAATGCAATGAATGACCCTAGTTCAGAAACCCATCTTTTACAACCAAAATGGCCATCCTTCTAAGGGGCAAAAACCTCATAATCTATGATATATCAAGAGACAAATTTAGAAGAGATGAGATTTGGAAACTTAAGCCAAATGGAATTTAAGTTTAAATCCCGAGAAATCATGAATGCAACAAAAAATAACGAAATTGAATGTATAATATAAGAAGCATGGAGTGCTCATTAAAGGGCTCTATTCAAGGTATAGTACCATATGAAACAAATTTGCAACATAGGTAGGCCTATAATATTAAATTATGCCAATTTTGCTGCTACATTATATCCTTCTCAATAGAAGAAAATAAGAGATGGAACAATGAAGACACCAATCAAAACAAGCTACATACTACAACTTACTCAGAAATTTGAATCAAACTGGTTTTTTTATTCACTGGCATCTTAAAGATTTCTTCATTACATAACAATCTGAATTCCAAAACCCCCCAAAACCCTTTCTCAATTCTCCATTTTTATTTTTATTTCCCCCCTAGAATTAACTATCTCTGTGAGTTATAAAGTTGATTATTTTACAATTAATAAACTATTTATTTAAAAAAGGTTTATACAAAGAAACTAATTTAAAGTGTTGGCCGTCATTTCTAATATTACATTTAAATATAAAAAATAAAATAAAAAAATAAAAAAAATCAAGGGATTTTTTTTCTTCAAAGAAATGGTTATGGAATGAGCTCAATTCCTTAAACATTTTAATATTATATATATAATAAGATACAATATTAAATTGTCCCACCCTTTCATAAAAATTTACAATACATGAATGTTTTATTTGATTCGTAAAAAATTATAATATAAAATTTGAAAGGGAGTGAAGGTAAAGCATTGGTGTTTTTCAGTGTCCCACACTGGTTTTGAAATTTGGGGAGGGGGTACTCATTTAATCTGAGCCATCAATGTGGTGATTCACAGTTTTCAACTTAGAACTTCTTGAGTGACCCCCTCATTAAACTTCGTCGGGGCAGGGATATCCATTCGCTCTAAGAAAACTATAGGGAAACAAAATGACAGAATAGGGAAACTGCAGCCAGGTGAACGATGGTCAAAGAGAATTTTGAGAAAGAGATTCGAGATAGGGCAAGAGGGTTTTGAGACAGTGGTTGGAGGTTTTCACGATGAGAGGGTTTCAATACATTGGTTGTAGGTTTTCATGGCGAGACAACGAGAAGCAAGGGTGAGACTGTAGACAACCAGTGGGACCGAAGAATGCTTAGAGGGACCTAATCTTTGCAATTGCCCAATAGTACCTCAGCAAGTTGAAGTCAAAGTAGCTAAATCATAATTTCAAAACTATTAAGGAAGGTTTTCTCCTTTTCCCATTTCCGTCTCTTATGATTTAAGTGGTGTTTATCTCATTTAAACTGGAACAAATTAATTGAGATCAATATAAAACTGAAGCAAAACACGATAAAACCAAATATGATGGTTAATCTGGAGGACCCAAAGGAAAGGTTTCCACTATTGAGAGAGAATTCCAACATAGAGGAGACGCAAATACCACTCCTTAAAACAACAAGAAACTGTTATGAAACCAGCTCAAGAAAAGATAGAAAAGATAGATCAACGACTTAGAATTCAGCCTCTTCGAGGGGGCAACCTCCTTTACATTACATAAATGAACAATTCTTTGATGATACAAATGACAAAACCTCCTTTCTATATATAGGAGTCTAAGGAGTCACAATATAATCCAACCGACCTAACAATAATAATATAAAGCCCCAAAAATAACAATAGAGGGATTCTATGGGGCACAGAAATAACAATATGGGGGTAATAGGGGCACAAAAATATAAATAAGGGGTATAACTACAATAGTAATGGGGTAATCACTAGTATTATAGGGACCCAACATGCCCCTCTCCTTCAAAAAAGTGTTGTCCTCTACACTTGAGTAGTTCTGGATACTTCTGCATAAAATTCTCATCCTCCCATGTGGAATCTTCAGCGGATAAGTTCTTCCACTTGATAAGATACTCTGAAATTGATCGATTTCGTAGCTGTCGAGTTCTTGTTTCTGTGACTGCTTCCGGTTCCAATATAATTTTTCCTTCCTCATCAAGTTCTGGCAATATTGTTTGAATTGGGAGCTTGTCACCTATAACCTTCTTTAAACATGAAACATGGAAAACTGGGTGCAATCGAGAAGCTGCAGGAAGCTCCAATTTGTATGCCATAGTACCAATCTTTTGCAACACCTTGTACGGACCATAATACTTTGGTGATAATTTATTATCCTTCTTAGCTTGCTTTAGGGACATTTGCTTATATGGTTGTAGCCGTAGGAATACCCAATCACCTACATCAAAACTTCTTTCACTGCGATGTTGATCTGCCTGTTGTTTCATTCTATTTTGTGCCAACACGAGGTTATCCTTTAAGAGTTGGAGGACTTGTTGTTGATGTTCGATGTGATGTTCCACTGCCTGAACCTTAGAATTTTCTCTTAAATATGATGTGATGGATGGTGGTTGATACCCATAAAGTGCCATAAATGGGGTCATTTTTGTTGCTGTATGGAAGGAAGTGTTATACCACCATTCAGCCAGAGGCAACCATTTGACCCATTGTGTCTGTTTATCAGATACAAAGCAACGAAGATATCCTTCCAAACATTTGTTTACTATCTCAGTTTTCCCATCAGATTGAGGATGATAAGATGAGCTATGAGCTAACTGAGTACCAAGACAAGAAAATAATTCTGTCCAAAATTTTCCAGTGAAAATGGGATCTCTGTCACTTACAATAATCTTTGGGTTTCCATGTAGCTTTTGAACTGTTTCCATAAATGCAGTAGAAACTGTACTGGCTTTAAATGGATGTGATAATGCACAAAAGTGTGCATACTTGGTAAGTCTGTCAACTACCACCATGATGACACTCTTTCCCTCAGACTTGGGTAAACCTGTGATAAAATCCATTGAAACCTCCTCCCAACGTTGGCTTGGAATGGATAAAGGTTGTAATAGACCCGGTGTCTTAATTGTTTCAACTTTATTTTGCTGGCAAACCAAACATTCCGCCACAAACTTTTGAATATCTGATTTAAGGCCATCCCAAAAAAATTCCTTCTTAACCCTGTGGTAAGTTTTTAAAAATCCTGAGTGCCCTCCTAAGGGAGAAGTGTGCAATTCCATAAGAATCTTTTGTTTTAGCTGGGAATTCTTACAGAGGTATAAGCGATCTTTGTACCATAACGAATCATTTTGCCAGCTAAATGTATCAGAAGTACTGGAATCTTGTTGTAGCTTTCGAATAAGTGCCCACACTTCTTCGTCATTCTTCCATTCCTCCCTTGCTTCGTTTATCCAATCTGGTTGGATAATAGAAATGGCACACAACAATGCTTCCACATCCTCATCCTTTCTTGAGAGTGCATCTGCCACCACATTTTGCTTCCCTTTTTTGTAGATGATTTCAAAGTCATAACCCAACATCTTTGTGACCCACTTTTGTTGCTCTTCAGAGGATAATCTTTGTTCTAAAAAGTATTTAAGGCTATCATGATCCGTTTTTACCTTGAAGTGTCTTCCCATTAGGTAGGGTCGCCATTTCTTAAGTGCATGGAGTATTGCCAACATTTCCTTCTCATAAATAGCTTTGCTTAAAAACTTTCCCTTGATTGGACGACTTTCAAAAGCAATGGGTCTTTCATCTTGCATTAGAACAGCACCAATTCCATTTCCTGAAGCATCACATTCCACAATAAAGGTTTTTGTGAAGTCCGGTGTAGCTAAGACCGGTGCTTGGCACATTGCCTCTTTAAGATGTTCAAAGGCCTTTGTTGCTTCCGGAGTCCATGAAAATGAATCTTTCTTCAATAATGTTGTTAGAGGTGCTGCTATTCTCCCATAATTCTTAACAAACTTGCGATAATACCCTGTCAACCCAAGAAATCCTCGCAGATGCTTTATGGATGTGGGGATTTTCCATTCCTTAATGGCTTTAATTTTGCTAGGGTCTACCTTAACTCCTTCATGAGATACAATATGACCCAAATATTCCACCTCCTGGACTCCAAAGAAACATTTGGATCTTTTTGCATATAATTGTTTCTCCTCCAATAGTTGTAGCACCTGTCAACATGTTCAACATGATCCTTCCAAGACTTGCTGTAGATTAGTATATCATCAAAAAATACTAACACAAATTTTCTAAGGAATGGTTTGAAAATTGAATTCATCAAACCTTGAAATGTTGAAGGTGCATTGGTAAGGCCAAAAGGCATGACCAAAAATTCATAATGACCCTCATGAGTTCTAAATGCCGTTTTCGGAATGTCTTCAATCTTCATTCTGATTTGATGATATCCTGAACGAAGATCCAACTTGGTGAAGTAAATTGATCCATGCAATTCATCCAGTAATTCATCAATGACAGGAATGGGGAACTTATCTTTAATAGTGAGCTTGTTGAGCTCCCTATAATCCGGACACATGCGCCATGATCCATCCTTCTTGTGCACCAATACTACTGGAGCTGAGAAAGAACTTTGACTCGGTTGAATTATACCAGCCTCTAGCATTTCTGCAACCATACGTTCAATTTCACTTTTTTGGACATAGGGATATCTGTACGGCCTGATGTTTGGAGGAACACTTCCTGGAATCAGATGAATAGCATGATCATGATCACGCATAGGTGGGAGACCCTTGGGAGTCTCAAATACCTTGGAATGATTGTCCAGGACTTTTTGGAGATCTGGAGAAATAGATGATTCCAATGTGGAAACATCTAGCGAACATAATTGTGCAATTACACCTCTTTGCTCCTTTTTTAGAAGCTTTGTCATACCATTAGAGCTGATTATCTTTCCTGGTTTCCCTGCAATACCCCTTAATTCAACTTCCTTTCCTTCCGTAGAAAATTTGATGAAAAGTTCTTGAAAATTAAAAGCTATTGTACCCAAGGATTGTAGCCATTGGACTCCTAGTACAACATCAGCACCTCCCATTGGAATGGAAAGCATTGGGCTAGTCAATACATATTCTCCCATGGATAGCTTGATATTATGGCACTTTCCAGAGCAATTTATTGTTCCTCCATTTGCAATCATCACTTGACACTCTGGTGCTGGATATAGGAAGCAATTCAATTCTTTTGCTACCCTACAATGAATAAAATTGTGGGTGCTTCCTGAATCAATCAACACTATTACCTTTTTCTTCTTGATTTGTCCTTCTATCTTGATGGTTTGAGGAGTGGTAATTCCCGCCAATGCATTACAAGATATGGTCGGATTTATTTGTTCTTCATCTAGGCTTTGTTCCTGGAGTATATCTTCTTCTTTTGACCTTTCTTGCTCCTTTTCTTCTTCCTCTTCACAATCTATGTAGAATAATTTCTTCTCAGCACACTTATGACCTTTAGTGTATTTGCTATCACAACTGTAACAAAGCCCTTTTGCTCTTTTTTCTTCCAATTGTTGTGGTGTCAACCTTATAGGTTGTGGAAGACTAGGGGCAACAACACTTCCGTCTTTATAGTTGTGAGTGGTATGCTTCCTAGTTGCCATAATTTTGCTTTCCATTTTTCTTGCTAACCTGAATGCCTTCTCTAATGAATCAGGTTCCCAAAGGCGAACATCATGTTGGATATTATCCTTTAAAGACCCTATGAACACATCAATCCTATGCTCCTCTGGAATATCTTTTACCCTTATGTTCAATTTTTGGAACTCCTTAATGTGCTCCATGAACCCTTTTGTTTGAGACTTATCAATTGGCTAAAAAAAGTGTTGCTTTTTGTATCTTCATAATGTGCTATCAATTCTTCCGTAAAAATTGCCCAAGTGATAAATTGTTTACGAGAACAAAGCCATTGATACCATACAAACTGATTTGGTTCCAAATATACAGTTGCCATACGTACCTTTTGTGCGTTTTGCACATTATTGAGATCGAAGAATTGCTCCATCTGTAATATCCATGTGGCGGGATCCTTGCCATCAAACTTCCTCATATCGATTTTTGGAATATGGTGATTCTTCGATCCAACATTAGCATCTATGGAATCATGATTAACATTTCTTTTGTTCTCATCATGAGTTTCCTTTACTACCTTTTCACCATTAGTGACCCTTTCTTGTAGCAACTTCTTCAATTATTCCATGTCTGTCTTCAAATCTGCCATGTCTCTCTTCAAATCTGTCTTCGAATCATCCATCTTAGCTTCCATGCCCTTTATCTTAGATTCCACGCTATTTATCTTAGATTCCACGCCACTTATCTTAGCTTCCACGCCATTTATCTTAGCATCTGTTAACTTTTGTGAGCGTGACATTTGTTGCACTTGTTCTTGTAATTTTGATATATCATGTAGCATTTCTTCCTCTTCTTCATGAGTCATGCTAGAGCTTTCAGGTTCCTTACTAGGTGTTTGCATTTTCTTTCCTCGGGGCATCAGTTACCGATAATAATGCTTTACTATGCCCTTTGAATTCCGTTAAACCAAGCTTACACAAAAATTTAAAAAAAAACTACACACCTTTTTTCACTTTATAGAAGCCTGATATTGAATCTGATGTATCTCTGTAATTTCGGATCATCCAGTTCTGAAATTGCTACCTGTAGTAGACTTCTACGTCCTCTTTCCAATGCCACAAGTCTGAGCCAAATTGGATTCTCCAAGGAAGAGTTATGTGAAATCTCCCACAGTGACTTGCTTTTAGACTAGTTCAGTAGAGCAAACTTGTACGACGTGCCACGAGTCACTGTTTCAACCTTTGAATCTGAAACACACATAAAAGAAACTACAGTCCGTCCTCTTTCTTTACCTTCTTACGAAATTTCAATCCGATCCCCTGAGAGAAAGTTATGACGATTTTCCCCAGGTCACCTGTTTTGAATGTAATTCAGGAGTCTGCAAAAGGACCAACTCTTTCAGATCATATCTCCGCAAATATCGCGCGAAAAGCTCTGAAATTCGGACCCAAGGTTCAGCGCGATTTCTTCTCAAATGGGTTTTTTTTGCGACTTCTGAAACGTCACAGAAAAAAAGTTATAGCAAAAATTCCACGATGACCTGTTTGGAGCAGCGAAACCCTAGAATCCAAAGCTCTGATACCAAATGTTATGAAACCAGCTCAAGAAAAGATAGAAAAGATAGATCAACGCCTTAGAATTCAGCCTCTTCGAGGGGGAAACCTCCTTTACATTACATAAATGAACAATTCTTTGATGATACAAATGACAAAACCTCCTTTCTATATATAGGAGTCTAAGGAGTCACAATATAATCCAGCCGACCTAACAATAATAATATAAAGCCACAAAAATAACAATAGAGGGATTCTATGGGGCACAGAAATAACAATATGGGGGTAATAGGGGCACAACAATATAAATAAGGGGTATAACTACAATAGTAATGGGGTAATCACTAGTATTATAGGGACCCAACAGAAACAAATTTGCAAACTCTTAGATTATTATGGAGGAGGTAGGGTACAACTGTTGTTTGTGATCTCAAGTGAAGGGTTCGCTGTCATTGCTAAACCTTGTTCATAAAGTAGGTGGGAGATATTATTGGAAACACAACCTTCAGCTCGTTAATGGACCTTCATTTCCTCACCCTGCCATAACAGTGGAGGATTTAGGAGGATCATGGGGTTCTTCTATGGAAGATTTTCTTCAGAAGGGCACTTCCAACACAGGCGAGAGATTGGTTTTTGTAAATGAAAAACAATATAAGGGGATTTTAAGGCGTAGGCAGATCCGAAAGCTAAGGCAAACACCTAAGAAAAAATTCGCAATGATCCTATTGAAAGTAAACAACATATCTAGCAAGGCTTCTCAAACTAGTGTAGAGAAAAGAGAAGTTATTATGGGTCTTGAATCAAGTCTGAACAAAACAGAGGGTTTTGTAGCAAACAAAGAAGGTAAAAAAGCAAATAATCATGATAACAAATGCCTATATAGTCCCACATCAACACCATTAATGTGGTCATTGGGACTATATGTGGAAGAGCTCATGAGCATGAGAAGGAGACTAGAAATTTTAAAAGTGAAAAGGTAGTATGAAGCCAACAAAGTAAATGAAAATGTGGAGTTCAGGGGAAAATTAGAGAGAGAAAATAAAGCTCTTAAGGAACAAATTGCAAACATGTAGGGCAAATTTGAAAAAGGGCAGCAAGAAATGGCTACCTTGAAACAAGAATTAGAGCAGATGAGGGTAACCGCCCTTGAGAAGTCATAATTGGTAAAATAAGAGGAAACAACACAAATAAAGGAGATTCAATTAGCATTTGTCGAAATGGAAATTAAAGAAAACCAACTAAAATATTGGATAGAAGAGGCTAAATCATGGTCACAAGTTGTAAGTGGGTCATCAAACAATAAAAAAGGAATCATTGAGAAGCAAATCAAAATTCAAATAAAAGAAGAACAAGACAAGCAAGGCAAGGCTACAAATATAATTATCAAAGGGTTGGGGGACTAAGGTGAAAATGAAAGGACTGACATCTTAGCAAGGGACTTTCTTAAAGATCAATTAAAGTGGACAAGGTGTATTCAACAAGCAATTAGGATCAGAAAGAAGGTAGAGGGACGAAGAGATAGACATGTAAGATTTATCTTGAGGAGTATATAGGATAAGAATATGATCCTTAGAAATAGAGGATTTCTTAGAGGCACAATAATCTACCTAGATGAGGACTTCACTCTTTCTCAACAAGAGAAACAAAGAAATGAGTGGGAAAAAGTGAAAGTAGCAAGAAATGAGGGAAAACAGGCATGGTTGACGAACATGAAAGCTCAAATAAGTGACTAGTTCCCAAATAAGAAATATGAAATACGGGCCCCATTAAACTGCTTACAGGTAATAAGCTGGAATTGTAGAGGTTATCCATGGAGAAGAGGTTTGGGGTTGGGGCCCATTATCAAAGGGGAAATATATTATCATTCTTGTAGAAAAACATGAGCACGATGGATGCAAGGTTCTAGATTTTGAGGGTTACAAGAAGATTTCAGTTTGGAACAAAGGGAATGAAACAGGCAAAGGACATGGGGGAGTCACAGTGCTAATAAATGAAAAATGGTGTGGAATTGTAAAAGTATAAAAAGAGGATCCAAATAAACAATACATTTAGCTGCAAATAACATAAAAGGAGGTTACTTTTAGGTTGGTGACTTGTTACTTTTCCCCAAAAAACTCAAAGATCTATTAAAGAAGAAATTTAGACAAGGAAGACCTGTATGCCTCATTGAAGAGAGATATATCTTTATTCATCCCTCTTGGGGAAATATTGTTACTAGGGTATTTTAACACAAGGATGGATAACAACCAATCCCTCCAGTTGATAAATGAAGAAAGAGGAGAAAACAATCCCCTATGGTTGGAAGAGGGGGTGGTCAACCTTGGGAAAGGGATTCACAAGATGAAAATGGGGGGGGGTGGCGCACTTTGGGATAGAATTATTGGGATTCTGTAGTTTGTTTGGCATGGTTATTTGAAATGGAATGAGAAGGTGGCCAGCTTCAGGAGGTATCACATGCAAAACTTGCAATGGTCAAAGTGTGGTATATTATGTAATCTACTCTCAAAGTTTCACCTCTACACTGTTGAAGTTCGATATTGGAAATTTTCCTATCGAAATGAAATATGAACATGCCCCTCTATTTGTTAAGCTATATTTTTCCCATAGTAGTCCACACGATATGAAAACTCTTGGAATACAAAAGAAAGCTCTTTACAAAGGAAAAATCCTCATAAATCAGGAAAACAGGGAAAGATTCAGTGTTGCTCTTAAGAAACAATTTCAGACTATAGAGCATGGTGTGGCAGATAAGAAAACCATTGAGGTGGGTTGTCATGTTCATTGCATTTTTTGATCCCAACAATTCACACGGAATTATGTGCATGCAAAAGGTCCCACCCCAAGAAGGGAGTTGCAAGTACTTTTCCGACAAATCCATGGTATGATGAAGAATGCAAGGCAGTCAGGAGATCTCTAAAAGAGATAAAAAGGAGCAAAGAAAACAAGAATAAATATCAAAAAATAGTACAATAAAGAAAAATATGTTAATTGAAGAAGAAAGGAGTTAATCTCTCTTGGAAATCACAACCCCAAGGGATTTTGGAAAGAGCTACAACAAAGGAGAAAGCAGACTAAAAACAATATTACAGGTGGCCAATGGTTGGAGTATGTGAGGCTCCTCTATGAGCGGGTGCACGAGAAAGATACTCCCCCCATAGTGAACACTTCAGTGGAACTATTCACAGAGGATGATATAAAGCAAGGAATAAAGAATTTAGAAAGTGGTAAAGCAGAGGACATAGACGGACTTAAAGTTGAATTCCTAAAATGGGGAGTTGAGATCCTTGCTCCTCATTTAAAATGGATTTTCAATGGGATCATCCAAGACGGATTTCCGGGAGAGTAGACTACTAGTGTGGTAATTCCTCTCTTTAAGAGTCGAGATATCCATAACCCTTCTAACTACCACACTATTATGGTCAACCCCCTCATGGGAAAGCTTTTTGGGAGCATGATAGAGCGAAGAATCAATATCTGGGAAGAAAGTGAGGGAAAAAGGGCAAAAGGACAAGCATGATTTAGACCTAGACATTTTACCATTGACTATTGTGTCACCCTTAGAAATTTCATAGCGAAAGTTTGGGACAATCAAGGTGAAACATCCTACTGTTGTTTTTTGGACTTCAAGAAAGCCTTTGACAAAGTGCCTAGGGACAAACTATGGAACATAATGGAAGGGTTGGGTATCCCAGATGAGTATGGAGAAGTTGTTCATAGAATTTATGAGAAGTTTAGAGCTAAAATCATAACAAGTGAGGGAATGTTTGAATGTTTTGGTAGCGATATTGGTGTTAAACAGGGATGTCCTCTATCCCCCACTTTGTTCGGTTTATATATTGATAAGCTCGAACCGTGGTTAAGCAAAGATGAGGGAGAAGGGGTTAATCTAGCAAGCTATGTGGTAAATTTGCTTCTATACACAAATGATCTTATTCTAATCTAAAAAACAACGCATCGATTAAGAGAACACTTAAAGGCCTTATAACACCTTTGTTAGGCGGTTGGGTTGCAAGTGAACATTGACAAGGCCAAAATCATGTTTTTCTCTTTAAGTAGAAAAGACAGACCAAACACTTTTCTTTTCGAAGGTTGTCCTCTGGAGATAGTGAAAGAATACAAATGTCTTGGGATTGAATTTCACCATAAGCTCAGTTGGGAGACTTTTAGGGTGAAAAGAATTTAGGGAGGTGTTGTAGCGGCTATAACCACCCTCCAAAATTTTTCCTATGCTTCGATTTTGGAGCTTTCCTTACTATCCACGATAGCTCATCTCACACTAATTCAGGTATTCGTGCTTCAAATGAGACTTATCTTTTCATTTTCGCTTGTGTTTACCTACTTAGTTGATTTTTCTAAGTCACAAGTTGATCTCCCAAATTGGTCTCATATCAGTTCTAGGTTCGCCTCCAAAAACTACGGAATCCTTGAGGGAAAGCAACCTTGATGATAGGAATTGTGCAGTCCTGATTTGCAGTGAGCCTTGAGCTCAAAAACTGCATAGTTATGTGAGGCAACCCAACATTGAGCCCAAAAATTTCATAACCCTCACTCAACTTAGAAACTGCACAATATACTGAGCTAGAAAGTTGCCCAGTTCCCCATAATTATGCAGTATTTCCCAGCAATGTGCATGGAAATTTTCCCTCGAAAAGCAAAATGCATCCCTAAAAATATGGATCTAGTTTTAGTATCCCAAAGGAGGCACTTGCACTATTTTTAGAAACTTCCGCCAAGTGTCGCTTTTTCCTTGATTTTAGGCATGTGCATCATAAACCCTAATTTATCCAAATCTATTTAATCGATGCTTCTAGAGATCATTTGCACACTTGATCTTGGAGCTCTAGCATTCTTGAGGATATCAAGGAACCTTCGGTGTGATTGTTGTCGCTTTTCCGGGTGAGTTTTTCTTTTGTTGTCTTTTGTCGCTTTTTCTATCACTTTTTGTTGTTTCACTTGTGTGAGTGTTGTTTCAAATTTTTCTCTTTTTGGTTGCTGGTGTTTTAACTTGTAGAAGTGTTGATTTAAGTTTTATATTTCCTTTCCTAATTGTCGCATTAGATTTCTTGTTTTTGCACCAATAGTCGTTATTGCGGCGACTCTCCTCCCTTACTTTTTTTTCCTTTTTTTTGATTAATTGTTGCACTTGATTCACATGCATTTATCTACACTTAGTCATATATGCACTTAGATTCACACTATATCTCATATCTTCTTGTTTTTCACACTTTCCTTGGGCAGATATGGGTTTCCGTTGGCTGGATTTCACTTTGCACAGTTGGCATTGTGCAATCTGGAGGCCCAAGCCACAAGCTTGGCCTTTGGAGTTGCACAATGCGCAGTTCAATCTGGCTCCAACTACACACTATGCAGTTCTAGGAGCCAGCCTCTCAGCTTGGCCATTGAGATTGCGCAATCCACAATCTCTCCCAAGCCTTTACCCAGGCTAAACTGCGAATTGCACAGTTTCAACCATCAGACTTGCACCTTAGCTGTTGGGACTGTGTAGTTCTAACAGGCAGATGGTCCCCCCTGTCGAGAAAAATTGCGCAATCCTTCCCATCTAGTGCCCAATTTTCTACTTTAACTTGCCTTGTAACTTGTTTTTCTCAAGTCTGACATTTTCTTTCCATGAGTGTCATTATTTTCCCATAGGTACAATAGTTATTGAACACCTCTCCAACAGTCACTATTACCATGACATCTAAGAGAGATGAATCAAAGGAAATCACTGAGAGTAGTACTGGGGAAGTAGTTGAGCAGACATCAATTGGTTTTCTAGTGTATGCAGATACTCAGTTGTTTATAGAGAAGGGATCAACACTGAAATGGAAACATATTAAAGACACTTTTGCAAAGGACTTTGAGGCAGACTTAGAGGACCAACAGGTTTATCTTAGCATCCAAAAGTTAGGGTTATACAAGGTTTCATGCAGGTATCCCACCTTCCCGTGTGTGGACATAATCAGTTGGATTGTCTCACATATGGATGAGAATACCATGACATTGAGCAATGCGAGTAGTTAGAAACTTTATACCTTCAGGGGAGAAGAATTTCAGCAGATGTATCACTTGCCCAAGCCAGTAAAGCGCATGGACTCACTCTTCTATGTCACCTACAACTATGTGAGCACAAGAGACATTATCAAATGTTGGGTGAAAGAACCATCCAAGTTTAGACAGACAACCACCTATATGTACAAGAAAAGTCCCTTAGTAAGGTTTACCAACTCTTGATTATCTTCGCTTCCAAAATCTACGGTCAAGAGAGAATTGAAACCTTTCCTGAAGGGTCGGCAGTCTTATTGGACCAGTTGGTGAATGATGGGAGGTCTTTCAACTGGTTGGATCTATTGGCTCAAAAATTGAAGGCCCATCTAGCACAGGTTCAGAATTCGCCCAAGGGTTCCGTATGTCTGCATACTTACTGGATGCAATTCATGTGCAACAACAATTCCCTAGCATGAACTGGACATGGACACCATGAGAGACTACTGTGAACATTTCTTGCAAGTTGATTTCAGACTAGAGTTATCGAGGAATAATGGCATGACTAACTGGCCACTTATGATCCTGTTATACAAGCTTATCTTTGAACAAGATCCACCTTGCATGTCACGAGAAGAAATGGAGGCGATAGTAGACACTACAGATTGGTATGCCTCACCAGGTGGCACATTTATTAGTGTTTGGTGAAGAGAAGCCTATGCATGTATCACCAAGGTACCTCACTGACAAACTAATCATGCAATAAGTATCATATCATCTCACTATCGGGTTGCCGGCAGCACGACATAGGAAGAAGAAAGCACCATGGCCCACTCTTCCTTTGCAGCTTGTATTATATGAGATAAATAACTTGAAGGTCACAAACGGTGAGGCTAAGGAAATTGTGAAATTTGAATTTGGCATTAAGGACTTTAATCCATATGATCCCCGCAGTATTTTCAAGGACCACTTTACGAGAGTCTACTTTTCGTGGATCGGCAGGTAATTTCATTAGCCATAGGAAGAGCCTTGGAGGTACTACTACAATGCCTCCAAATTCAATGGACCAATCACTTTAGAAATAACTTCACGGATTCTCCACAGACAGCGAGAGCTCCATAAGCAACAGGAGTAGAAGGCAACAATCACATGCTGGACAAGGGAAAGAGGAAGACTGCTGACAATCCAGAGGGATAAGAAAATCCTCTTATCTAGAAATCATATTTGGTAGTAGAAGCAAAGAGGAAGCAAAGGATGCAGAGAGCATAGCAAAGGAAGAGAGAAAAGTGGAAGTTTCAGGAAGCATAACTAGAGCTGTAGGAGGCAGATAAGAAGTTGAAGGAAGAACATGAGTTGAGGAGGAGAGAATGAGAAGAGAAGCACAAATAGGAGGAAAAAAAAAGGCAAGGCACGATGATAGAGGAAACAACACCGATATAGGTTTAGGAACAAGAACAACTAGCAGCGGAGGAGGAAGGTGAACAGATGCATGATTGGGAGCTTACTCAGTAGATTGAGCAACTGATCGAAATAACAAACATGGAGTTGGTACATGAGCCACAACATGAAGATGTAGACCTGATGTCGAGAGAACCACAAGTCATCCCTCAGTCTCCGCCACCTCCAACAGTAGATCCAACCTCGAGCAAGCAAGGAGATGTTGGTATCCTTGATGACGATCTGGTCATGGATGTGTACAATCTATCATTCGATGAGTTCCAAATGAGGATTGTACAAGTATAGAGGAAGTACTTTCCGGATGATCACGCATCACCTAAATTTATTAAATAAAGGGTGATAGTGTCAGACACTAGGAAGAATCCAAATGCCATTGTCGAAGACATCTTAGCCTATGCAGGAGCAACAAGATCAAATGTTCAGTATTTGATGGCCGAGAATGAGAAACTAGCACAAAACTTGTAGGCTGCCAGGCAAGAGGCAGAACAACTCTGATCAACATTGTAGAATGCAATTTCCACATTGGGGGAGATGAGAGCAATGATACTTGTTGAAGTATCAATGCTTGGAGAAACCACGTGGAATCTCTATGATGGGCTTGTCGCCATACAAAAAGTAGTTGTCCATTTGCATGGCTTAAAACACCATAGCAAAGAGTTTGTTAAAACTCTCAAAATCATGCAAGTTTCCATCGCCTATGTACAAGAGTGGAAAATGCGGTTCAAAGGGACCCCACTTGAATTAGTGAATAAAATGAAGCCACAGGAAGAGCTAGAGAAGGAAAAGGTTTGAATGATGATTTAGAACAACAAGCAGCTCACCTCATTCATTGGCAGCATACATGCCTCATATGTGCAGTTGTACAGTAGTTTGGATGTCTTGGTGAGAACACACCAGATCCCATCAATCAATTCCCTTACCAAAGCTAAACCCAAGAACAAGTCTACTAGGAGGTCAAAGAGTACTTGGAGTGTCTAAGACATGACACCACCAGGGAAGACTTGTAGCTGAGTGCACACAACATGCAAAAGCTCATCAGTGGTCTTTCCAAAGTCAAAACAATGATGCTCATTCTTCATAATGAGTTAGACACAGGTTCCAGGACAGTGTAATCGGATGCCATGGAGGCAAGAGTCTTCTTCCAGCAAGACAACATTAAGCATTTTTAGGACACCATTACACAGTACCAAGCTTGGCACCAATATGTCATCGAGAAGCGGCAAGTGGAAGTTGTTGAGTTGGACTTCTCCAAACTCCATCATCATGGTGTCGTGTCTTGTTAGGTTGTCTCTACCATATTTTGTCTTATATGGGTACAAGTGGAAAATTTAATATTATTTGAAATTATGGTCGAAGTGAAATTCCAAGTGTCAATATTGGAATATGAAAGTTCATCATGTAATGTAATGTGTTATTTTGTGAAGAAGTTGAAGAGTCACCCCATCTTGTTATAAATAGAACCTCATAACTCATGTAAGAGGCTTTTGGGAGCCAAGCTTTTGGCTAGGCTTAGGCTTAGAAAGAGCTTCAGAGTATTATGAAGAGCCTTGGCTTCTCCATAGCATAAAGCGAGTATACCTATTTGGAGGAGCAGGTGTTCTTGACTGTAATGTTCCACTATTGGGGCTAGTTGTCGTCAATGGTGTATGTATGGATGGAACTTTCACTTATAATAATAAAATCAAAGACATCATGCTTTCATGCACATGTTGTTAATATAGTATGACTATTCTTGTTGTATTGGTAATGTATTTAACTTACACATATGCTTATGAACTATTTTGTTTGCATTTGTATGAATCTTGTTGAATGTGTGTTGTTGGATTAACTCATTATTTTAACTTGTGGACTATTATGCATCTTAGCTTCCGATGTCATTTCGCTCATGTGTTTTTTTTAGATGTGTATTATTAGATGATTCCAAGGGGCACACTTCCTTTTCCCTTTATGTGTTGGAACCTTCATGCATCGCACTTGACTCTCCGTGCGGTCACATATTTTCTCTCACCCGAAGTTATCATACTTCTCTTTGCACGTTTCTGCGGTCAAGGCATTACATTACCACCCACAATTGGGACTCCTACTCCAAATGGTGTGAGGTCTAGTTGGGACTTCATATCGAGGAGATCCCTTGAATGTTGGCAGATCCAGTATCGTCAACATTTCTGGTGCTAGAAGGAGGGCCAGATGACAAGCTGAGCCCTTGAAGTTTGTTTTGAATTATGCACATATTGTATGACTTCTCACCAAATTATAGCCTCGACATGTTTTTCTAACTCTCCAAATCTAAAAGTGTGAGCGAGCATTTTAAATGACTTGTTCAAATTCAAGTTCAATGGCGAGGGTGGAACAACCTTACTAAGGCACATAGTTTCTTTTCTCGGTTTCTGCAACAGGCCTGACATCCAGTCCAAGGATGTTTCATGTAGGTTGTTTGATCTCATGTTTGAAGCGCACGTAAAGAAATGGTGTTACACATTGCCTGAAGCCTCCATACACTGTTCCAAATAATGTGTCGTAGAATCATGTTGTGTTTTCGATCTCTACAATCATAAATCCCTTAACAAGAAAATTTCGAAATTTTGAAAAACACCTGATGAATATTTTTATGATTTTCACAATTGTTTTATTCATTACTGCTTTAAATTTCTTGAAAATGAAGTTGATTGGGAGTTCTTAACTGGAAGATTTCAATATCTTGTTCACATTTCTTAAAATCCACATGAGTTAGAATCTTTTGAACTTCTCCCAACATACCTTAGTGTTAGAGCTTCTAAATCTGAGACAGACAATGTTTCTGTTCCAAATGACCCTCTGTCCCCTTCACATCAAACAACTCTAGCTTTGCAGGTCGAGGTGGTAGAAGTTGGTAATTCACCTGTTGATCTACCACCATCTCCTCCTACCCCACTTACTCAGAACTTCAGCGCAAATTTGGACTGTGACTTTGATGGTAGTGATGAAGTGTTATCTCCTCATCCTTCATCATTTGGTCCCTTTGATCCTCTGGATTCTGATGTGTTGTGTTCACATATCTCGAACCTCTCTTGTGATGTTCACGAGGATCAAGTTTATGATGAAGTCAGTGTTGAACAACCAACCTGCGATATCCTTTTTGGCGAGTATGTGTGGGAGTCTGAATAAGAATTTGCGGTAAAGGATGACCTCCTTCTGTCTGCACCTCTTTCACATTATCCTAACATTTTCCACGATTCTGTAATTTATGTTCAATCTTATGAAAATTCATTTTCATATGTTACTACTTTCGATCATTTGCAGAACACATGATGCCAGTGTTTCATTTGAATGCAGTGAGGACAAATCTATTTTCCCTGATCCTCCCAACTTCTCATCTTATATTTATAGGAACATAGAGGGTGAAATTTCTCATTTTCCATCATCCCCTCTTTGTGATTCTTCAAATCATGAGGATTCCTTTGTTCGTGATCTTGAACTTTCTGATCATGGTTGTCGTCATCTTTTCTGTCATCATATTTTCATTCATTCATCAAATCATGATTCTGATTCTTCCACTATTGATCTTTATAAGCCACTGATCTTTGATGATCCATATTCTGATGAATTAGAACCTCCCCAAGCTGTCAAGGAACTTCAGCCCGAGCTGATGGTTATGTCAAGTTCTCATAGTCTTGAGTTCAGTTCCACTTATTATCATAAATGTGTTGAATCTTTCCAGGCTCCCCATCACTCTGTTGTTCACATTGAAAATAAATCTACCTTACAATTTTCGCATCCTCCATCTGTATCACATGATCCTATTTCTCAATCATTGGAGGAGTCATGCATAGCAAGTACTATTGCAAAACGAAAAGTTTATTCTTTCTTCATGTTTGCTCATTTTTTAAGTTCGAAAGTGTGTACTTGCTTGCCTTCAACTCGCAATGTGTTTGGACACCATGGTACATCCACAGAATGACTTTCATGCACTTTCCATTTTTACCTTTTTGCAGATGCATTCAAACTTTGAAATTTTTGGTTTCTATTGTCCTATATTTCTTCTTTGTTGGTTTGCTTGTATATCCTTTTTGACATACATGCCATCGCCTACATAGGTCGACCAATGAGCCGATGGTTTCATTTGAGGTATCACTTTACATGAGTTGGCCTATGTTCTGCTTAGGTTAGGAGTAGGAGTAGTTTTTCTTTTCTTTGTTGTTTCCTTGATTTGCTTTACCTTGTTTCGCTTTTACTCTGCTTCTTTCTGTTTGTTTATTTTTCTTTGCAGTTGTAGGTTAGTTTTCGCATGAAACAATCTTTGGCTTCTAGGCAAGCTAGGTGAAATCCAAGAGGAATTTGTATTGCTATAACCATTCAGTTATCTGCGTATTCCCGCTCTTTATGTGAATCTTGCATTTCTTTGAGTTGATGATACCCTGATGGAAAATATGTTCCTTTAAGAGAGATTCATGGTGAAATCATGATGCTTGCACTATTAACTAGTACCACCTAATCTAATCGGTTTTTTATTTTCAGTTAACCCTTGTCAACTAAGTCAAGTAGAGTAAGGAGAGGGGGAAAACCTTAACAAGTATGTCAAAGGTACATGTAAATATCCTTCTCTGAAGGAACAACCTCTTCCGCTCTCAATAAGTTGGGATCCATATTCCACCTCATGAAATAAATAAGTCCCTATGCACATTTCTTTGAACAAATAAAAAATTGAAAAAAAACTTCGTCGAGCTACTATCCAGGCTCCCTGGCAGTGGAGCAATGCTTGTTTTTTTGAAGTGACTCCATCGAGGTACTATCCAGGCCTGTTGGTAGCAGAGCAACATCAAAGATGAAACTAAAACTATGACAATCTATTTTACTTGTGCATCTATATACCCCTCATCCCCAACCAAAACAACTCAGTCTAACTTGGCTTGGTATGTGTGCTACCGATGAAGAGAATGGTAGGGACTACATCTGTAACTCAAGGTAAGTGAAGAAGTTATGATAAAAAAATAACTGAGCAATACTTTCAGAAGAGTTAGACTTGCTTTGCATGAGACAAGGTCCATACAGAGAGTTGGATTTCTACTAGTGTATCGCCAATGTTGCAGTGGCTACAACCACCCTCCAAATTTTTTATTATGGTTCGATTTTGGAGCCTTCCTTACTATCCACAAAATCTCATCTCGCATTGATCCAGGTATTCGTGCTTCGATTGAGACATATCATTTCATTTTCTCTTGTGTTGGCTTACTTAGTTGATTTTTCTAAGTCACAAGTTGATCTCCCTGCTTAGTCTCACAACAGTTCTAGGCTTGCCTCCAGAAACTGCACAATCCTTGATGGCAAGAAAACTTGATGATGGGAATTGCACAGTCTTCAATTCCAATGAGCCTTGAGCTTAGAAACTGTGTAGTCATGGGAGGCAACCCAACACTAAGACCTTAAATTATGCAACCCTCACTAAGCTCAGAAACTCCGCAGTGCATTGAGCTAGAAAGTCACCCAGTTCCCTAGAACTACGCAGTCTTTCCCAACAGTGTGCATGGCAAGTTTCCCTAAAAAAATCAAAAAGAAAAAATCGTCCCTAAAAAATAGGGCTCTACTTTTAGTATCCCTAAGGAGGTACTTGCACAATTTTTAGAAACTTCCGCCAAGTGTCGCTTTTCCTTGATTTTAGGCATGTGCATCATAAATATTAATTTGTCCAAATATATTTAATCGATGCTTCTAGAGCTCATTTTCACACTCAATCTTGGAGCTCTAGCATTCCCGAGGAGATCAAGGAACCTTCGGTGCGATCGTCGTTGCTTTTTTGGGTGAGTTATGATTTTGTTCTTTTGTCACTTTTCTATCACTTTTTGTTGTTTGGCTTGTGTGGGTGTTGTTTCACTTGTTTCTCTTCATGGTTGTTGGCGTTTTAACTTGTAGTAGTGTTTTTTTAAGTTTTATATTTCCTTTCCCAAGTGTCACATTAGTTTTCCTGTTTTTGCACCAATAGTTGTCATTACAGTGACTATCCTCCCTTACTTCATTTTCCTTTTGTTTGATTAATTTATGCACTTGATTCACATGCATTTATCTACATTTATTTATATTTTCACTCAGTTTCACAATATCTCTCATATCTGCTTATTTTTCACACTTCCCTTGGGAAGATATGGGTTTCCCTTGGCCACATTTCACTTTGCACAGTTGGCACTACACAATCTAGAGGCTCAAGCCACAAGCTTGGCCTCTGGAATTGCACAGTTCAATATGGATCCAAATATGCATTGTGCAATTCCAAGAGCCATCCTCTCAGCTTGGCCACTGAGACTGCGCAATGCGTAGTCTCTCCCAGGCCTCTACCCAGGATGAACTTCACATTGTGCAGTTTCAAACATTAGGATTCCACCTTGGTTGTTGGGAACACGCAGTGCGCATTTCCCACAGTCAACCAGTCCCCCTTGTCAAGAAATATTGCGTAATCCTTCCCATATAGTGGCTGGTTTGCTACTTGAACTTGCCTGTAAGTTTTTTTTTATCAAGACTGCGATTTTCTTGCCCTGAGTCTCCTTTCTATCCCACAGGTACAAGAGTTGTTGAGCACCTCTGTATTAGTCATTGTTACCATGGCATCTAAGAGAGTTTCATCAAAGGAAACCACCGAGAGAAGTACTAGGGAAGCAGTTGAGAAGACATCAGTTGATTTTCTAGTGTATGTAGATACTCAGTTGTTTATAGAGAAGGGATCAACACTGACATGGAAACAGATTAAATATACTTTTACAAAGGACTTTGAGGAAAACTTAGAGGACCGACAGGTTTATCTCAACATCTGGTAGTTATGGTTATACAAGGTTGCATGGAGGTATCCCTCCTTCCCATGTGCGTACATCATCAGCTGGATTGTCTCACATATGGATGAGAATACCATGACATTGAGCAGTGCCAGCGGTTAGAAGCTTTCCACCTTCAGGGCAGAAGACTTTCAGCAGATGTATCACTTTCCCGAGCCAGTAAAGTGCATGGACTCACTCTTCTATACCACCCATAGCTATGTGAACATAAGAGACATTGTCAAATGTTGGGTGAAAGAGACATCGAAGTTTCAACAGACACCCACCCATGTGTACAAGACAAAGTCCCTCAGGAAGGCTTACCAACTCTTGATTATATTTTCTTGCAGAATATATGGTCAAGAGAGCATTGAACCCTTTCTTGAAGTGTGGGTAGTCTTATTGGAACAGTTGGTGAACGATGGGAGGCTGTTCAACTGGTCGGATCTGTTGTCTCAAAAATTGAATACCCATGTAACACAGGCTTACAATCCGCCCAAGGGTGAGCAAGCAAGGTTCTATATGTATGCATACTTACTCGATACAATATGTACACAACAGTAGTTTCCTGGCATGAATTGGACATGGACACCATGAGAGACTGTCACGAACATATATTGCAAGTCGCTTTCATATTGTAGTTATTGAAGAGTAATGGCATGACTAACTGACCACTTTATCATCCCGCTATACAAGCTTATCTTTGAACAAGATCCACCTTGCATGTCATGAGAAGAAATGGAGGTGATAGTAGACAATGCAGATTGGTACACCTCACCAGGTGGTACCTTTACTGGAGTGTTTGGCAGAGAGAATCCTCTACATGTCTTACGTAGGTATGCCACTAAAAAACAGATCATGCAATAAGTATCATACCATCTCTCTACAGGGTTGTCAGTAGCATTGCACAGGAAGAAGAAAGCACCATGGCCCACTCTTCCTTTGCAGATCAGATTATACGAGATAAATAACTTGAAGGTCGTAGATGTCGAGGCTAAGGAAATAGTGAAATTTGAATTTGGCACTAAGGACTTCAATTTGTATGATCCCTACAATATTTGCAAGGACCACTATACGAGAGTCTACTTTTCATGGATCGATGGGGCATTTCATTTGCTAGAGGAGGATCCTTGGAGGTATTGCTACAATGTCTTCAGACTCAATAAGCCAGTCAACTCTAGAAGCAACCGAAATAGAAGGAAGGAATCCCATGCAGGACAAGGGAAAGAAGATTGTTGACAGTCCAAAGGGAGAGAAAATATGAAAAATGAAAGCAGATCCTCTTATCGAGAAAGAAACTTTGGTAGCATAAGCAAAGAGGAAGCAAATAATGTAGAGATCAGAGCAGAGGAAGAGAGAAAAGAAGAGGTTGCAGGACGCAGAACTGAAGTTTCAGGAGACAAAAAAGAATTTGAAGGAAGAGCAGGAGTTGAGGAAGAGAGAACGAGAAAAGAAGAAAAAATAGGAGGAAGAGCAAAGGCAAGGCACGATGACAGAGGAAACAATGTTGATAGAGGTTTAGGAATAGGAAGAACTAGCAGCCGAGGAGGAAGGTGAACAGATGCAGGATCAGGAGCTTGCTAAGCATATTGAGAAACTGATCGAAATGACAAACTTGGAGTTGGAATAGGAGCCATTGCGTGAAGATGTTCATCTGATGTCAAGAGCACCATAAGTCATCCCTCAGTTTCCACCACCTCCAACAGCAAAGCCAGCCCCGAGTGAGCAAGGAGATGTTGTTCTCCTTGATGATGATTCATTCAAGGATGTGTACAATATACCATTCGATGAGTTCCAAAATAGGATTGTACAAGCGCGAAGGAAGCACTTTTCGGATGATCACGCATCACCTTCATTCATTAAAGAAAGGGTGATAGTGTCCAACATGAGGAAATATCCAAATTCCATTGCCTAAGTCAGCTTGGCCTATGTAGGAGAAACAAGATCAAATGTTCAGTATTTGACTGCCAAGAATGAGAAAATGGCACAGAACTTGCAGGATACCATGCAAAAGGCAAAAAAACTCTAAGCAATAGCACAAAATGTAGTTTCCACATTGGGGGAGATAAGAGCAATGATACTTGCTGAACTATAAATACTTGGAGAAACCAAGAAAAAGCTTTATGATGGGTTTGTCACTGTACATAAAATAATTGTCTATTTGCATGGCTTACAACAACAGAGCAAATATTTTGTTAAAACTCTAAAAAACATCCAAGCCATCATCGGCTATGTACAAGAGTGGAAAATGCAGTTCAAAGGGACCCCACTTGACTTGGTGAAGAAAATGAAGCCACAGGCAGAGCTGGAGAAGGAAAAGGTTTGAATGTTGATTCAGAACAATAAGCAGCTCGCTTCATTCATTGGCAACATACATGCCTCATATGTGCGGTTGTATGGTAGTTTGGATGGCTTGGTGAGAACACACCAGATCCCATCAATTGGGTCCCTCACCAAAGCTAAATCCAAGAACCAATTCCGACAGGAGGTCAAATATTACTTGGAGCAGCTAAGAGAGGATGCCACTAGGGAAGTCTTGTAGCTGAGCACACACAACATGCAGAAGCTCATCGTTGGTCTTGTCAAAGTCAAAACAATGTTGTTCATGCTTCAAAATGAGTAGGACACAAGTTCTAGGATAGTGTCTCAAATGCCATGGAGGCTAGAGTCTGCTTCCAACAAGACATCATTAAGCACATTGACCATGGAGGCTAGAGTCTGCTTCTAGCAAGACACCATTAAGCACTTTGAGGACACCATTACACAGTACCAATCTTGGCACCAATATGTGACCGAGAAGCAACAAGTGGAAGTTGTTGAGCTGGATTTCCCCCAAACTCTAGCATCATAATGTTGTGTCTTGTTAGGCTGTCTCTACCCTAATTTGTCTTATATGGGTACAAGTGGAAAATGTAATATTATTTTTAATTATGTTGGACTTGAAATTCCAAGTGTCAATATTGGAATATGAAAGTTCATCAGCCCCTCTTGTTATAAATAGAACCTCATAACTCATGTAAGAGGCTTTTGGGAGCCAAGCATTTGGCTAGTCTTAGCCTTAGAAAGAGCTTGGGAGTATTGTGAAGAGCCTTGGCTTCTCCATAGTGTAGAGCGAATATACTTCTTTGGAGGAGTAGGTGTTCTTGACTGTAATGTTCCACTATTGGGGATAGTGGTCGTTAATGGTGTATGTATGGATGGAAATTTCACCTATAATAATAAAATCAGAGCCATCACGCTTTCATGCATATGTTTTTAATATAATAGGACTATTCTTGTTGTATTGGAAATGTATGTTATTTAACTTACACATATGCTTATGAACTATTTTATTTCCATTTGTAAGAATCTTGTTGAATGTGTGTTGTTGGATTAACTTATCACTTTAACTTGTGGACTATTATGAATCTTGGCTTGTGATGTCATTTCGCTCGTGTGTCCCTTTCGAGTTGTGTACTATTACAAGGTTCCAAGGGGCGCACTTCCTTTTCCCTTCATCTGTTAGAACCCTCATGCATCACACTTGACTCTCTGTAGGGTCACAAACTTGCTCTCAGCCAAAGTTATCATACTTCCCTCTACGTGTTTCTGCAGTCAAGGCATTACATTACCACCCACTGCTGGGAATCCTACTCCAAACGGTGTGAGGTCTAGTTGGGACTTCATATCGGGGAGATCCACTAAATTGTTGGCGAGTCTAGCACCATCAACAAGAGGATGGAGAGCCTCATACTTACTCCAAAATAGGTGCAGAAAAGTTGAACTTTGGTATTGGAAAACCAAGAAAGCCCTTTTTGGTTTGTTGGTTATGTTGGTTGTTCTCTATGGTTGTGAAGTATGGGGAAGTAGCATTTCAACTTGTAGCTGGAGAGAGTTAGAAAGAATACAGAAACAATTAATTACTACCAATCTCAAAGTTAAATCCACAGTCTCGTACAAAATCCTTTTGGCTGAAGCAGGTACTTTTCCATTGGAGGCAACAACGATAACCAGGTTAATATGTTATTTAAAGAAGGCTAAAAGCATGGATAACCAGTGTTGTCCCAAGATAGCTATGGAAGTGGAATTAGATTGTAGGAAGAAAAATTGGATGAAGAAAAACAAAAAATGGTTGAGTAAGTGGAATATCAAGCTGCATGAATGTCCTAGCACCAACAAAGAAATAAAAAAAATTGTGATGGAAAAATTTAGGACTGCCATGTGGACCAATCACAATGGATGCAAAAAAGCATACTACATCAAAGAGTTCAATCCAACTTGTGACCATGGTGAGAAAACATATTTAGGGGCAACTATTAAAGGAAAAGCAAGGGTGCTAGTGGCACAGTTGAGGACAGGGTCACATCACCTTAGATGTGAGACTAGTAGGTGGAAGATTCCCAAGGAGGGTTGGGAAGAGAGAACTTGAATTTTCTGCGATAAGGGTGTGGTGGACATGGAATGGAACTTTTTCATGGAGTGTGTAGCCTATGAGGATATTTGCATTCAATATGAGAACAATATAAAGGTTGAAAACATGCACCATCTATTTGACGAAGATAATGTTAGAGAATTATATATTATAGAGCAATGGAACACATAAAATATTGCAGAAATATAAACACAGAAATAGCATAAAACAAGAGAGACACAGATATACGTGGTTCACCCAGTTTGGGCTACCTCCATGGAGAAATAGCTAGTCCTTCTTTTTATATTATCCAATAAACTGAAGAGATACAACCTACAGTAGATCCGTTGTAATTCCCTCTTCGCTCTCAATCTCCTCTCTCTTCCTCACTCAGAATACAAATATACATAGACACAATACAATTCCCTCATATATAGCGATGGGTTTCCTTCTTGGGCAAAAAACCCTAAATTAAACATAACTTCTACCGTCAGATATCCGCCTAATGAACGACCCAGATTGAATATGAAATTACAACATTTTACAAGGCAATTTTACATCTATTCTTAGCTTCGGGGGTGCTTCCCCGATTCCCCCGCCGGGGGGGGGGGGCTCCCAAAGGTCGCAGCCGACCCCGCCTAGACCCCCCCTGCAGTGAATATTTTATGGGCGGCATTCTTGCCCCATTACATACTGGGGTCCAATGCGGCGATACCTTTGAATACACACCCAACAATCTCCCACTTGGAGACTGATTATAGCAACTCCACTGCTGCTTCATTTGCTGGACAATGACTCCACTTTGGACCTAGTTGTTTCTCATCTTCTTCATGATACTTGAAGACCAATTGAAACTGAGAAAATTCTCAGTTTCTCCTTGGTCTTTTGTTAACATATTTGCAGGATTCTGGCTAGTGTGTATCTTTTCCAGCTTCAACTGTCCATCTTCCAACGCTGACGGTATGAAATGGTACTTGAGTTGTATATGTTTAGTCTTGGAATGAAATGCAGAGTTCTTTGCAAGATGTATGGTACTCTGGCTGTCACTGTATAACTTGCCCGACTCTTGCTTCTTACCCAATTCATCTAGAAACCTTTGTAACAAAATCATTTCTTTACTAGCCTCTGTAGCAGCAACATACTCTACTTCTGTTGTTGAGAGTGCAACAACACTTTGCAATTTTGAGATCCAGCTGACAGCTGTTCCACCTACAGTAAACACATACCCTGTTGTGCTTCTCCTGTTATCTCTATCATCTGCCATATATGCATCAACATATCCCTGTAGAGAAATGTTTGAACCACCAAAGCATAATGCTTGATTTGTGGTACCTCTCAATTACCCGAGAATCCACTTCACTGCCATCCAATGTTCTTTTCCTGGATTGTTCATGTACCTGCTTACAACTCCCACTGCATGTGCAATATCAGGCCTTGTGCAAACTATTGCATAAATTAAGCTTCCAACTGTTGATGCATATGGAACTTTAGACATATGAGCCATTTCTTCATGAGTCTTGGGACATTCCTCCTTACTTAATTTGAAATGGCTAGCCAAAGGTATACTAACTGGTTTTGCATTCTACATATTAAACCTTTACAACACCTTTTCTATGTACTCACTTTGAGACAATATTAATTTGCGATTCTTCCTGTCTCTAGTTATTCTCATACCAAGGATTTGTTTTGCAGCACCCAAATCCTTCAATGCAAATGAGTTTGCCAATTTTCTTTTGAGCACATTTATTTCTTGCATGTTAGAACCTGCAACAAACATGTCATCTACATACAATAACAATATAATATAGCTGCCATCATTTTTCCTTTTGAGATAAACACAATGATCAGAGTGACATCTAGTATAACCTTGTTCAAACATAAACCTGTCAAATTTTAGATACCACTACCTTGGAGCCTATTTTAAGCCATACAAGCTCTTCTTCAACCTGCACACTAGTTTCTCCTTCCCTTTTACCTCATATCCTTGTGGCTGCTGCATATATATCTCTTCCTCCAAATCCCCATGGAGAAAGGCTGTCTTTACATCTAACTGCTCAAGATGAAAATCTTCAGTTGCTACTAGACTTAAAATAATTATGATTGAAGTCATTTTAATAATAAGAGAAAATATCTCATCAAAGTCTATACCCCTTTTCTGTGCAAACCCTTTCACCACAAGTCTAGCTTTATACCTTTTTCTACCTCCATCTTCTTCCTTCAACTTGTAAACCCATTTATTCTGCAATGCTATTTTACCTGCAGGAAACCTGACTAAGTCCCAAGTCTGGTTATGTGCTAAGGAGTCCATCTCTTCTTTCATGGCTTGCTCCCACTTCTTCCTGGTTTCTACCTGCACTGCTTCTTCATAACATTCTAGTTCACCAGAATCAGTCAACAATACATAATATAATGAAGGAGAGTATCATTCAGGGGGTCTACTTATCCTGGTAGATCTTCTAACACCACTTTCAGGTGTTTGAGGTGCTTGTTACTGTTGTGGTTGTTGTTCTGGATATTGATCATTATGATTTTCAGGAACCATCACTTTTTCTATGATCTCGTTAAGCACTGTGTATTCTCTGTTTTTTTTCCTGTTTCTTTTCCTACAGCTGATCCTTATACAAAACCTTTTCATTGAATATGGCATCTCTGCTCCTAATGATTTTGTTTTTTTCATAATCGTAAAAGTGATAACTAAAATCATTAACACCATATCGAATAAAGGTACATTTCTTTGATTTTGCCTCAAGATTTGTTCTATTTTCTTTATTAATGTGGACAAAGGCTTCACAACCAAAAGTCTTTAAAAAATAGTAGTTTACCTTTTTACCTGTCCATGCTTCCTCTGGAATACCACCATCCAAGGAACTTGAAGGCCCTCTGTTTATTAGATAAACATCAATATCTATATCATCTGCCCAAAATTTTAAAGACAATCCTGCATGCAATCTCATGCACCTTGCACGCTCCATGATTGTCCTCATCCTTTCTAACACACCATTTTTTTGTGGTGTTCCTGGAACTATATTCTCTCTACGAATTCCATTCTCTGAACAATACCTATCAAACTCTTTGCTGTAATATTCACCTCCATTGTCTGATCTGAGACACTTCAACCTTTTTCTTGTGTCATTTTCAACCAAAGATTTCCATTTCTTGAAAGTATCAAGTACATCAGATTTATTTTGAATACAATAAATCCAGGTTTTTCTAGTTGCGTCATCAATAAAAGTAACATAATAACGAGAGCCACCAAGAGATGATACCTGAGCAGGTCCCCATACATATGTATGCACAAGCTCTAATTTTTCGCTCTTCTTTTCTTTCCCAACTCTAAGGAATCTGACTCTCTTATGTTTTCCATAAACACAATTCTCACATAATTTTAAATCAACATGCTTCAAACATGGCAACATATTTCTTGAGTGAAGAATCTGCATCCCCTTCTCACTCATGTGCCCGAGCCTATGATGCCACAATATCGTATCTTCTCCTGTAGAAGTTAAAGCATTAACAAAATTAGAAATACCATTGCATAAATACAATGTACCAACCTTTCCTCCTTTTGCTATTACCAGGGATCCCTTAGTGACCTTCCAGGTTGTATCTGTGAAAGTAGTTACGCAACCTTCACCTCTCAATTGCCCTATTGAAATCAGATTTTTCTTCAGATCTGGAACATGTTGTTAAAGCCTAGATTTGCCTCAGGCTGAAAAGGCAAGGTTCTAGGTCCACATCAAACCACGCTCAGCCTCGTAGCTAGCCCTACAAGGACAGGAGAGGGCTCTCTCTGGGTCAATCTCAGCGAAAGATAATCGATGGGACTTGAGATGAGTGATTTAACAACTGATCTTAGGCTAGGTATGAAGTGCAAGGATTTTTTTTGAGTTTTTGAGGGTTTTGTTGGAAAAAAGGGACAGGCAAATTTGGGTCCCGGGATGAGGCCTAGTTTTTACAGAGTTCTGATTGGGGCAAGGAAGGCAATTGTTTTGATGCTTTGGATTGAATGAATGGATGGATCAGACTGGTGAGGAGCTAAGGAGGGTAAGAGGGTCTCAAGAGTCCTCCTCAAATAGATGAAAACATGTAAAATTAAACAAAATTTCAAGGTAGATCACAACAGTCCAATGAATTCTACCTCAAGCACTCATTTGTTTAATTTCAGAAGAAAAGAGAAGGGAAAATGATACACATAAACATCAGTAAAATTACAAGTACTTAGAGAAAAACACCATCAAAACACAGAGCCACATGGATCCCAATAAGTGTTGCAAAACCCTGGTCTTTCCTTTGCCAAAATTGTAGAAATGAAATGTATAATAGGGTGCCAAGCAATCCCAAGTATCCAACCATGAAAATGACTTAGAAATTACACAATATAGACAAGACAAAACCATTTCCTTGCCTCTAGGGGTTGATATCATCATTCTAGGAGCTGTTTGAACCAATTCTAAACAAGGAACTGAAATCTAGGCAATCAAACAACTTGCCTCTATATGCTAGGAAACTGATTCATTCATTTAATTTTGACTTTTTAGTGAATGAATCCTCTATAATAAGTAAAAATGTGCCAATAATACATCATGGTCATCAAATTACATCATGGTAGATCAATAGTTACATCAAAAAGTAAAACTAGTCAAAACTGGGCGAATTTCTGAGATGTACAGTGAAAAATAGGCAAAAATCCTCTATGCGCCACGCTTGATTCTCTATGCACTGTGCCACTTTGGAGCTGAATTTTAGGCCCTTCATGGAGTCCAAATTGAGCCCAAGATAGCTTGTTGGAAAGCCCTACCTGTCTACTTTCCAACCCAAGTGGAATTTCTGAATTTGGATGTCATTTGCCCCTCCAAAACTTCAATCTCCCAAGACTGCTTCCTGTGTGTCAAAATAAGGGCAGTGAGGTCATTTTTTGAGTGTTTTTGACCTCTTGAGGGCTCAAAACCTGCCCAAATTTCTTGGCCATGCACAAGCAATCATAATTTTTCATGCCAAATCCAAAAATGTAAATTTTTTGTAATTTGGAGCTCCCTAGCAAAAGCGCGCGCCACGTGGCGCGGCGCATAGGGAGGAAAACCCTATTTTTTTAGTGCAAAAATTTTCAAAATGCAAAAATTGCTCCAAATTTCTTGAAATTTGGGCTGTAGGTCCCCAATCAAGTACCATGCTCAGCCAAAGAGGCTTCAGCCAAGATTTGGAGCCGATCATGCGTTTTGCGCCTCCTCAGTACCCTCCTGGTGTATGCAGTTCAGTGGTGCAATTACTATCTTGTTCATATGATGAATCTGTGTCCGTCATGGTGTTGCAATGTGTATGACAAGTGTATGTTTGATTGGTTGAAAATGAGAAATGAAGACTTGATGTCTTTGTCTCCAAGTGCCAAATATGCCAAAGGGAAATGAGGGACTGTGAGAAATATGGAACAGTGGGTATAATGGAGTGAGGGAAAGGGTATGGTTCAATCAAGTGAAGTTTGCAATGTGAGGACAATCACTTGATTGTGTTTTAGGAATGCGAGGTTTGGGGATTTAGGAATTTTTCAAATGATATGGGAAAAAGAGAGTAATAGGGTATGGTAGGGTTTAGGGATAGGAAAATAGGACTTTAGAAATAAGTGATTTTGGGATGTAGAGGAACAAGGGATTTAATAGGGATGATGGGTTTAAGGTGAGGGGAAGAATCAACACGGTGAAGGGGAAAAGGAGTCTTTGGCACCAAGACACCAAAACACAACCCTAAGGAGCAGCTTTAAACAAAGTAATAAGGTTTGCAATTTGACATCACAAACTCTCATAATCCACTTCAATGAGCATCAAACATGTTAATGACAATTTCATAAACTTCTTGGAGCGAGAAGAACCAAGCGGATTGGAGTTTTTTTGAAACAAATGACAAAAATTTGAGTTTTGGCTCTGTGCACCACACAGCATGCCCAATGTGCCATGCCTCACCAATGCATCGCGCCCTTGTTATTTTACACTGGAAATCAGAGCCCAATGTGTCGCGCCAGTTATGTGTGCCGCGCCACCTACCCAGTGCGTAACACTTTTTCCAGAAGACTTTTGGAGGCCTTCCTGGTGTCCAAATCAGGCGTGGGATAGCTCGTTGAAAAGGTCTTTGAGTCTACTTTCCAATGTAATTAAAATTTTTCAATTTGGAGTTCATTTTCCCTGTCAAAAATCAAATCTCCCAAGACTGGTAAAAAATATACCAAATGAGGCTGCCTAAAGGCAGAGTGCTGTTGCAATCAACTTTTGAAGGTCTTCCTCAACTCCAAATTGAGCTCATGATAGCTCATTGGAAAGATATTTGTGTCTAGGTATCATTTAACACATTAATAAAGTAATTTGGCCAACCAAGCTAGGAGAAAGCTTGATTTTTCCAAGGTCACTTCAGAGGTGCATCAATTCTCCCGAGGCAACTGTATTTTTGACATTTCTCCTAAACCATGACACCTGTGTAAAAAGTGAAGGAGGTTTTTCTTCCTTGGCCTATTGTGGACAAAAAAATCTCTCAGTTTTCCAAAATACATCTTTTCTTTCTCAAAAAAATCATTTGAGTAAAACCTACCCCGATGTGTGGAACAGGGGATTTGTTGAAATGAAGTGAAATGAAGGAGATAAGGGGCTTCTAAATTCTTGAGAAAATTTTGGGAAGTAGGGAGAGATGTTATGAAGTAGGGGAAAGTGTAATTTCAAAGATTGAGTGAGGGGAAGGGGTCCAAAAGGGAAAAACACAGGTCTAGCCTGGAAAATTGCCAAGTTGTAGCAAGAAACTAGGGTTTGTGCGAAAATGAGGAATTTGGGGGATCTCAGTGGTGGGAAGTGTTTCATAAGGTACATTAAGGATAGGGGAAGGTGTATGAACATTAGGATACAAGTTTTTCTGATGATTTGACCATCCAAGAGAAATTTTCTTCAAAACCCTAGGAAAGGGAAATGAACCTTACCCAGGCACAACTGAAGCATGAACAAGGTGCAAAATGACCCTTTGGAACTTGACATGATGATGAAAATCCTCTGAATGATGGTACACCCAGTTGAATGGTGACATGGATTGATATTTGGGCAACTTGGGAAGGAGTAAAGGCAAACCCTAGACCTAATACCTAGTGACCAAATTTTGCTTGAAAACCCATTGAAATGACAAAATTTGACCTTGACACCTTAAAATCACTTTGTAAGAGCAAGTTTGATCACTGGAGGAAGGATACAAAGACTGACACTAATACATGCCTTACCTCCTTCAATAGCCACTGATTTCCATTTTGTTGTTTTATGAAAATTGTACCCATTCCAGTGATTTTACAAGGTTTATCATCACCAATCGAACCTGTCCAAAATCTCCTTGAACATAATCATAAAAATGTTTCCTATCAGGTGTGGCATGGAATGAGGCCCCTGAATCTACCACCTAGGTATCAATAATATTTTCTAATGAAGAATCAAAGCATCTTGCAACACATCACTTGTTACATTCGATTCATGATTATTTTCTTGCTGCGCATTTCCTTCTTTTCCCTTTAGAGACTTGTAGTCTTTCTTCAGGTGTCCTTTCTTCCTGCATTTCCAGCACACTATCCCCGATCTGGACTTGGATCTACCTTTTCTTGACTTACTGCGATATCCAAGGCTCTTTCCTCTTTCCATTTTTCTTCCCCTAGTCTCTGTAGTCAAAGCATTACCTGATGCCTCACCGGAGCTTTTCTGTCGCATTTCCTTGCTAAGGATTGCACCGACAACATCATCAAAATTTAAAGTACTAGATCCAGAGACAGAGTTACTAATGGCCATAAATAAACCATTCCAACTTTTTGGCAATGAGCACAGAAATAACAGAGCCCTAACTTCGTCATCAACAGTTGCCCCTATAGAACTTAACTGGCTGGTAACTGTATTAAACTCATAAATGATCAGCAACAGATCCACCTTTTGACATCTTCATATTAAATAAACGCTTCATAATAAATACCTTATTTGAGGCCGAGGGTTTTTCATATAGTTTGGCCAGTGTCGACATTAAACCCTCTATTGTCGTTTCCTTTGAAATATTAAACGCTACCGATGCCGCTAGGCACAGCCGTATTGTTCCAAGTGCTTTTTTGTCGAGAATATCCCATTCTGTGTCTGTCATACTTGTTGGCTTCTTTTTCTTTCTGCTCAATGGTTGGTACAGATCTCTCTGGTACAAATAAACTTCCATCCGCATCTTCCATAGCTAGTAGTTTTGGTCGTTAAATTTTTCAACCCTAAACCTATCATCTTCCACCATTGCTCCCACTCAAACCAGGAACCCTTCTCTCCTGCGAGTTTATCAGCCAAATAGACTTTCGGCTTTAATACCAATTGTTAGAGAATTATATATTACAGAGCAATGGAACACATAAAATATTGCAGAAATATAAACAGAGAAATAACATAAAACAAGAGAGACACAGGTATACGTGGTTCACCCAGTTTGGGCTACGTCCACGGAGAAACAGCCAGTCCTTCTTTTTATATTATCTAGCACAATGAAGAGATACAACCTACAGCAGATCCATTGTAATTCCCTCTTTGCTCTCAATCTCCTCTCTCTTCCTCACTCAGAATACAGATATACATAGACACAATACAATTCCATCATATAGAGCGAGGGGTTACCTTCTAGGGCAAAAACCCTAAATTAAACATAACTTCTACTGTCAGATCTCCACCTAATGAATGGCCCAGATTGAATATGAAATTACAACATTTTACAAGGCAATTTTACATCTATTCTTAGCTTCGGGGGTGCTGCCCCCGAACCCCCCACTAGGGGGGGATCCCAAAGGTCGCAGCCGCCCCCCCCCGGACCCCCCCTGTAGTGAATATTTTACGGGCGGTGTCACCACCCCATTACGAATTGGGGTCCAATGCGGTGATACCTCTGAATAAAGAAGATAATCAGGCTCCACACTCAACAAATAAGATCAATTAGATTTTTATCCTTCTAGTCAAGGCTCATGGCAAAAGATCTGGCATTGAAAGGAATATGAAGATGAGTTAAGGTTGTTATTCTCTTGGTCCCTTAGGCTATTCAGCCTGTAGACATCATTAAAATCATTCATTCATTCATTCATGTCGACTCTAGTTCCCATTTGTGGCAGAGATGGCTTCGACTTCTTTGAATTCACTATGCCCAAACTGCAAATTTATAAGAAAAAGACATACTCCAGTGCATATGTTCGCGTTATATTCTCAAAGAGGAACATTGAACGAGGATCAAGTCAGACCAACTCTTAGATTCTTACCAATGTTCTCATCCCTCTGAGACCATGGAAATCCTGGTATTAATTTTTCAATTGATAGAATTACAATGGTTAACGCTAATGCGAGAAATCTTATGTTCAAGACCACACACAATCTTTACGAGTTCCCTGGAGTGACTCGATCATACTCAATTTCTCTTTATACCTTTGGAACCTATAAACACATGACTGCTCCAGAGATATCAATCATTCAAAACTTGGGACCTTATATACTTTTGTACATTTCCACAGTGGTGTTTACTCAAAACCATCCTTTTCTTTTGAATAGAGTCTCAACATATCTGCTACTGGCGCTTGGTCCAATGGATATGTGTAGGGTTAATTCCCCATGAATCTCGAGTCCATTCCTGGGGCTCCATGTACACCTATCGAGACTACTCCAGGTGCAATTTATGGGCAGGGCACTTCCAGTTCTATACAAAAATAGTTTCGGGATATCTGATGGGTTTAAACTACATTGGATGTAGAAGAAAGCTGCAAGTCAGACATTCATCACTCTCTAAAAATTTCCAATAAAGATTGGATCACTCAAATAAATTGCAGGATCGTCGATCTCTTCCCCAACTTCACGTATAATACCCTCAAACATCTCTTGGAAGATCATAAAATTCAAATTATTTCTACATGTTTTATCATCATCATGAGCATGCATAACAATAAGAGGAAATTATTCATGTTGACCCAAAAATCACCAATCATCGTCTTGGAATCTTGATTATTAAATGTGTTGATGGAGTTCACAATAAGTGTGCATTTTTGTACATGTGCTTCTATGGCCAAACCCAACCATAAAGCCTGAAGTCCGGACCATTTTGTTTCATTTGCATGCCCAACATGATGCACTTTCTTAATCTAAAGTATCTATTAGTTAAACATGGTAATAATCCATAAATTACAACTCCCAATTACTGTTACATTATTAACATTTGACAGTTCCAGTTCACTGCAGTATAAAGAAAAATAAAAATCCCCTGTTAGTCACCCAAAAAGTGCATACATCTTGTGTACATGAGCATCTTCATTTAATACAAATGAGATGACCTATTTTCAACAACATCCATTTTCCTTGTTATGCCAATTCCAACATACGGGGTCTTGTTGTGATTAGTTTAATTGATTATTTCCATCTTCCCTCTTATCATCCATCTCAATTTTTGTTGTAGTACAAGGGTGGTAGCACAATTGTAAAAAATAATGTTGGCAAGCCCTTGTGTATCCAAGTGATCATAAATTCAATCCATCATACATGCCTCACCAATCGAACCAAAAAAAAATAATCTTAGTTTTCGCTACGGAATTTTGTCTTGGATAGGAATAAATTGGAGCAAGACATTGAAACAGTACAACACCAACATTTCTTATCAACTTTCTTGGATTATAAGTTTCTTTAATGCTTCCATTTTCACAAGGTAATATAGTGTTATCAAGAAAAGTGTCTATTTTAGAACTGCTTTATCCCACTAAGGTGTGACAGCTACCTTAGAAACAAACAGAGAAAACTACTTTTGTATTCTTCTTTATGAACTATAAACAAAGAGGAATAGGATGAACCAACCTGTGTCTTGCGCTAGTCCTTTGATCCAATCTCTCTCCTCTTTGACAGCTTCCAACTACCTGCTCCCTCACTTGCCCAACTTCACCAAGTACCTTTAAGATCACAGAAGAAGGAAACTATACAAAGACATGGGTTTATATTCACAAATAACTTAGGATCAGATTTAAGTTAACCATACAAATGTAACAAGCATTTATGAAACACAAGCATGGAGAAGAAACTCAAATAGTTTTATTGATATACAAGAAGATCCAGGAGGAGTTACAACCGATGATTCCTGACCCAGCATCAACCTCCCAGCAAAGAAGTCCCTTCTTCAACCCCAACAAAGCATAGATCACCCAATTCTCTGATATGTATCTCAAAACCAACAACAATTCCTTACAATGTGCAAAATTCCAGCCTCCGGATCTCTGGGATGAGGGATCCATATATAGATGTATGCAAGGAGGATGAGTCAACTCATGATTTGATTAGTGGCTTCTCTCTGTTAGTTCTTGCTTCCACTTGGAGACTGAAAGCCTCTTACTCATCCTTGGTCGAATTCAGTGAGGCAAGTGTCATTGGAGAAGATTCTGGAAGCTTCCATTGTCTCTCCACCTTGCGGAATGACACTGCCATTTGTCATTTCCCGCTCAACGCACCCTGGTAGTGCATTTAGGTGCGTTGCAACGCACCTAGCTAGTGGACTTAGGTGCTATGCAACACACTTGGCTAGTGGAGCAGCTGAAATGACCCTGATTTGATTTATTCTGAGCAGTTTCTGGTGGAGAACTTCTGGGAGAAGCTGTAATTTGTTGACCTTGTTCCTTTAGGAGTTAGAACAACACTTTTAGGGATTTAGGAGCCCTTGGTTTATGGACATTTCATGCTTAGAGCTGTAAGGCACAAAAATGTCTATAACAGTTGCCCCCTAAAGTATGAGGCCGTTTATCGAGTGAAATGCTTTATTAGGAGGATCCGAAGTTCTTTCAATGCTGGGAGGAGACCTGTAATAAGATACAATACAATACATTATCTTCATACTGTTTTCATGATCTAGCTGAGGCAGGCATTCCCATGCTCAGCTTTATAAATTCATTTTCATGTACATAGGATAGACAATCGTCTGATGGTAGACTGATGATTCTGATAGAGCCATCATCCTTTTAGTAGGATGATTATCTGTGCTGTAATGCTATACATTTCAATGTCTTTATTTTCCTGAATATATATCGCAGCCTGGATGGATGAAACTAGATATGGGGTCTTCAATCTCGTCCGATCTTTACTCGAAGTACAAGTCGATCCATGTGAGAAATGTTTTGAAGTCGAACATGGAAAGACATCGCTTGATTACCACTCAATGATGTAAACTGTTAACAAGCGTGAGAGGAATCACCGATAATGATAATGACCCTCAAGGTACTGCAGTACAATTCACATGGTGTGAATAAAGGGCTTGGCGTCGAACACCATGCAAAATCTTTCGGTCGAAGGTCATTGATGTATACCTGTCGCCGGAAGTGAGAAACTTGCCATTGAGGCATGCAAGCTTCAAAGTACTGAATGGGGTGTTCCTAGATCAAATTCTTGGATAATGAGCTGATGTCGACAAGAAGTGATCCGTCATAGGAGGGCCTTAATGAATCCCACATCAATGACACGGAACGGAGCAAATGATTTTGATGGAGGTGAAAACGATATGATGATATATGGTTCAGGGTGGCGGTCATGAAAGAATGGAGTATAATGTATGGTAGTGGGCGGGACACAGGTGGCCTTTCTGGATGACTTCTCTTGAACATGTCGGCGACACTTATGTGATGGATTGGTACCATTAACCCCAAATGTGGATGGTATGGCGAGACCATGGCGATGTGACCGGTGAATGAAACAACCCAACCCGACTCGGGCACGGAGCGGAAGTGTCATGTTCAAGAGCGACTTGCTACCAATAAAGATTCTTTGAGTTTTCTTCCCAAATTTTCCCTAGTCATTGCTGACCAATACCTCTTTATTTTTGTCAAGCTTGAGGAGGATAACATATGCTTGTTCTATAATTTGCCCTTCGGGCAAACCCATCGCTATGTTTTAACGAGCCTAGCGATAGTGAAACTCGTTCTCGTCTAAAGACAAGTTTTTCGCTATTAACCTTTTTAACGAGTTTAACGACAAAGATAACTCGGTCCTTTTCATTTTTAGAGAGTCTGAAAAGGTACGTAAAGGTAACTCCAAAATTCCTTTTTCTTCATCTAATCCCTTAAGTCCAAAAAAGTATAAAACAATACAGAAGGGATGAATTTTCGATTGTTTTAACGAGCCGAACAAAACAAGCGCTCGATCTTTTTGTGCAATAATCCCTCAGGTCCAAAAAGATTAAAATCTATAGGAGGGATAGCACTTCCCGTCGCTTTAACAAGCTGGAAGGCCAGAACTCGGCAATCTTTTCATATTTTACGAGTCAGAAAAGAACTTAAAGAGGACTCGTCTTTTGAGGAACAAGTGATAAAATGGGTAGCAGCTGATTCCAGGTAAGGTTTTGAATTCTCCAATCACGACAGTGTCACAAGGATGGCTAGTGAAATCACTCTTCGTAGCTGTTCCTCAAAATGGGTAAACAATCAAATGGAGGTGAATGATCGGCCAATGGAAAAGTGGAGGTGACGGTGCAAACACGACCAAGGCTTTAATGGCTGAAATGTTACATTCACGGTGGTTATTTACCAGGAGATAGTTCATTTTTTAACGAGATTAAACGCGGGTGGAAACATTTGCTCGGTCCGGGTTTATTTTTTAACGAGCTTGAACCTTCGCGGTAAACACTGCTCTATTAATCCAGTCATATGATAAGAATGTCTCATATAAAATGGAAACTTTTAGAGTTTTTCCCCACATCCTTTTTTTTATGCAAGTTAGGTGACGACTAATCCTACGAGTTTAAAGGGTTAGAGGTCCTAAAAATTTAAAAAAATAAATAGTCGCCCTTCGTTTGCACTCCAAAAGGTTTGCATGCCCCCAGGTATAAAACAGAGTTTCAAGGTTACCTCTACTTCACTTCCGCCAAAACATTTGTTTTACCGAGAGAGGTCTACCTCTTACAGGTTACCCAAAGATTGTTCTATTCACACAACAAACAAAACACTTCTTCGGCGATGTCTATCGAAATAAACAAAGGTGAGCGACGATGCCTGCCAACTCACATAACTTTGACAAAAGAATCTTGTTCTAGAATAACCCCTCTTCCAACCACGGACGGGGTACAGACTAGTCATATTCTCCCGCGGAAACCTACCCTATACCCGAAGTTTTCCTGCCGAAGCAGACCAGGATGCATGCCCCCTGGGTTTCAGTCATATCCCTCCGAATTACTCGCGCTCATCGGGAGGACGGACTGGAGATTGAGACATTTCTTGCGTGAAAAGACCATTTAGGGATGGTATATGACTATTTGCTATGCGTGATCCGGGAAATGAAATCTGGTCCACGAGCTTGACCACTCTTCCTTCGTGCGGAAAACACATTACTCTAAAGAGTGAGGAGACAATCGCTCCCATGCAATAAATATAGTCTCGTCCAAGGAGTAGGTTATAATCCAAGGGTCCTTGAACTACCATTACGTTCATGCGAACTGTCTTCCTTCTCAATGTTATGGGCACATCGGGAAGGATCCCTAAAGGTCGACCGGTTCCTTTATCAAAACCTGTCAGATTTCTCATCTCAGGCAAAAGCGATGGCAAACCAAGCGCTTTCCAAGCAGTTGAGTAAAGGATACTCATAGAAGCCCCTTCATCTATGATGGTACCAGCCATAACCATTCTATATATTTGAACGATAATTCGGAATGGTATGCTTGCTGGTAAACGGGGTCTGCCTCGTTGATTCCAGTCGAAGGAGACAACTAGGTTGCTTGGAGGTGGGACCGAATAGACGGCCGGGTATGGCTCTGACGAACTTCCTTCCTGCGGTAAAGGAACGGGTAAATTGCCCCCATGTTCGTCGGAGTCTGTGTTGATGAAGAGAATTTGGACGGTGTCATCCTTGTTCTCTTCAGTGACTGTATCATCCGAAGATAAAACCTCTGAAGGCAAGACCGGGTCAAATGCCGCCTCGACCTTTTGACTTTCGTCTGGTATGGATCCAGATGGTTTATCTTCAATGACAGGTGCTTTAGCTGACCACCTGAGCGGGCCAGCTGGATTCTCAACTAGTGACGGACTCGGCAAGAGTTTTTTATATCCAGGAGGAAGTCGTAACGGTGAAACCGGACGATCATCCAAAACTCTTTTAGCTTCGTCTAAGAAGGGACAACGGTGGACGGCGTGATTACCTTCACACAGTTTACAAGGAAATCTAGCTTTCCCTTTTTGTCCTGGGGCTTCACTTTCACTAGTTGACGGTGTGCTTTCAACATGATCATCAGAGGTTGACGACACTGGGTTGTGCAAACGAGGAGACTAGTCCCTTAGTATCCGGGGGATGCAAGGACAATCTCTGTGAAGGTGGTCTCCTTTGCAAATGACACATGGTGATTTAGGCCTGGTCGGTGCAGTGTGTGGATTTTCGTTAGACGACACTCGTTTTCCCCCATTCGCCTTTGGCTCCTTCTTCTTCTTCTCTTTCTTCTTCTTTTCCTTCTTCTCTTTAGGAACATGGCTTTTAGCTTTACCAGCTCCATCAAGCGAAGAGGAAGGATTAGAGGAAGTAGAAGGCTGGTGGGCAACTCTAGACTCGTCTAATTGCTGATTCGATTGTTCGGGAATAGTGGTGTTCTGAACGACAGAGGTTGAGAAGAGCCATACAGGCAAACCAATTGTCAGTCCTGGAAGCGACAATGTGGCCATATGGGGTGCACCAACATCTCCCCAAGAGGAGAAGAGACTAGGATTTCCACCAAGGGGAGTTCCTTGGTTGGTAGGCTCCATTTTCTCAACCCAAGATCAACGTAGGAAAGGGGTATGAATATTCTGTTTTAAAATAAATTTTAACACGCTTTGACACAACTTGTTTTTTCAGTTTTTAAGAGTCGAGAAAAAACAAAAGATGACTCTAGTCTCCTTCGATTTTTAATGAGCTTGAAGTGACAAGTGCTCAGATGGACCTTTTCCGTTAAGGAGTCTAAAAAGGAACGAAAGGGACTGCTCTGGAGGTCTAGGTAGAGGGAGTACCAAACCAATCGCAAAACTGCAGAATACTTTTTACGGTACGGCATTCAATCTTCCCGAATGCTGTGTTCGGTGCATTGCGATCAGTAGGGCGGCTGACACGACTTCCTATGGATAAAGGATTTAAGCCTGTAGGGGTCTCCCAATATATACTCGACGGTATGTGGGAGCACAAGTCCGTACTGGCACTTATCGTCTCAAAGTGGAGGAATCACCCAACCATCAATGAGGACAACAGTTACCAGGCTTTACGACGCCGGAATACGTCTCTAGCCTAGACCTCTAAATGTTGTGCGTTAAGTTCCAAAGCGTTGTTAGGTTCATTGAATTTATTTTAAGTTGATCTTTCTTATGAAGTTTGCCTTTTGTGTTCACCACGAGATGTAGATGTAATTCCTAAAATGCAATCTAAAGATGATAAACAAACTTTTATCTCTTTTCAACAATGAAAATCCTAGCTACTAGGGGAAAAGAAAGACACAATCTTTTCGCAAAGAGCAAAGAGCACACTGTAAATGCACTTTTCCTAAATCAAGCCAAACAGACTGTCAATATGCAAATGCACATGCATGTATTTGTTTTTCACTTTCTTAATATTGATGCCTGAAAAGAAAGTTGATGTACAAATCTGAATTTGCTTTCAAGCGACAAACATAAACAAGCTTTTTTTTTGAAATCAAAAGGTAGAGATGATTACGACACTTTATGATTTTGAAATAAATACTCGTTTCGACACTAGAAAGTCACAAATTCAAACCAAAGGCAAAAGTAAAAGCATAATTGACTATCAACAACAAATAAACTTTCTCCTATGATCAAAATCGACACTTGCGACAGATCTAAATCAAAGGACGACAGTACGACTATTATACTTTTGCAAAGGAAAACTGTAAACGACTCAACAAACACATAAAAACATCTACAGTTTCTTTTGTACAACTGAGGCGGAATATCAGTAAGGAAAAGGGGTCTGAAACAGTCATATACTGATCACAGGCTGCAAAAATCAGAGACAAAACTGGAAAAAATGAAGCAAAGAACCTCAGCTGCACAGGGCTAGGCTGATCAGCGCACCCGTTACACAGAGAAACTGCATTGCAGCGTAGGTAGCCCTCTCGGGAAGTGCGTTGAAATTCAGAACCTCTTCACAGAGCCTGCGCTGGGGCAGAAACGAGAATTCTATCCGGGTTCTGGGTCACGGTTTGCAGTTTAATCTATGGTTTTTGGCCGAGTAAAAGCAATTAGTAATGCACAATCAGAGGTAGATCTAAGGGGGGTCTAAGAGCTATCACAAGGGCAATCAGTTGGTCTATGAATCAACTGTTCAAATCATAAACAGATCCACTGAATGGATTGAAGCAGCAGATGTCTACTTTGCATTTGTTAATGGCAAATGTAGTTCGATTGCTACTTCTAAGTTTATGAAACAAACAACAAGAGAAACACAAACAAACTAACTAGACACGATCCCCAGCGGAGTCGCCATCTTGTTATCGGGAAAAGTGTCTATTTTAGAACTGCTCTATCCCACTAAGGTGTGACAACTACCTTAGAAACAAACAGAGAAAACTACTTTTGTATTCTTCTTTATGAACTATAAACAAAGAGGAATAGGATGAACCAACCTGTGTCTTGCGCTAGTCCTTTGATCCAATCTCTCTCCTCTTTGACAGCTTCCAGCTACCTGCTCCCTCACTTGCCCAGCTTCACCAAGTACCTATAAGATCACAGAAGAAGGAAACTATACAAAGACATGGGTTTATATTCACAAATAACTTAGGATCAGATTTAAGCTAACCATACAAATGTAACAAGCATCAATGAAACACAAGCATGGAGAAGAAAATCAAATAGTTTTATTGATATACAAGAAGATCCAGGAGGAGTTACAACTGATGATTCCTGACCCAGCATCAACCTCCCAGCAAAGAAGTCCCTTCTTCAACCCCAACAAAGCATAGATCACCCAATTCTCTGATATGTATCTCAAAACCAACAACAATTCCTTACAATGTGCAAAATTCCAGCCTCCGGATCTCTGGGATGAGGGATCCATATATAGATGTATGCAAGGAGGATGAGTCAGCTCATGATTTTATTAGTGGCTTCTCTCTGTCAGTTCTTGCTTCCACTTGGAGATTGAAAGCCTCTTACTCATCCTTGGTCGAATTCAGTGAGGCAAGTGTCATTGGAGAAGATTCTGGAAGCTTCCATTGTCTCTCCACCTCGCGGAATGACACTGCCATTTTTCATTTCCCGCTCAATGCACCCTGGTAGTGCATTTAGGTGCGTTGCAACGCACCTAGCTAGTGGACTTAGGTGCTATGCAACGCACTTGGCTAGTGGAGCAGCTGAAATGATCCTGATTTGACTTATTCTAAGCAGTTTCTGGTGGAGAACTTCTGGGAGAAGCTGTAATTTGTTGACCTTGTTCCTTTAGGAGTTAGAACAACACTTTTAGGGATTTAGGAGCCCTTGGTTTATGGACATTTCATGCTTAGAGCTGTAAGGCACAAAAATGTCTATAACATATAGGACCAATTACATTTCTCTATTTTGCATACTTCCTTGCTAAGTCCCCTGGCACAAGGATACATGATACACAGGACGTGCAAATTCGGGTGTCTGACATGGGGCACATAGACCCCCCAGAATAGGACATGTTATATATATAATACTAAATAGATATTTCAATGATTTCATATTACACAAATTCTCATGTTGATAGAAATTCATACATACATCTAGATTCTACATTGTAAATTTGTAAGTTCTAACATTATGCATGCAAATACAATCATGAAAGATTCATCAATGATCCAATAAGAGAAAGACAAGAAACTGTAGTTTTCTCATTAAGACATTAAAATCAAAATGTGTTACATAGGCACTGAGTCCTGAGGACTCCTGACTAAAATTTCAATGGAAAATAGAAATAGCAAATATAACACAACTACAAGGTAGTAGGTAGCCCATCAATCATCATCATCAAAATCAACATCACTGTGATGGTCACCACTACTCTCCTTTGCATCCTCCTTGTTTGTATCCAATGTAATCTCTGCATCTACTAGTGTGGAGGATGGCCCCTCAAGAGTATCACCATCATCAAAAGTGATAGGCTCTAGCACTGGTTTATTAAGATCCAAGTTGGCCAATGCTAACTCAACATTGATGTCCAAAACCACATCATCAAGAAACACATCCCACATATTTCTCTTTCCCTTCAACCACACCTCCCTTTGTTTGTAAATAAGACGAAGGTTGGTGAGCACATACACCATTGTCTTTGCCCCAGATTTCTCAAGCCTGCTCTTCTTCACACTATATAAATTCCATATGTGCTCCAATTCCTATTACAACAAGAGGATGAAGTAAGTTGAGAGAGGAGCCTCATGGCTAACTGTTGTAGATGAGGGAATGTTGCCCCATGAGTTTCCCACCAAGAATAGGGCTTCTTGTCCCCTTGTCTCTAATCACATCATAGCCTGCAAATCACCTAGTGACAGTGGGAAACTTTGCAAAGGCATCCTCTACCTCATCAAGGGATTCTCTGTCATTAAATATCCACCTCAATGCATCCTTCCTCCCATATGAAATTTTACCGTCCATGTGAGGATGGAATCTACGGGAAGGTCCACCATTCAACCATTCATGGTTGTAATATTTTGGATTCAATGAGTGAGCCAAACAATGCAAAGGTGTGCAATTCTTGTCCCACCTAATGACAATAATATCCTATATGGTGGCAAAGAAGGCCTACGATGATATCTCATACTTAGGGCACTCACTCTATAAAATAATGGTCCTCAAAGACTCAATCATGGAATCCCATCCCTCATAAACCTCTCCTATGGTGGGTTGGTCCATATCTAAAAATTGTAGCAAAGCAATGATAGATTCCATGATCTTAATAGTGAGATCTACCCTCTCCCACCAAGCATCATCTAACACTATGTCATTGACTCTTTTTTAGGCTACTTGATATGTCTTTCTCCAAATATACCAAAAATCTGAAATAACGATGGCCCCAAGGGCGACCTTAACCTCCCTTGACCTCTTCAACATGATGAATTTGTGTATTTGCAATCTTCAACAATGATAGATGTGTATACTCTTTGTAGATTGTGAGGGAATTAGTATGATTTTGTACAAAGTTGTGGATATGTCGTGCATCCTTAGTAACACTTCCTATCCAAGGCACATCAGAAGCAATAGTTTTAAGTGCTAAATTCAAGGAATGGACATTGCAAATTGTCCAAAATACTTGTGGATATTTAGCTTCCACCATCATTCCAACAACCTTGAAAATAGGTGCATGGTCTGTAATGATTTTCACACAAGAATCAACACATACATCTTCAATAACTTTAATGAAAAACTCAGCCATATATTGTGCATCCTTGTATTTTCCAAATGCATCCACTGATTTCAAGAAAACTGGCCCATTCAAGGAAGACACCATGAAGTTGATGAGTGGGTGGTTTGTTGGATCTGTTCATCCATTAGAAACAATACTAACCCCAGATGGTGTCCATGTTGATTTAATATGCTCAAGTATGGTATCCAACTCTTTCTTTGCCTTAGTCAACAATGTGGTTATAAGCTTCTCTGACCTAGGAGGCACATACCTTGATGGATCCCCTTGAGTTAGAGCTCGACACATCTCAATAAATAAAGGTGATCATGCAATATTAAATGATATGAAGTCCAAATAGAAAAAGAAGGAATCAATGATATCAAGCTCTTGTTATCTCTCTTGCTGAAATATCTTGTCCATTGGACCAAGTTGCATTGCCTTTCTTTTTGCTACTTGACCTATACCCCCACCAAAACTCTTAAATGGAAATTTGTTGCTACTTTTCCTGAAGAATGGAAGGTGATCCTCATTCTTGTTTTTTTAGATGATGCATCCACCCTTGTCACACCAGAATTTGCCTCTTTTTCCATTTCTTCCTCTTAGTTATAGACACATTTTCACATACTCCAATTCCACAACCTGGTAAGTACAACAAATGCGCTTTCACACAGAAATAAGTGCTATTGAATTGACTATTGAATTAGTTGCATGTACAAAGAACGGTGCCTCCTCCCTTTAACTTGCTACCTAGCCCTTGATCTCTTGTGACATACTTCCACAAGGGATATTTACTTTCTTGAGCCTGTTGTCTTTCTAAATTTATTATTCCCTCAAGATTTGAAGTTATTGTTGCGACCCCACTTCCAACAGAAGGAGAACTGACAGACCTTGATGAAAATGGAATAGGAGGGACATTACCAATGGGGACATTCTTCCCCTTCTTTTCCCCTTACCTGTTTCCCTTGATTGAGCCATGAATGCTATAAAAAATAAAGAAAAAATGACCTAGCATGTAAACAAAATGGAGAGGCAAATTGTTGTAGCAAAAATGTAAAAAAATGGAAGCAAAATGCACTTACTGGTTGTTTGAATCGCCTCCAAAACCCTTTGCTACTTGCTCCTAGACACCCACAACAAGATATAGACACAACAATGAAGATAAAGTGGCCCAAATCAGGCTTTTAAGGAGCCGCGACATGAAATTCTAGAGGGATACGTGTCCCAGAATCGGGACATGTTGCTGGGCGAATCAGATTCGTGGCCTCAATGAATCCCATGTGTTTGGACATGCTTGACCCACGAATCAGACATGTGTCCCTCTAGAATCATGTCCGACACATGGGGTTTGGGACAAAGAGGGGGGGAGGACAAATCATGTCTCTTAGCTTCCTTGCAAAATTGTATGCTTGCATTCAAGGGCACTTTCACATTTACAAAGCTCATGTTGTGGTGTTGCTTTTGAGTTATTTCAGATTCATTTTTTCTTTTTTCCATCTCATTTCCATCATAATAAAGACATCACCACCATCTAGTTTCCTCAGAAGATTAATTAAAGAAGCATCTTCAGAAAAATGAGCCATAAGGAGGAGTCTTATTTGAGAATAATTTATTCTTCTAGTTGACCATGTATAATCATTCGGAATAACAAAGAGATCCTGAAATTATTCTAGGAAAACTTCTTGGATTATATGCACTGCAAACCATGACCACTGGGACCATGGATTCAATGAAACCCTGAGTTTGAAGATTTTCATGCGTGAATCATTATTGTTCACTGAGGAGCAATGCCCAATGAGAGCTCTAGTATTGAGTATTACAAATAAAAAAAAACGTCTAAATAATAAATAAATTGTATTGGGTTCTTTGATAATAGTTGGTCCCATTTATCACTGAATAAATTTGTGAAGGCATTGTCTACCGAGACCACAATTTCGCTAGGACGACAAATTTCTAGCTAGAATCTGATGATTTTTTTTTTTCAAAAAATATGACTATTGTGGAATTCAAATCTTTTTTTGATGACAGAAATGGATTCAACACCATCAAAAACCTCTGGGGCACCCTAAATCCTGAAGCTTGATAGTTGTAACCTAGATTTTCAAAAATTTCTGTCAGATTTTCTCAAAATCATCTAGGAAGTTCTATTTTTTTTCTGGGTGAAATTGTGGCATGTTTACATTACACAGTTGACATTTGCGCGCAACATTTGATGTGCGTTGACTTGTTTCAGCTTGCTAAAATCTAGAGCTTTTTCCTCGGATTTCCACACGCGTTCCCACGTTGCCCAAGATGTTATACTGGAATCTATCTCGTCTCTCACACCATCCAAGGTGTTAAGCACAGTTAGGTAAGTAGGTAACAATTCCTCTCCAATAATACCTTCCAATATACAAATTAAAAAGTCATCTGGTAATTGATATGACTGCTCCTACAACTCTCCAAGTTCATCAATGAATCCTTCAAAGAAGAATATGACAAGAAGTCTTATGGTTGCCAATATTTCTCGACAGGATTTAGATGAACAAATATATTCTTCTCTGCCAACCCTCCAATAATTTAAAGATATCGATCTTCTTAGGTGGTATGGAATGGATCACCTATTTTCCAACTCCATATTGTTTGAGATGGATTTTGGTGTTTCCAACTTCCCTAGTCTCGGACGACAGTGTTGTAGGCATGGTAACCTTGTGTGATCTTGCCTTGGCACCACAGAAGAACATCAAATGGGTATGCCAACCAATAGATAGTGAAGTGCCATATTTGGACAGTCCAATATTAAAGACGAAGAGGACGAGAAACTAGTAGTATTTCTCCTCAAGGTGAGGCGCAATGTAAACAGAGGAAATATTAGCTTATGTTTATATAGGAAAAAAACCCAAAACTAAATCATAACTAACTATGTTTAACAAATCAAATATTCTAGTTCAATCACCATTTTGTTATGGGTCTTGTTGGTAATAGGTATAAGCCACTACTATTTTAGACTGAAAGTCTCCACCTTCTACAGAAAAATGATGAAAATATGATATGAATTCTTTCATTTTATTAGTTTCAACAAGTAAATATGCTAAGGTTTCTTTGCTTCATATGTTAGAAACATGACATTTTTGGAGCTTGCTTGAAAAAACCTTTTACAATTTAGCTCTGCAAGATCTTGCTACAACGAGATCAATGAGTTGACATAGTTTAGGTGAGTCTATTTGTTAGAGGATTTGAGGTACATAGAGGGATCCTCATGTCCATAAGATGATAATGATTGTTACACACCCAAGCGGTTAACCCCTTCCGAAGAATTTTTTTCTATTATTGTTTTAGCTTAGTGACTAGTAGCATTATGATGATCCATATATGACCATCCTTGAATTCATTCCATCCACGCTTTGATCAATTCTTTATCTCATGTAGATTTCTCATTTGATAAAGGTAGGTCAATAAATATGAGGTACATTAACCATTTTTTCGTTAAAGTATTTTCATTTAATGTTTAAGGGCATTCTTGTATGAATCACACATTTAATTTAATAGACCACTTTTGGTTGTATTTTTGTTTCCATGATTCACCATGGTGGTTATCACTTACCCCTAGTCCAATATGACCTTATGACCTTATTTTAGGCCTTTATTTCATTGCCTAGGCGGGGAGTGATTAGGAGGCTCTGATTATTATTGTGTTTCCATGGTAATCCATACTTAACATTTTCCATCTCTTCCTTGTATTCACATCCCATCTTATGGTTGATTTCTATCTATGATCAATATTAGTTCCATGTTTTCCTCATCCTTGAGTAGGGACCTCAAAATTTTTCCCTAAGAGGTTTATGCAATAGAAAGAAAAGAAAGAGCATGATCCATAAAGTTAAAATGTAAAATATTGGCAAGGATATATGAAAGTGTGTGGGAAATTCCTATCCTGAGCTCATCCCCTTGTTATAAAATTGGAAAGGAAGAAATATTTTCTTATGTTGATAATTACTTGTGATATCTTTGTGTTATTATTAACTTTCATATGTTCTTCTTTTAACTTTTTTTCATCAAGAAATCATCAAAACAAAACACGAAGATCAACGACACCATATGTAGGCACTCAGTCAAGGCTAAAACCCTTATATAGGGGAAAACCCAATCAAACTCTTCCACTAGTAAATCAAATTGAGATAGACCAAGACCTTAGACCCAAAATACCTTCCTCCTCCACCAAGTTATGCTTCCAATATGATTCAACAGGCTTCAGTAGTCTCTTCTTGTTCAACTACTACAACCCCGCAACAACCCAGAACTTCAACCCCCAACGATTTCACAATTTCAGCCCAACAACAACCCAGAACTTTAACCCCAACAACTTCATAATTTTGTCCCAACAACAACCAGGAACTTCGCACGTGTGAGAGAGAGATTTCCCAAGAACTCGATTTTGGTCTTCCAGCTTCTTCAATCCTTCTCCAGCAACTTCATTGTCTTTTTCTGCCTCCAACAACTGCAGATTAAACTTATTGCGTGAGTGTCCTTAAAATGAGTCGAATTGTTGCTTTTATATATTGTTTGTGTGAGGTCGAATTCCCTCGACGAGACCAACTTGTTCTTCTTGACTCCTACTTGGTGGAGGAGGCCTAATTGACCTATATTAAATTAAAATAAATTTCTTTCTTAACAAATAAAGCCCAAGAAGGGTCTATTTTATTTCCAGTATTTTATTATAATGTAATAGACTCTTCTTGGGTCTCCTAAGGAAATTATAAAATAATAGTGGAAATAATAAAATAAGATTAGATAACATCATCAAATTTTAGAGGGACAAAAGAAAAAACTACGTTTTCAACTTGTATTTTCAACTTATATCCCTATGGGTTCACTCAAATTTCGAGCGGGAACACTCGTTGGATGCAGAATTTGATTCCTCATCCAAGGAGTACCCATATTACAAAATTTCGATGGACCCTTCCACACGAAAAATGAGAAATACATGAAAAGTATGATTGCAATCATGCCTTTTCACGTATTTCTCATTTTTCTTATGGCAGTGTCTATCAAAAGTATGCAACATGGGTACTCATTGGATGAGGAATTAAATTTTGCATCCAAGGAGTACTCTTGCTTGAAATTTGAGTAAAACCTTAGGGAGATAAGTTGAAAATAAAAGTTGAAAAAGTAGTTTTATTATTTTATTATTTTTTATTATTTTTACTTTTTTACCCCAAAAATGGTGAATCATCCCCTATGGTTGACATCATCATCTTGAATCCTATTGGTTCTTATAAAGTTTATTTTGGTTGTAAATTTTTCTTAGGAGGCCCATTTTAGACCTCAAAAGTTCTCTAATGATCAACTCATTCATGTGTTTAGACATCAAATACCTAAACCTAACTAAAAAGGGTCATATATTTTATATTATAGACTTCGACATCTTGCTAGGGTTTTTTTCTTAAACCCTAGACTCCATTGTTGAGACACAAAGCCTTAGATATTAGTAATTCAATAACAATCAAATTATAGTATTATACATATAAGGTTTCAATAATATGATTTTAGAATTACATGTCAGATTGTACTAGGATTTGTTGCAAACCCTAGATTTTATCATTAGAACTAAATCATATTGAAAACAATAGCATCATATCCTAGAATATCAATTTCTACTAAGGTTTTGTTACAAACCCTAGATTTCAAAAACTAAAATATGAGCATCAACAATTAAGTTAACATATTCGCATATACATATCTACAATGCATTTCACATCAATATCTACTAGGTAAACCCAAGACACAAACATTAATACATCACAGTTGGATATACAACAATTTTGTTTAGACTAGGGTTTTGATCATACAAACGAATATATACCTAGGGATTCATTCCTAGAATCTTCCTATAAAGGTTTTGTTCACAAATCCTAAATCACAAAATCCTAAAAATCTACGGGTTTTATCATATAATTTTCAAAACCCTAAAATTCAAAAGAATAAAATTTCTAGACTTTATCAATAATCCCTAAGTAGATTAGAGTTTCATTAATCAACATTGATGTGCCTTTAGCAATAAGAGGCTAGGCTTTTACAATGAACCCTAAGTGTTAGGGTTTCACAAGAATGATCAAATGATAGAATAACGAGGGTAGATTTAATATAATGATTAATAACCCTAACAAGAATCTTTGTGATTCAATATCCTTTACATGACGAAGTCAATAATGTAAAGAAAATTTCAAAGGAGAATGAACATACATTTTCTATGAGGAGAACCTTGTAACAAAACTTGTAGTCTAATACACACCTTGAATTGTCCTTTAACAAACCTTGTAGTACATCAATTCTTGAAGGGATTATTTTGAAACATAACTTCTTCCATGCTTCAAGTTTATCCTTTGAAGTCTCCTCCATAACCTTTATGTATTTTGCAATCTTTCCTACCAAGGAAAATATAAAAGTTTATTAGCATATAATACAAACAAATCTTGATATGAGAGGGAAACCAAACATAAAATAGGAGACAAGGAACAAAATACTTATCTTTTATTAAAATGGTGAAGGCTCCCTCTTAATCCAATATTTTTGAGGGATACCTACAAGTTATCAAAATAATTCAAAAATGTGCTAACATGATATGTTAGACCTAAAAACTTTAGAAATCAAAACATAAAGAAAATAATGCAAAACTTAATATAGAAGGATATGTGAGGGATAATATTCCCTAAGAGTCTTTAGCAAATAGATCTTTGATTTCATATTCTTCAGCCTTGTTTCTCTTAGGTGGAGATTCATGAGCAACATTCACATGTTCTCTTTCTCTCTTTTTATTTCTTGGATCTTCAAGACAATGACTTTTGTAGTGACCCATCTTATGACAGTTGTAGCATTCAACCTTGGATACGTCAAATTTCTTCTTTGGTCATTTGAAATTATTGAAGGTTCCCTTCTTGTGATGATAAAAATAGGCATTAGAGGTGTTTTCTTCGTCATCCTCCTTCTTGTTGTTTACTAATGACATTTAGGCTTCTTCTTGACTACATGAATTCCACATTTGTTCGATTTTTGGAGTATCCTTCCAACTGCTAATTCCTTATGAAAAAGCACTCCAAGATTTTGGTAGTCCTAACAAAGCAACAATTATGAGCTCCTTTTCTGGTACAACTTCATCTATTGCTTGGAGTTCATCTCTTATTCTATATATCCTTACAAAGTATGATGATACATTATTGTCTCTTACCATCCTTATTATCCTTAGTTCATTCTTAAGTCTTGCTATTTGACCAATGTTCTTGATGGTGACTAATTTGGAGAGAGCCTCATGCATTGCTTTAGCATATTCTATATTAGATATGTAAGGGATGAGATTAGCTTTCACTCCATCTACAATTAAGTTCATTGCCAAGATATTGGTTTCCTTCTATTTTTCTTTTCCTGCTTCTTCTCCTGGTTCCTTAACTTTTCATTGAACAAAATCTAATACTTTGTCTTGCGAGAATAAGATCCACTCTCTTCTTCCACGCCCTATAGTTGGAGGCTCCTTCTAGCTTATTTTTTTACTTCATTGAGTTTTTCATATTGTTATCTTCTATTCCTTGTGACCTTTCTTGAAACCCTTTTCTTATATTTATCCTTTTAATAGATCTTTAGTTTGCATTTTTCTTCTTCACCTTAGCTCTGATACCACGTTAGAAAATCGAAAAGGCAGAAATATTTTCTTATGTTAATAATTACTTGTGATATCTTTGTGTTCTTATTAACTTTCATATGTTCTTCTTTTATCTTTGTTTCATCAAGCAATCATCAAAACAAAACATGAAGATCGACAACACCAGATATAGGAACTCATCCAAGGCTAAAACCCCTCTATAGGGGAAAACCCAGTCAAACTCTTCCACTAGTAAATCAAATTGAGATAAATCAAGACCTTAGACCAAAAATACCTTCCTCCTCCACCAAGTCAACCTTACAATATTATTAAGAAAACTTCAGTAGTCTCTTCTTGCCCAACAACTATAGTCCAACAACAACCCAAAACTTCGACCCCTAGCAACTTCAGAATTTCGACCCAACAACAACCCAAAACTTCACATGTGTGAGAGATAGATTGCCCAAGAACTCGATTTTGGTCTTCCAGATTCTTCATTCCTTCTCCAGCAACTTTGTTTTCTTTTTCTTCCTCTAGCAACTGCAGATCGAACTTGTTGAGTGAATCTCCTTCAAATGAGTTGAATTGTTGCATCGATATAGTGTTTGTGTGAAGTCGAATTCCCTTGATGAAACTGACTTGTTCTCCTTGAGGTCTACTTGGTGGAGGAGGCCTAATTGACCTATTTTACATTAAAATAAATTTCTTTCCTGAAAAATTAAGCCTGAGAAGGGTCTATTACATTATGACATGGACAATGACACTTGACATAAACCCTAAAAGCCTACAATAGAGGTTTGACCTATATACAGTTGACCTAAGCGTGAAACCCATGCTTTAATAAGTAAATTTATTTAATAATAAAATTCATTTCTCTTTATTTTGACAAATACATTACACCATGACTCAAATACAATTATGAAGACCGACACTAGTTACATTCTTCAACATCCCCCTTATTATCCCTCTCCTATTTCCTCGCTAATGCATGAGCTATCTAAATAAAAGGAACTTTGATTATTCCAACCCTGATAAGAAATGAAATAATTCATCTTTAAGGGGAAAATGATGTATTAGTAAAAGCTTGTAATTCAAGATATATTTGTAAAGAGAAAGAATAAATGAAGAAAAAGGCACACAAGAGGGGTGGTAAAAATAGGTTGGGGAAAGGCTTAACTGAGGTCCCATGATTGCTCCTTCTTCACATTATTATGTTTAAGGATGTTGGATTTCGTAATTGTTACAAATACTATGGGAGCTTCCATGAAGTAAACAAATAACATATGATTAACCACTTTCGCCTACTAATCAATGGGTTGACTTAGGAACTATTCCTCCTCTTAGGGTTGGAAACACCTAATGAGGAATTGTGATAACCCTACCATAACTAAGCATTGTAACTTGTTTACACATCATAAGCTAGAAAAATATTTGAAGATCATTCTTATGTGAAGTACTTTGATGCCTTTTACATTAAATATGGCCCACTCTAATACTCTTATGGTTCTTGCACCTATGATGTTTATCTCCATTGATTTCCTAAGTTTGTGTTAGATTTTTTCTCCTAGGTATAACTACCATCCCTTCAAGGATTATATGATGATTCTCCAACACTTTAAAGAGTATGTCCAACCCCATTTGATGACTTCACTCGGCACCAAATCTAGGAATTTGACCACCTTTTGCAAAGCTTTGACCTTGGGATGTTTCCAACATTGTTTATGACACTCTCCTCTCCCTCTAAAACTTGAAATGCTACACACTTGAGCCAGGGAATTTCCTATAGAGCTAATATACCCCATAGATGATAAGACGCCCCTAGGATGGGATTGCACCTTCTTCATGGACATTGTCGTGCTTCTTGGATGTTGTTATGATGATGATTACTTGAGATCCCTCTAGAGGGGATGGTACACTATTTTTCATGATGATGTCATGCCCTATCTCCATGATGTACCCTTCATGTGGCTTGGATTGATGATGTGTGCCAATTATAATGATGACATATTGTTGAGGGATCCTTTGCTTGATTATTGGACATATTTTGATGAGGAGATGTGGATTTTGGAGTGAGAAATGCCTTTTTGAGTCATCCATTGCATATTTTGATGAGAGATACACCTTTTTTAGGATGATGTCACCCTTGGAGGCATTTAAGCTCACACATGTAGGTTAAAAAAAGCTCTCTTTTATGATTATTTATTGAGTTGGATATCTTTGGGGGTTATCTTGTGACCTATTCAAATTGTAGTCACATATTAGATTATTTTTGGGGATTTTAGTCTAATTTTTGGCTAAATCGACTTATTTTCCTTCATATAAGTAAAGGGAGGATGATTTATTCTTGGATGATTGTCACATACACCTAGACTGTAGTGCACACTAGCTTGTCTCTTGTGTGAAAATTTCAAATACTGAAATTTTTATTGCAGTGGCTGGAAATTATTCTTCTAATTTTTAATTCATTTAACAATTCATTTGCTACAACAAATACTGAATAAATCACACTGCAACCTTCACAAATAAAACTGCAGGAATAAATAGCGCTGGAAATTAAGAAAATACTAGCGCACACACATAAAAATGACATTGTTATTTTTGGACAAATGTCCTGGGAAAAACCCAACTTGGGGAACTCAGTGCAGCATCTAAGGGTTTTTATTATTAAGCAGTAGTGAATTCAGAGTACAATCAATGGATGCCCAACTGGAAATCCAAACAGAAACAAAATCTGGGCAAAATTATCTAAGGGAATTACCTTTCTTCCATAAGTAACCCTGACACAACTTCTCTTCAGAAATTCATCCTCGTGGACCCTCTTCATTAAACTTTGTGTCTGCTCTACGTAGACATTATGATGTCTAGCCTCTAACTTGCCTCTGATGAAGTTTTTTTTGTCTCTACCTAGGAAATTGCTTCTCTGGCACTTTGGACCCTCTGTCCAGCCTCAATAACTAAAAATGAATTTTCCTACAGCTAAATCGAGTTGCTCTTCCGAAGCAACTGCATAGTCCTCTACGCTACCTCGCTGGGAATAACTCAGCCCCTTGTTGTTGCCTCTCTATATCTAAAAGACTTCCTATGAATCATTGTCCCTACCCCTCATTGTCTCTACTTCTATCTTTGGCTCTTCGACAAATTTTGATACTCTCTGGAAATCGATCTGCCAATGAAATCGAACTACAGGTGTTTCTAGTGTGCCTTCTCCAAGTACCCATCGACTACTTCTTATAATCCTTTGTTGGAGGACCAATGACCAAAATTGAAACTTAATCAATTGCTAGGATCATTTTGGATTCGATCTATGTGAGTATCTTCATAATTTTCACCTTGACTTAATTAATTCTGATTAATTAACCATATTCCCTAAGTTTACTTAGGAAATATTTAAAAATTGGTTAATAAACTAATTAAGCCATCTCTATGTGGAATTTCCATAAACGATTTCTAGGTTTTGGGATCTCATGTATTCTAGCCTCTCTGACAAGTTTTGTGGCTATAACACATCCAATTCTACGAAAACTAACATATTTTGTCTTTGTTGCTATGGAGCATTGAATGAACGAAATTTCTTTGGGAGGATATTGTAATTAGAGGTTCTTTCTCTTGAATGATAAATGATTTTGTGGTGATTTTTTGCAAATACTGTAAATAATTTCTTCCATCTTGTGTGTGTTGTAGAATTAGGAGTTTCAATGAAATTTTCACTAAATAATAGTTGAATGTTTTATGGATCTAACATCTCCTTGAAAAGATTATCATTGAGTTTTTATTGAGGAATCTAGTCATAGCTTCCTCCCATGTTGTCTCCAATTTGATTGAAAAATGCTAGGGTTTTAGGAGTATAGAAGCCTAATTGTAGATTTTTTTTGCATCCTTTAATTGCTTCCATTAATCATCTTCCATATATTTTTTCCTTATACTCCATTACCCCTTGATTGAAAAGGGAACTAGTCCACTCTTGTGCTAATCCCATAAAAAAAACCCTAATTTTTATTTGTTTATGTTGTCTATGGTAAATTGGGGTTATATTACAACAAAATATGCATTTTTCAGTTCTATTTACCTTAGACCTTATAGTCCTAGGGTTGAATTTGTATACATTAAATTAAAAAAGTATAAACATTGTTTTCATGCATCTTTTAGATTTATTTACCTTAGACATTATAGTCCTAGGGTTAGAATTTGCATGCATTAAATTGAAAAAGTATAAATATTTCTTTTCATGCATTTTTCAGCTTTATTTATCTTAGATCTTATATTCCTAGGGTTAGGCTTTGCATGCATTAAATTGAAAAAATATAAAGATTGTTTTTCATGCATTTTTAGTCATTACTCAAGGTTGACGTCTAAGGTTTTCCTTATTGTTTTATGTGTTTTCAGCTATCAAAAACTATTGTAATATATTTCTTATCTTACTCTAATTAGTCCTCATTTTTCACATGTCTATTATAATTTTTGGGATATTTTTATACTGTTGTTTGATGGGCCCTTGAATTGTAGATATAAATGCCTATCCATAACATCTTCAACCTAGGAACGCATGTCCTCCCAAACTTGATTATATGTGTTTTGTTAATTTACATGCCATTCCTTATGTTGAAGTGTGTGCCTACAATATTTTTCCATACTAATGATTTTTGTGACCTTTGGCTTCCTTAGCATCTAATGTGGACATGTTTTTGAAGATTAATTAATTTCTTTAGTAGCCTACCATGAATATAGATCCCTTTCCCCATTGGTTATCAATACCTACCTACAATATCACTTGAAACTCGAGGATACCAACAGTTAAAAGAAAGGTGGATGTGCAACAAGCCTCATGGAGGGGATTGTTGGCATTATGATTCAAGTGTTGTCCTTGATGGCAACTCACTCAGAGGTTGGTACAGGTGCTCAGAGGTTGGTACAGGTGATGGCAACTTAATCAGAGGACAGATCTTAGAACAGCATGACAAGAAAGTTCATACACGCAGGTTCGTTAAGCCCAAGTCGCGTATACAAGCAGGTTCACTATATACCAAGTCGCGTATACACAGGTTCTCTGTATATCAAGTCGCGTGTACACGCTGGTTGGCTTCAGTAAAAGCGCGTGTATGTGGAAAACTTCTCTTTGGTCCACGGCGGTTATTCCTTGGAAGTTGTGCCTATGATTTTGGACCTTGATGTCTCGACGAACGTGTTGATCCCTAGTTTTGAAGCTGATGGTATTGTGTTACTATGGTTTTGGACCGTGGTATTGTGAAGGGCCTAAGCCTATATAAGGAGAAGATCATTAGGCCAGAAAGGGTGAAAGAGTGTGTGAGTGATGAAGATCTGAGGGAGTGTGAGATCCAAGTGCTGGTTATGGGTTGGTGATCTGAACCAAGGTTTCACTCATGTGGAGGATGATGAAGGATGGAACAAGATCTCAAGGCTTGGAAAGGTTATCTTCATATGGTTTGACTGTGAATAGACTAGATCTATTGACGCATGTTTATTGTTATGATCTGGGTATGTTTTGATGTCTGATATAGCTGCAGAGTTTTAAGGTTGAATTTACAGATCTATACGCGGGTTGTCTTTGGTAAAAGAGCGTATACACGCAGGTTGGGCTCATCAAAGTAGCGTATACAATGTGAAGTATGAATATGGAGTTGGATTTGGTTGTTGTTATGTTGTCTGTGTTCTTGACAGGGTTTCAGTGATTCAGTATTGGGTGATTCAGAGATTGATGATGCAGGTTGTACTACAATGGTAATTGTTTCATGGATCCAGTATGAAAATGTATGAAACGTGGTCCCGGGAAGATCGTAGGCCGGCACCTACGTACTGGTAAACATATCAGCCAGTACAAGAGCCAGGGGGTTGTAGCTCCCTTCTAGGAGCAGCTGGAGAACGAGTGAAGATTGTAGTCTTCTGTAGGGTTGGCACCTACGTACTAGTAAATGGATCGACTAGTACAAGAGCTAAGAGGGTTGTAGCCCTCTGCAGGTTGTAGCCTGCGTGCTGGTAAAGGACTGCACCAGTACATTGTAAAAGAAGTTTCTTATTAAAGGAAGATAGAAACAAATTGCAGTAGGTGGTTTTCACCCACATTGGGTTTCCACCTTATATCATGGTGTTCATGTGTGTGGCTTTTGTGTGATGATCTGTTCTGTTATACTGCACCTGTTTACTGTTAAAATGGTTAATAATGTTCTGATGCATTTACTGAAGATAAGCTAACTAAATCATAAGATCTCTGGATATACGCTAGTTGCTTTAGACACAGTAGCGTGTACACGCGGGTTCACTTAATTGAAGTAGCGTATATGTTTCTGAGTATGAAATTGGAAAGGTTTTACTGATCTGATAATACTGATTCACCCCCCCCCCCCTCTCAGTATTATTTCCAACAATTGGTATCAGAGCAGGTCCTTCAGAGAAGCTTGATCGCTTGAAGGAGATTCGTAGAACAATGGGGATGAAGGCATGTCAGAAGAAGAAGACAACTCAAAGGAACAATGACAACCTACCGTTGAGTGGAAGCAAGTATTCAGATCCTGAATCACCTCAGATTGAAGATGGACGTGATAGACAATTATTTCCTCCACTGAATAATGCTGAATGTTATGTATGTCATAATCTTGGACATGTTGCAGCCAGATGTAGAAGTAGAATGGTTCAAGAAAGATCATCGCATCCCAGGTATTTCAGAGGATATTGCTTTGCCTGCAATGCATATGGACACAAAACAATTGATTGTGATAGAAGGAACATGAAAAATGTAAGGTGTTATACATGCAACAACTATGGGCATAAAGCAAGGGAATGCAGGAGTAGATTTCAAAATTCAAAACAAGAGGACCATACATCATCACAGTTCCAGGAACTGAAGAAGACAGAGACAGAAAGGTGTGGCATAATTCAGACAGCTGACAGAACAGACACAGGGGAATCTGAAAGTGATGAAATTCAGTATTCCATCCTACATACGCTGATATAATGAAGACAAGTCGCGTATATACGCGAGTTACAGGCTGCAAAGTCGCGTATATGAAGAAAGGGCAGCAGAACAGACCCAGGTTCAGTCATGGTTGGCTCAGGCTCAGGGGGAGTAGAACAGACTCAGGAAATGGCTTATGATAAATAGTTATTGCTGGTCTTAGAACCTGCATCTACTCAGGGGGAGCATGGATGGATGGATACAACTTGGCATATACAAAGGGGGAGCCAAATTAGAAACTTCAGCATGTACTCAGGGGGAGTATGGACAGCAGTATGGACAGCAGGAGGTATACCAAAGAAGAGAATATCTTGGTCCGCCCTTTGCCCTTGATGTCAAAGGGGGAGAGTGATTTGGTGTTGTTGCCATCAAGTCCAAAGGGGGAGATTGTTGGCATTATGATTCAAGTGTTGTCCTTGATGGCAACTCACTCAGAGGTTGGTACAGGTGATGGCAACTTAATCAGAGGACAGATCTTATAACAGCATGACAAGAAAGTTCATACACGCAGGTTCGTTAAGCCCAAGTCGCGTATACAAGCAGGTTCACTATATACCAAGTCGCGTATACAAGCAGGTTCACTATATACCAAGTCGCGTATACACAGGTTCTCTATATATCAAGTCGCGTGTACACGCTGGTTGGCTTCAGTAAAAGCGCGTGTATGTGGAAAACTTCTCTTTGGTCCATGGCGGTTATTCCTTGGAAGTTGTGCCTATGATTTTGGACCTTGATGTCTCGACGAACGTGTTGATCCCTAGTTTTGAAGCTGATGGTATTGTGTTACTATGGTTTTGGACCGTGGTATTGTGAAGGGCCTAAGCCTATATAAGGAGAAGATCATTAGGCCAGAAAGGGTGAAAGAGTGTGTGAGTGATGAAGATCTGAGGGAGTGTGAGATCCAAGTGCTGGTTATGGGTTGGTGATCTGAACCAAGGTTTCACTCATGTGGAGGATGATGAAGGATGGAACAAGATCTCAAGGCTTGGAAAGGTTATCTTCATATGGTTTGACTGTGAATAGACTAGATCTATTGACGCATGTTTATTGTTATGATCTGGGTATGTTTTGATGTCTGATATAGCTGCAGAGTTTTAAGGTTGAATTTACAGATCTATACGCGGGTTGTCTTTGGTAAAAGAGCATATACACACAGGTTGGGCTCGTCAAAGTAGCGTATACAATGTGAAGTATGAATATGGAGTTGGATCTGGTTGTTGTTATGTTGTCTGTGTTCTTGACAGGGTTTCAGTGATTCAGTATTGGGTGATTCAGAGATTGATGATGCAGGTTGTACTACAATGGTAATTGTTTCATGGATCCAGTATGAAAATGTATGAAACGTGGTCCCGGGAAGATCGTAGGCCGGCACCTACGTACTGGTAAACATATCAGCCAGTACAAGAGCCAGGGGGTTGTAGCTCCCTTCTAGGAGCAGCTGGAAAACGAGTGAAGGTTGTAGTCTTCTGTAGGGTTGGCACCTACATACTAGTAAATGGATCGACTAGTACAAGAGCTAAGAGGGTTGTAGCCCTCTGCAGGTTGTAGCCTGCGTGCTGGTAAAGGACTGCACCAGTACATTGTAAAAGAAGTTTCTTATTAAAGGAAGATAGAAACAAATTGCAGCAGGTGGTTTTCACCCACATTGGGTTTCCACCTTATATCATGGTGTTCATGTGTGTGGCTTTTGTGCGATGATCTGTTCTGTTATATTGCACCTGTTTACTGTTAAGATGGTTAATAATGTTCTGATGCATTTACTGAAGATAAGCTAACTAAATCATAAGATCTCTGGATATACGCTAGTTTCTTTAGACACAGTAGCGTGTACACGTGGGTTCACTTAATTGAAGTAGCGTATATGTTTCTGAGTATGAAATTGGAAAGGTTTTACTGATCTGATAATACGGATTCACCCCCCCCCCCCCCCCCCCCCCTCTCAGTATTATTTCCAACAGGGATCACCATAATTTCAGGGATTTTTGGAAGGAAACATATATCACTCCTATTAACGATGTTACTCCCTCACATTTTGTATAAAAGGATGAGGGCTTGAGGTAGTAGATACTATTTAATTTTAGAGAAATGGATATTTCTGTTATGCATATTTTTAGTTACTATATTTTCATCTTTTGTAATGGCATTTTGTTGTTAATGAAAGAACATCCATTTTTGCAAGTGTTGTGAGTTAATTGTGTTTGAGGTTCCTGAGCACCTTGGGGAGGGCCCACCCACTAACACTGTGGAACCCTTGTTGTATCTTTTGTACCTTAGTTTTTTACATATTTTTCAAACAGTCATAATTTATGTTTACAGTGTAGTGATATTTATATAATTTCATGTTGTTAAACATTCCTATAGATAATATTTTTGAATTGTTGAATATTCATCTTGGTTCCCATAAGCTATTATTAGTCTCACATGTATGATTACACCTTTATCTCCCTTATTTGTTGTATTTAAATCATATCTAAGGTTTTTTTGTAGAATTACAGGAATTCCTATAGAAATATAGGATTTCATGTAAAACAAACCAGAGAGAATTATTTTTTCTTGGTTCTTCATGATTTCATGTTGGTTATTTGTAGAGCATCTTATTTAGCTAGTTGGCATGATTAAGTGAATGAGGGACTTAGAATGAAGTTTTTAAAGTTATAAAGTTTCATACAAGATTATCTTATTTTAGTTTGTTGAGTGGATTACTTTACTTTGTTCTGCACATTAGTATAGTGTGGTTTTATTTGCAACATAGGTTGGTTTCTTGAATGTTAGTAGTATATTTTGAATTTTTGTAGCTTTACTTTCTAGTACATGTATTCCTGCAATTTTGTTTTCCTTGATTTCCTACAAATTTCATTTCTGCAGTTAGATATTTTTCATCTCCTACCTGGCAACTTTCATTTATGTAGCTAGACATTGCCACTTTGTTCGCTTGATTAAGCAGTTACGATTTCTCATATTACTGTACATAAAATAAGAGAAAAAAATAATTGTAAATTGCAAATATAGTGCATGATACCTCTTAAGTTTTTATTAACCTTGGGTTGGCATATTAACGTAGAGACCTTCAGGGCTATAACATTGTTTCTCAATACTAAAGGTCGTCACTTTTTTGGCATTGTCAATGAGGAGGTCTCAAAGGTACATTTTTTCTTTTCTTTCATAAGAAATAACAAACTATAAAAAATTCTTTTCAAAAACTTAAAAGAGAAAAAAATATACATTCCTCGTAGACTCGAAGGTAAGCTAGGAATTTTTTTACCAAACATCCCCACTTATGGGTCTCCAAGTAGTAATAAAAAATAGTCAGCTAATTTTGAAACATTACCTTTTACAACCAGGAGCTTCATGATTTATCTAGAAGAACAAGCTAGAGCATTTGAAAATAATTTAGAAGGAGGTAGATCCCCATCTCATTATACAATGGCAAAAAATGGAGACCTACCTCAATTCTTTAAGTTTCCTATCAAGGATACCAATGGAAAAATTAGAATTAAGAACATTAATCAATCTATACTCGCCCATTTCTATGGACTAACCAATAAGGACCCTAACATTTTTTTGTTTGAGATTTTTATTGTGTGCAGAACTTATCATTGTCTTGTAGACACACAAAAACTCAAGTTCTTTCCTTATGCCTTAAAGGATGCAGGTTTGATATGGTTCATGAACCTTGAAGGAAACATGATTACCACAAGGGAGCATATGAAACAAGCATTTAGCAACAAATATAGGGATTATTGTGGATCCAAAGATACAAGTGATGAGATGTTTCAAATAACCTATGGAGATAATGAGTCCCTAGAATACTTTGAGGAAAGATTTCAATTGAGCTACAAGAGAGAAAACAACTACACCTTGAATGATGACTCCATGAAGTTGGTTCTCTTGAGAGGGGTCAAGGAATATTTGATGGAAACATTGAATCTCCTAGCTAATTAGGAAATCTACCAATTGGATTATGCTACCATCAAATGATTTTCGGAAACCATTATGGGGCTAACAAAAGGAAAGGTAGATATATCAAAATTTTGGTAAGTCCTTCTAATCATAACCATGTGCTTAAAAATAAATAAATTGGGGGAATGTTAGAAGACTTGAAGATAAAATCTTGCACTCCCTAGCCCTACAGATGGATGCATTGCAAGCTAAGAAAAAGAAAGAGGAAGCAGAAATGGCATTAGCTATATATTTTGTCCTAAGTGCACCAAATGAAACCCTTGAAGTGAGTTTCCACTGAATAACATAAATATAAGTGCATTTTGTGAAGAACAACACTCTAATCACAAAATTTCCTTCCTTTTTAGGATTTAAAGTTGTTTATCAAGGAGTTGAAGGGAGCATGGAGTCAGTATTTTCATCAACCAAAAGAGGCTAGTAACACCAAGACCTTATTGGGAAGGTATGGACTAAAAATATCCTCAGTATTTCAATACTTCCCCTACATAGTTTCAACATTAGCATTGGTGCCCACTTGGTATTTCACCTTGGTCCATGCTTTCCCTCTAGTAGTACCCAAGCCAATCTATCATCCCTTCTTACCAACCATTTCAGAACTTGTCTACTCAGTGGAATAGTTCCCCTTAAGGGTGGATTCCTCCCTTGACTCAACCAATAGCCTTAATTCCTCCTCCTAAATAGCCTAACTTTCCTCAGAATGTTTCTCCAACAAAGAATCCTCATCTTCTTGCTCATCCTAACCCAAATCCCAACAATAAACAAGCACAACATGTTTATAATGGCGAGACTACTTATTAGACTTATTCCCTGGAAGTTAAAGAGATAAATCTAAGATCAATAAAGGTCCTACAAGAATATCCTCAATATTCCCCACAAGAATATTCCAAAAAGGAAGTGGAGAACCCTGTACCTCAACAAATTTCTCCTTTCCCTAAAAGATTGACCATTAAAAAAACACATATTCTTGAAGAAGTTGAAATCCTTTGGGAATTTAACAATTTATGTGTTAAGATATCACTGTTATAGGCCATAAAATATGTTCCCATATATAATAAATTCATTAAATAAGAATGTCTCAAAAGCCTTTGAAGAAAGAGAATGGGTGCCCCCATAATCAATGTCATAGGACAACTAGTTGATCTAATGCTTGGGGGTTGATTATTCCCAAATATTTGGATCCTTGAAACATAGTTGTAGAAGTCTATGTCAATCAAATAGTAGTTCCAAACATATTCATTAACCTAGGATCTTCTATCAATATCATGACTAGGGACACCATCATCAAGCTCAATCTTTAGGACTCCCTAAGTGAAACCTCTATTGTGCTCCAACTAGCAGATATATCTATAGTCAAGCCAAAGAGTATAATAGAAGATGTCATGGTTTCCATAGACTCTTGGGATTATCCCATTTACTTCCTATTTATACACTTGAATACTAAGTTCAATGGATATCCACTAATTTTGTGGAGACCATGGTTAGCTGCAACATATGTTGATATTAGTTGTAGGGTTGGTAATATGACTATCACCAATGGGAAATCTCAATAACAACTTGTATTATATCCTCTTACTCAACCTATGGCTGAGGAATATTTTCCTATCTAGGTACAATATGAATAATAAGACAATTCCATCCTCTCCTCATCCTATCCTATATATACCATTGAAAAGCCCCTCAATAGTAAACATGATGATGAGGATGATTTCATTGATAATTTTATGCTGAATCAATACTAGGTTATGGTTATGCAAATTAATTGTCTCAACTATGATCAACCTATAAACAACCTAGACATTTAACATACCATGAGTGGGAAAAATTACTTACTATTGGATCTAACAAAGAGAACACTATAAAAGTTAAAATGTGCCCCTCCAAACTGCTAAAATTCAGTTGCTCTCTCATTGTTGATCAAGAACAAGAACTGGTCACTATTTTGGGTTTCTTGGGATTACAAGGAGTTGAATGGGATTCACCTGTCCATTTGAATCCATTAAATTATATTAAATAAAGTCACAACCCCATTTTTCAACCTTAGAGAAGCACAAACCCTACACTAAAGAACATTGTCAAAGAAGAACTACAAAACTTCTTGGATGATAGGTTTAGATATCCTATTTTTACAATGAATGGATGTATCCTTTGGTTATGGGTCTGAATAAAAATTGTGAGTGGATAATTTGTGTGGACTAAATAGAGTTAAACAAATCCACTAGGAAGGACCACTTCCCATTACCTTTCATTGATCAAGTCCTAAATGTTTTGGCAAGGAAGAAATTCTTCTTATTTCTAGATGGGTTTAGTGAGTATAACCAAATTCAATCAATCTAGAATACCAGGATAAGACCACTTTCACTTTCCCTTGGGGACATTTTCTAATAAATTTCTTTGCTTTGGCCTATGTAATGCCCAAGCCACATTTCAAGGGGTGGTACTTGTTGGAGAATCTAGTAGGGAAGTTATCTAAACTTTTCTCCTTATCCTCAATAATTACTTCTAAACTTAAATAGCTTCATTTTGTTATTTATTAGTTTCTCTTCATAAAACAATTATCAAGAGCATAAACAATTAAAACCATAGAAGACAATGGACACAGAATATAGTCCCCAAGTCAGGGATAAACCCCTCCAAGGGGAAAACCTAAAAGAATATCTTCCCTTATTATAGAATCAATTCAAGTGATAAAACCGAGACCCAAAGACCAAATTCAAAACCTCCTCCAAGCACCAAGTCAGCCCTCTAAGAATCACTCTCAAACAAGTCAAATATTGACCAAGTCAATGAAAGTCAAATCTCTTCAAATTTTCTCCACTTCATAATTTTAGCCTTCTTACTTCAGATCTGCAATTTTGGCTTCTTGTAGATAACATAAACCCTAACCTTTAAGCTTCCCAAGAGATCCTTCCTCAAGCTGATTAAAGTATTTAAATTCAACAAGAATCAAACCTACAAATTGCTCCAATCACAAATTTGACCCTTACTTTAGGTCTATAATCTCGTCCTCCAACTTTCGGCCCTCCAATTACTACAGAAACCCTACGTATTTCGGACGCATGGGAAAAATAATGCTTAAAAATAAAAATATTTGTTTCTTTCTTAGACTTCTTCTTTCCTCCTTGTTCTTCACTCTTGTTTTCCACCTTTTCTTTCTTGGGATCAAACTGCAAAAGTGTTTCAAAATGAATCAAACTTCCTTCCTTTATATAGCCTTCTCATGAGGTCAAATAGCCCATTACTAGGCCGACTTCTCCTTGGCATGTTCGATTGTGATTGGAGGCTTATTTGACTTTATAGACTCATAATTAATATATTTTACATGATACAACTTGCCCAATACGGTCTTCTATAATTGACAAGGATTCTTTTGACTCAAGAAAAATATTCTTTTGATTTGAGAAAACCTAGGAGCATGAAATGCATGCTTGACCTAGATAACCAACAAAATGAAGAATGAAACCCATGCTTAAAAATAATAATTTTCTTACTTCTTTTTCTTATAACATAAGATATAGATAATTACATGAGTACAATGACAATTATGAAGATCAAAACTAGTCACATTTTCCATCACTCCCTCTTAACTAGGGAGGTATTCATAATTGTACAATAAGTGCAACGATATTCTCAAACTGAAGAGTTCTCATAAGAAGAGTCATATTGATAAGCCATCTTTAAGCACCAAAACCATAACCAACATTGTCATAGTAAGGCATTAACTGACAAGCTCCATTTAAATTTGAGCATAATGTTGGTAGTTTTTACGTGAGACACTCCACTACCTCTCAAGGTACATACCCCATGTATAGTTTCACTAGGTATGTCCTTCTAGGACTATTCTTATCTTGGATTTCCAATCCTCAAAGAATATTGATCCTCTTCGGCTACTCTTATCTTGGATACATGTCTAATCCTCGAAGAGTGTCAGTCTACTTACTATCTTGGATCCTTTATCCTAAAGAAGTATCAATCTCAAATGCTATTCAATCCTCCATTATCCCTACCATGGCCTTCACTAGACATACAATTGTTAGTCCTTGCCTCATTAGGGGAACTTTGAGGTATAAAATGGGCCTCCTAAGAAAATTGTACAACCAAAATAAACTTTATAAGAACCAATAGGATTCAAGATGATGATGTCAACCATGGGGGATGATTCACCATTTTTGGAGTAAAAAAGTAAAAAGAATAAAAATAATAAAATAATAAAACTACTTTTTCAACTCATATTTCCAACTTATCTCCCTAATATTTTACTCAAATTTCGAGCAGGAGTACTTGTTGGATGCAAAATTTAATTCCTCATCCAAAGAGTGCCCATGTTGCATACTTTTGATGGACCCTGCTACATGAAAAATGAGAAATACATGAAAAATGTGATTGCAATCACATTTTTCGTGTAGTTCTCATTTTTTGTGTAGCATGGTCCATAGAAAGTATGCAACATGGGTACTCCTTGGATGAGTAATCAAATTATGCATCTAACGATTATTGCCGTTAATAATTTGAGTAAACCCATAGGGATATAATTTGAAAATACGAGTTGAAATGATAGTTTTTTCTTTTTTCCCTTTAGAATTTGATGATGCAATCTAATATTATTTTATTATTTCCACTATTATTTTATAATTTCCCTGGGAGGCCAATTTTAGACCTCAAAATTCCCCTAATGTAGTGCATGACACATGATATAAGAGAAAACAATGTCCATCATCACTTCCTCTCAATCAAGGAGGATATCCCTATTCCCTCTTAATTAGGGAATAGATCCTTGATCCTATTTTAACATTCAAGGAGCCTGCTTACTCCCTCTCAAATATATAGGATATTCCTTACTTCCCCTTAATTAGGAAGTCATAACTACAAGCTATTCATCTTGGCCTCATAAATAGATTGACTACAAATTCTTCATGGGAATCTTCAAGTAGTAGTTGCATGACTCCTCCTTTCTTTTCATCTCACCATAATGTCCTTATTTCTTTCTGGAGGTTATGGAGCCATATTTTTCCTTCAATCTTGTGATAGGGTTTAGGCCATCAACCTTTTCATATCACTAATCATATAACTAAAACCAAAATATCAAAATCATAATTATCCCAACATGATGGCCTCTTATCAAAATATTGAACTCTTCTTTCCTGTCTCCTTTGTGATCAACATCCTTTTGTATTTTTTGTACAAGAATCCTTATCTATGCATTCATTTTTAGTCAAGGTTCTCATGGATCAAACTTGAATATCAAGCTACAATATCTTCCTTGGAGTTGTCATTATTAAATCTCTTTCCTTCTTCCGAAGACGATACTTGATGTTCTTCAATATTATTATGTTTATGCCATGCTATCTTGTGGGAGAGTCTTGATCTTTTGTCATTCCAAAGCATACCAATCTTCTACTTTCAAGAATCAAGTAACCACATGGAAGACTTACCGATCACACTTTTATAACCAACTCTTTCTGCAAGATTCTTGTAAATATGAATCCTACCTTAAACAAAAGTTGTTAAAAATACGCATAATTTTGCTTCCATATAACCATCTAACCATACTTTCTTTGAATGAGCTTGCATCTAGCCTTATTGAAGATAAGGTTTCCTTTCTCAAGAGGAGAAAGACTTCTACCATTTTACCATTTGCATGCCTTTATCCTTCAAGGCTACTTGTTTCCATACCAAATGGAGTACATACTAGTCATGTCATAATGCTTCTTCCAACAACATTCCTAAATGATGGTTCTTATTGGATCTTTACGATACCTTTCACAAGATGACTACCTCTAATATTATGTTAGAAAATGCTTGGATGAACTATAATATGGAATATGGTCCCAATCTTCTTATTCTTTTAAGCTAGATGATTCATTTCAAAGAAACTTTATTATGTAGATTTGAAATCCTTTATTAACATATGTTTCTTTCTATGATTCCATGATTTTACAAAAAAAAACAAGGATCTTCTACAGAATGCAACAATGCATGCTACTTTACTTTCTACTTATTAAAATAAAGACAAATTGCATAATGAAATTGATAGAGATGAAGCTTCCTTCAATAGTAAAGTCCTTGGGATCTTCTCCTTTCAACTTCTTTTCAAGTTCTCCATTTTCCTTAGCTATGTGAGCTTCACTCTTCTCCTTCCTTTTGTTATTCTTCTTGTTTGAACAATCCATATTAAAATGTCCATACTCATTGAATCCAAAGCATTAGATCTTGTACATACCTTGTTTTCCCTTGAACTTTCCAAACTTTCTTTTATTCTTCTTCTTCTTGGACTTTACAATAAAGGGTTGAGAATTCTCATTTGATTCAATGTCATCCTTTGCCTTTATCCTCGTTTCTTCCAAGATAAATTGAGTCCATAACTCATCAAAATGAGTAGTATCATTTCTTGAGTAGACATTGGTTGCAAAACTGCTCCAATCTAGTGGTAAAGCATTTAACACACAAGCAGTCATTTCTGAATCGGAAACGACTACCCCAAGTCCTTGCAACTAGTCCCTTATTTGTGAGATCTTCATAAGATAATTGGCCATATCTTCATCCTTTTATTTCCTTATTCTATATAGTTTATTTCTCAAGGATATCTTCTGACTTGATGTACTTATAGAGTACAATTTCACCAACTTATCATACATAGCTTTTGATGTCTTCAAATAAAAAACAAAGGGAACAAGATGATCCTTTATGGATTCAATAATTATCCTTTATGCACTTACTTCTCCCTTCTTGTATTTTGCTAACTCTTGAGTCTTTTCTTTGTTTGGTTGAGTAACTTCACCAAGAACATATTCCATGACCTCATTTTATGTGAGTATCAAATCAATCCTCTTCTTCCATGCTAAGAAGTTTTTTGACCCAACGAGCTTGTTGCTTTCCTTGCAAAATTTAGCCATTTGAATTGTAGATTGAGACATGGAGCACAAAAATAATAGTTACTTGTCAAATTAATTTCATTCTTGATATTGTATCCAACTATCTTGATGTTTTCAAGATCTATAAAGAGACTTAAAAGAATCCCTAGAATGATGACTTTTAGGATGCCTTTTAGAACAGTGTCTTCGAATAACTTCAAAGAGTGGATGATGATCCCAATATTATTTGATGCTTCTTTTAAAAATTTCTTTCAATGAGCCTTTAAATTGATAGCTTTCCCAAATGATGGAGTGCACTAGAGAGCCCTCAACAAGAGCTTGTCCTTCCTTCCTTTGTTGGGAGCTTGATTTAGTAATCTTCTTTCAAGATCAATAGGTCTTATTCTTGGTTGAATTGAGGCTTCTGTGATCCATAACAATTATCAGAAGAAATTTCAGCATAAATCACAATCAAAAAATCATTGCGATGTGTTTCGAACCAACCAGCTCGTCCTGACGATGAACCACACTGGTTGGTTCGAAACGCGTCGCAATGATTTTCTGATTGTGATTTACGCCAAAATTTCTTCTGATAATAGGTCTTATTCTTCTTTATTTGTTTCATTTTTCAAATGATTCCCCTTTAAAATCAATCCATTGCTATGTCAACAAGATGATCTTCAAGTTTCCTTATCCTTCTTGACCTTTTCTTCGATACCATGTTGGAGAATCTAGTAAGGTAGTTATTTAAACTTTTATCCTTATCCTTAATAATTGATTGTGAACTTAATTAACTTATTTTTGTTCTTTATTATTTTCTCTTCATCAAAAAATTATCAAGAGCATAAATAATTAAAATCATAGAAGAAAATGGACATAGAATATAGGCTCCAAGCTAGGGAGAAACCCCTCCAAGGGGAAAACCCAAAAGGATATATTCTCTTCTTATAGAATCAGTTCAAATGAGAAAACCAAGAACCAAATACCAAAGTCAAAACCTCCTCTAAGCACTAAGTCAGCCCAACAAGAATCACTCTCAGACAATTCAAAGATTGACCAAGTCAATGCAATTCAAACCTCTTCAAATTTTCTCCACTTGAGAATTTTGGCCTTCTTACTTTAGAACTACAATTTCGGCTTCATGTAGACAATAGAAACCCTAGCCTTTAATCTTCCCAAGAGATCCTTCCTCAGGTTGATTAAATTATTCAAATTCAACAAGATTCAAACCTACAAACTTCTTCAATCACAGATTCGACCCTTACTTTAGGTCTACAATATTTTCCTACAACTTTCGGCCCAACAATTACTACAGAAACCCTAGACAATTCACACGTGTGGGTAGAATAAGGCTTAAAAATAATATATTTGTTTCTTTCTTAGACTTCTTGCCTCCTTGTTCTTCACTCTTGTTTTCCACCTTTTCTTGCATGGGATCAAATTGCAATATTGTTTCAAAATGAGTCGAGATGCCTTCCTTTATATAACCTTCTCATGTGGTCGAATAACCCATTACTAGGCCGACTTCTCCTTGGCAAGGCCAACTTGTGCTTGCAGGCTTATTTGACTTTCTAGACTCATAATTGGGAAAACAATTAAATAATATTACGTATGTAATCCATTTTATTAACAAAAAAAATATCTCATGCTAAACTAAACTACACTATGACTGAAAAATTGTGTCATCTTGTTGTTCATGCTTTGAATAAATTTAAACACTATGTCACTGGTTACCAAGTATTTGTATATATTGACCATGTTTCCATCAAATATCTAAAGAACAAGCTTGATGTTAATTCTAAAATTATTTAATGGTTATTTTTGCAACATTTTGACCTAAAAATCATTGATAAACATGTAAATGAAAATGTTCTTGCAATTTTTTATGCAGATGAAGGTATGGTAGATGAGCACCTCTTTGCTATGTCATCATAAAATCCTTGGTTTTCTGACATAGCAAACTTTTTCGCTACAGGAAAACTACCCCCTCATCCATAATATAGGGAAATATGCAAAATTATCAAGTAAAGTGTTGCTTATACATGGATTAAGGGATGCTTATGAAAATTGGGGCCTAACTAAGTCCTAAGGAGATGTGTAAAAGAAGAAGAAATATATTACATTATTGAGGCCTACCATGATGGACCCTCTGGAGGACATTTTATAGCCAGAAGAACAAACTACAAGATCATATAGAATGGATATTTTTGGCCTACCCTTCACAACGATGCCTATTGATACACTTCTCAATGTGATGAATGTCAAAGGATGGGAAAACCTACTAAAAGAAATGAAATTCCCTTATGGTGTTGAAATTTGTAACTAGGTTTGGCATTCATAAATGTATTTGAGTCATAATGAAATGTATTTATCAAAAGAATGAAGAAAATATTATTATTATTATTATGACTTATTAAAGCATGGGTTTCATGCTTGGGTCATCATGTTTTAGGTCAAAGTCCCCATTGAGGACTTCTAGGTTTAATCTTGATTGATTAGAGTCATCGTACATTTAAAGAGACCCTTGTTGGGCTTTTGGATCATGTAAAATAATTATTTTTGAGTCAAAAATGAATTTAGTCTCCTCCACACCAAGTCGGCCTCAAGAAGATCAAGTCGGCCTCAAGACAAGTAATTTGACCTCCCTGGAAGGCTATAAATACAAGGTAGTTAAAATTCATTTGGATTATCTCACCTACTCACTCATAGTTCGATTTCTAAAGTTGGAAGATGGAAAAGTACGAAGTTGAGAAAGGGCTAGAGAAGGAGATGGGAAGAAGTGCTAGTTTTTGGAAAGGGATAGAAGACCTCAATATCAAAATTTTGTGACAACTCTCACTCTGTTTTGAGGTGTATCAAGGGAGATTGAAGTTATCAAAGTTCAGTCGATGTTGCTGTTGCTACTATTGCTGGTAGGAAGCTACTACTAGGTCGAAGTTGTTGTTAACGCTGCCAAGTCAAAGTTGCGTGTGAAGGGTTGTCATCTACAAGAATTATTGAGGGCCGACTTGGTGTGGAGGATGTTAGGTCCCTATAATACTAGTGTATTCCCTCATTGTTATTGTCAGTGTAGCCCCCTTATTATTATTGTTGTGCCCATGTAGCCCCCATATTGTTATTATTATGCCCCATAGATGCCCACTATTGTTATTGTTGTGCCCTTACATTATTATTGCTATGTCAGTTCTGATTATATTGTGACCCCCTTAGACTCCTATATATAAAGTAGGTTCTCCCCTCGAAGAGGCTAATTTTGAAGTTGTTGATCTATCTCTTCTTCTATTTTGTAAGTTGTTGCATAACATTTAGTATCATAGCTTGGGATTCTATGGTCTCACTTCTTCAAATAGGTCATCTTGGAATTTTTGCTATAAATTTTTTTCTACGAGGCTTAAAAATCTTACATCATAATTTATCACATGGAGATGAAATCTTGGTGAACTTCGTGTAAAAATTTCAGATCTTGATTCACTATATTTTCGGAGATATGGTCCAGGGAAGTTAGGGTTTTTGTAGGCTCCAAAATTTCATCTCAAACATGTGACCTAGGAAAAATCATCATTTCGTTTCAGGAATCGGATTTGAATTTTGTAGAAGGTGGCTGAAAGTGCAAGGATTGTAGTTTTTCATGTAGCAATTTTGGGTCCAAATGTCAAAACAATGACACGTGGAAATTCGTACAAGTTCACTCTACTGAACCAGTCTATAATCAGGTCATTATAGGAGATTAGGCATAAATATTTCCTGAATACTCCAATATTGATCTGACTTGTGGGGTTGGAAAGAAGACTCAGAGGGCTACCACAAGACAAAATTTTAGACCTTGGAGATCCGAAATTACAGAGATACAATATATTCAATATCTGGCTCCTACAAAGCGAGAAAAAAAAAGTGTATAGTTTTTAAAATTTGCATAAGTTTCATTTGAAAATTTAGTTTGAAGTGATTCAAAGGGCATAGTGAAGCATAATTATCATTAATTGATTCCCCGAAGAAATAAAATGGAAACACCTAGTAAGAAACCTGACATATCTACTATGACACATGAAGAAGAGGAAGAAATGCAACATGATATATCAAAATTATGAGACCAAGTGCAACAAATTTCTCTCTCACAAAAAGTAACATAAGCTAAGATAGATGGTTTGAAGAATGGCATGGAAGCTAACATCGATGTTATAGAATCCAAATTGAAAGGCAACATGGAAGATTTGAAGAAATATTTGACAAAGTTGCTATAATAAATGCTTCCTAATGGAAAAAAGGTAGTAAAGTAAACTCATGATGAGAACAAAAGAAATGTTAATCATGATTTCATAGACTCTAACATTGCATTGAAGACCCACCATATTCCAAAGATCGATATGAGGAAGTTTTATGGAAAGGACTTCGTAACATGGATACTATAGATCGAGCAATATTTTAATCTCCATAATGTGCAAAACAAACAAAAGGTACACATTACAACTTTATATTTAGAACCCAATCAATTTGTATGGTATCGATGGATTTTTTCTCATAAACAAATTGTCATTTGGTCAATTTTTACGGAGTAAATGATAGCACATTATGAGGATACAAGAGAAACATCTTCTCTAGCCAATTGATAAATCTCAAACAAAAGGGTTCAATGGTGGAGCACATTGAGGACTTCCAAAATTTGAATATAAGGGTAAATGATATTCCAGAGGAGCATAGGGTTGATGTATTCATAGGGACTTTAAAGGATAACATCCAACATGAGGTTCGCCTTCAAGAACCTAATTCATTGGAGAAGGCATTCAGGTTGGTAAGAAAAATTGAAAGAAAAATTATGGCAACAAGGTATCCTTACCACTCACAACTATAAAGATGGAAGTGTTGTTTCTCCTAGCCTTCCACAACCTACAAGGCTGACACCACAACACTTAGAAGAAAAAGGAGAAAAAGGCCTTTGTTATAGTTGTGATAGAAAATACATCAAAGGTCATAAGTGTGATAAGAATAAATTATTTTACATAGATAGTGAAGAGGAGGAAGAAAAGGAACAAGAAACGTCAAAAGAAGAGGATATACACCGGGAACCAACCCTAGAGAAAGAAGAAATGAATCTGATCATATCTTTTAATGCATTGGCAGGAATTACCACTCCTCAAACTCTCAATATAGAAGGACATATCAAGAAGAAAAATGTAATAGTGTTGATTGATTCAGGTAGTACCCATAATTTTATTCATTGTAAGATTGCCAAGGAATTTAATTGCTTCCTATATCTAGCACCAGAGTTCCAAGTGATGGTTGCAAATGGAGGAACCATAAATTTCCCTGGAAAGTTCCTTAATATCAAGCTATATGTGGGAGAATATGCATTGAATAGTCTAATGTTTCCATTCCAATGGGTGGTGTTGACGTTGTACTAGGAGGCCAATAGTTACAATCTTTGGGTACGATAACTTTTAATTTTCTAGAACTTTTATTGAAATTTTTCTGGGAAGGAAAGGAAGTTGAATTAAGGGGTATCGTTGGGAAACCAGGAAAGATAATCATCTCTAATGGCATGACAAACATTCTAAAGAAAGAACGATAGGGTTTAATTTCATAATTATGTTCACTAGAGGTTCAAACATCGAAATCATCTATTTCTCCATATCTCCAAACATTCTTTGACAATCATTCCAAGGTGTTTGAGACTCCCAAAGTCCTCCCACCTATTCATGATCATGATCATGCTATTAATTTGATTCTAGGAAGTGTTCCTCCAAACATCATGCCTTACAGATATCATTATGCCCAAAAGAGTGAAATTGAACGTATGGTTGTAGAAATGCTAGAGGCTGGTATAATTCAACCTAGTCAAAGTTCTGTCTCTGCTCCAGTAGTATTGGTGCACAAGAATAATGGATCATGGCACATGTGTTGTTATAGATCTATACCAAAATATAAGACAATGCAAATAAACCCAAGAAATAACAAGATTTGAATATAGATAGAAATGGTTCACTTTATTGATCAAACCCTTAAGGTAGGGCAACACCATATATTCACTCCTTAAAGAAGGAGAACACTCCACAAGCCATATACTTATTCATACAATAATCATTGACATCCCTCAATGTGGAGTTTCTAGCCTCTTTATAGGCCTCATACATATAATACCATGGGTCATTACCATGGTTCCCTCAATACAATCTATCTAATACCATGGGCCCATTACATTATAACTAACTACTTGTGGTCCTTTACATGATATGGGTTAACCACCTTATTTATTACTATGGCCCATCCCATTATTATATTATTCCCTTGGGTACCTCCCTTTGTACCCCATGTTATCCCCCCTAGGTATATAACATTCCACCCCCCTTAACATGTTTCGTCCCCGAAACATGAGAAGAACACAAATAATAAGATCTACTCAAAAGAGTAGTCCACTGGTACCATGCACGTGCATCTAGCCATCCAAGAGAAAGGTGAACCCTCGATCTCGTTGGTGCCTCGCTCGCTTGAGATGGAAGTTGACCGTGGCAGCTCTTCTGTGTTGATGTGTAGTAGGTGGATCTTCGCTCCTCTCTATCTGTCATGCGGGGGTTGTTGTCCTTGTCGCTAATTGGTTGCCATTTTGTTGGTTGTTTTCTTGCGGGGTGATGTGGGTGATGATATGTTGAAGTTTTAACCCACGGTGTATTTTTATTTAATTCACCCTGCTATGGTGCCTGCTGTGGTGTCTTATCTTCCAATATTACTTCAACCACTGAGCCCTCATCTGATGTATCAGCACCTGTATCCTTTTCTGCTTCAGCCTCTGTTTGTGTTTGATTGTCGATCATCAATGGCTCATCATCTGATATGTTAGTCCTTGGAACATCTTCTGCGTCAATTTGAATGGACTCTACCTGTTTATTGATGGAAATATCCTGTAATGTAATTTTCTTCTTTTTATACCAGAGCTTCATAAATTTCTTCTGCACATTAATATTGATAGTACCCACGGATTCCATCCAAGGATATCCCAAAACAACATCCATATTATCCATCTCTGAAGTATAAAAATCACCATGCAACACATACTTATCCATAGAAATCTTCAAATCCTTATACACTTGAACATCCTCATCATCCACCTGTGTGTTTTCAATGTATTTTGCTGGAACTTGCAATTTTTTTGCCAAATTAACATTCATAAAATTATGCTTGCAACTAGGATTTATAGATACAATGATTTTCTCCTTCTGAATCAATCCATGAACCCGCAATAAGGAGACACCCGTAGAAAATAACTCCTTACGTGTCTCATTCTCCTTTTTTCTAGTCCGAGACCATTTGTCTAAAATGACTCTTTCAAATTCTGCATCTGAAAGTTTGGACAACTGCTTGTCGTCAAGTGAGAAATACCATTTATGAGCCTCATCTCTGAAATTAAGCCACACTGAATCCTTCCAATTTTTTGCCCATACCGACTTAGTTTTCTCTATGTATTCTTCAATAGTAGGACCATTATCTTTTCCTGTAAAACATAGAACCGCCATGAAGAGGGTTTTGAAAAAAATTCACTTACTTGGTGAAAATTTGAAATGGCCACAATTCCGTCAATATTGCTCAGAATCCCTATTATGACCTATTTTCCGAAATGGAACAACCATTCTTCATCTTCTCATGTGGTAGAAATCCCGATCTAGGCACTGGAATTGCCGATCCACGCTGCAACTGTCCCACCGTCATAAAAAATTGCTGAAAAATAACTTATTTTAAATCAGCGATATCTCCCTTATCCGGACTCCGATTCGACTAATTTGTTTTTTGAAATCGGGTATTTTTTCACAAAGAATCCAGATCTAGAATTAGATTTTGCAGATCTTGCACCAGGACATCCAGATCTGCGCCGCAAACTCGCTGCCCCGAAAAATTGTCTACAACACCACTGATTTTTAGATCAGCGATATCTCCTTCATCCAGACTTCGATTCGGCTGTTTATTTTTTTGAAATAGAGTATTTTTTCACAAAGAATCCAGATATGCAATTAGATTTTGCAAATTTTGCACCAGAACATTCAGATCTGTGCCGCAAACTCGCTGCCCGAAAAATTGCCTGCAACACCACTGATTTTTAGATCAACGATATCTCCCTCATCCAGACTTTGATTCGGCGGATTTTTTTTTTTTTGAAATCGGGTATTTTTTCACAAATAATCTAGATCTACAATTAGTTTTTGCAAATTTTGCACTAGATCGTCCAGATCTGTGCCGCAAACTTGCTGCCCCAAGAAATTGTCTACAACACCACTCATTTTTAGATCAGCGATATCTCCCTCATCCGGACTCCGATTCTACCGATTTTTTTTTTGAAATCGGGTATTTTTTCACAAAGAATCTATATCTACAATTAGATTTTTATATTTTCCCCAAAACGTATAGATATGATCTGAAAACTTGCCACCCTAGAAAATTCCTGCAAAAAAAAAAAAAAAAAAAATCTCCACTTTTGCCCAAGAAAGTGCTCTGATACCACTTGTTATAGATTTGATACCAAAATATAAGACAATGCAAATAAACCCAAGAAATAACAAGATCTGAATATAGATAGAAATGGTTCACTTTATTGATCAAACCCTTAAGGTAGGGCAACACCATATATTCACTCCTTAAGGAAGGAGAACACTCCACAAGCCATATGCTTATTCATACAATAATCCTTGACATCCCTCAATGTGGAGTCTCTAGCCTCTTTATAGGCCTCATACATATAATACCATGGATCATTACCATGGTTCCCTCAATACCATCTATCTAATACCGTGGGCCCATTACATTATAACTAACTGCTTGTGGTCCTTTACATGATATGGGTTAACCACCTTATTTATTACTATGGCCCATCCCATTATTATATTATTCCCTTGGGTACCTCCCTTTGTACCCCATGTTATCCCCCCTAGGTATATAACATGTGTCCGGATTATAGGGATCTCAACAAGCGCACTATTAAAGATAAATTTCCCATTCCTGTCATTGATGAATTATTGGATGCATTACATGGAGCAATTTACTTCACCAAGTTGGATCTTCGTTTAGGATATCATCAAATAAGAATGAAGACTGAAGACATTTTGAAAAAAAAATTTAGAACTCATGAGGGTCATTATGAATTTTTGGTCATGCCTTTTGGCCTTACCAATGTACCTTCTATATTTCGAGGTTTGATGAGTTCCATTTTCAAACCATTCCTTAGAAAATTTATGTTAGTATTTTTTGATGATATACTAATCTACAACATGTCTTGAAAGGATCATGTTCAACATGTTGTCAGGGTGCTCAAACTATCAGAGGAGAAACAATTATATGCAAAAACCTCCAAATGTTTCTTTGGAGTACAAGAGGTGGAATATCTAGGTCATATTATATCTCATGAGGGTGTTAAAGTAGACCCTAACAAAATTAAAACCATTAAGGAATGGAAAATCCCAACATCCATAAATCATCTGTGAGGATTTCTCGGGTTGATAGGGTATTATCACAAGTTTGTCAAGAATTATGGGAGAATAACAGCACCTCTAACAACATTAATGAAGAAATATGCATTTTCTTGGACTCCAAAAGAAACTAAGGCCTTTGAACATCTTAAAGAGGCAATGTTCCAATCACCAGTCTTAGCTATGCCAGACTTCACAAAAACCTTTATTGTGGAATTTGATCCCTCAAGAAATGGAATTGGTGTTGTTTTAATGCAAGAGGGAAGACCCATTTCTTTTGAAAGTCATCCAATCAAAGGAAAGTATTTCCACAAAGTTATTTTATGAGAGGGAAATGTTGGCAATACTACATACACTTAATAAATGGTGACCTTACCTAATGGGAAGACACTTCAAGGTAAAAATGGATCATGATAGTATTCAATACATTTTAGAACAAATATTATCTCCAGAAGAGCAACAAAAATGGGTCACAAAGATGTTGGGTTATGACTTTGAAATCATCTACAAAAAAGGGAACCAAAATGTTGTTGCAGATGCACTCTTGAGAAAGGATGAGGATGTGGAAGCATTGTTTTGTGCCATTTATATTATCCAACTAGATTTGATAATTGAAGCAAGGGATGAAAGGATGAATGATGAATAAGTGTGGGCAATCATTCAAAAGTTGCAGCAAGATCCCAGTACATATGATACATTTAGCTAGAAAAATGATTCATTATGGTACAAGATTGCTTATACCTTTGTAATAATTCCAATCTCAAACCAAATATTCTTCTGGAATTTCACACCTCTCCCTTAGGAGGGCACTCAAGATATTTAAAAACATACCACAGGGTTAAGAAGGATTTTTTTGGGATGACCTTAAATCTGATATTCAAAAGTTTGTGGTAGAATGTTTGGTTTTCCAAAAAAATAAAGTTGAGAAAATTAAGACCCCTGGTCTATTCCAACCTTTATCCATTACAAGTCAACGTTGGGAGGAGTTTTCAATGGATTTTACACAGTTTTACCCAAGTCCGAAGGAAAGATTGTCATCATGGTGGTAGTTGATAGACTTACCTAGTATGCACACTTTTTTGCATTATCTCATCCATTTAAATCCAGTACAGTTTCTATTACATTTATGGAAACAATTCAAAAGCTACATGGAAACCCAAAGATTATTGTAAGCGACAGAGATTCCATTTTCATTGGAAATTTTTGGACGAAATTATTTTCTTGTTTGGGTACTCAATTATCTCATAGCTCATCTTATCATCCTCAATCTGATGGGAAAATTGAGATAGTGAAAAAATGTTTGGAAGGATATCTTCGTTTCTTTGTATTCAATAAAAAGACACAATGGGTCAAGTGGTTACCTCTGGTTGAATAGTGATATAACACTTCCGTCCATACTGCAACAAAAATGACCCCATTTATGGCACTTTATGGATATCGTCCACCGTCCATCACATCATCTTTAAGACAAAATTCTAAGGTTAAAGAAATGGAAGATCACATCAAGCATCAACAAAAAGTTCTCCAACTCTTAAAGGATAACCTCACTTTCACACATAATAGAATGAAACAACAGGCAGATCAACATCGCAGTGAAAGAAGTTTTGATGTAGGCGACTGGGTATTTTTACAGCTATAAGCATACAAATAAAATTCCCCCAAGCAAGCTAAGAAGGATAATAAATTATCACCAAAGTATTATGTCCTTAGAAGGTGTTGCAAAATATTGGTACTATGGCATACAAATTGGAGCTTCCTGCATCTTCCTGAGTGCACCCAGTTTTCCATGTTTCATGCTTAAAGAAGGTTATAGGTGGCAATCTCCAAGTTCAAACAATATCGCCAGAACTTGACGAGAAAGGAAAAATAATATTGGAACCTGAAGTAGTCACGGAAACAAGAACTTGACAACTATGAAATCGATCAATTTCAGAGTATCTCATCAAGTGGAAGAACTTACCAGCTGAAGATTCCACATGGGAGGATGATAATTTTATACAGAAGCATTCAAAACTACTCAAGCATTGAGGACAACACTTTTTTGAAGGAGAGGGCCATGTTAGGTCCCTATAATACTAGTGTATTCCCTCATTGTTATTGTCAGTGTAGCCCCCTTATTGTTGTCATTGTGCCCATGTAGTCCCCATATTGCTATTATTGTGCCCCATAAAAGCCCACTATTGTTATTGTCATGCCCTTATATTATTATTTCTATGTTGGTTCTGATTATATTGTGACCCCTTAGAGTCCTATATATAGAAAGGATGTCTTGTCATTTGAATCATCCAAGAATTGTTCATTTGTGTAATGTAAAGGAGGTTTCCCCCTCGAAGAGGCTAATTTTGAAGTCGTTGATCTATCTCTTCTTCTATTTTGTGAGCTGGTTGCATAAAAAAGGGAGTCTTTGTCTGGGTCTAGAGCCTTGTATTATCTTGAGAAACTATTGAAGGAAGAATTTTTGGCTAGGTTTTCCCCTAGGTAGGGGTTTTTCCCTAGTTGTTTGCCTACATTTTCTTTCCTTGTGTTATTGTATTTGTAATTGATTGATGAACTAAAAGATCAAAGAATAATATAAAGATAAAAGAATCACAAGTAATTATCTATCTAAGAGAATCTTTCTACCTTTTTGATTTTCTAACATGGAATCAGAGCTATGGTGAAGGAGGAAAAAGGCAGTATCTACTAGAAGGGATCTAAAGGATTCATCAAGGATCATATAAGGAACTCTTATAAGATAAGAAGCTCTCTATCTTCAAGGAAAATGTCTAACACGTTGAAAAGTGAGAACAAGCTGGAAGGAGCATCAAATTATAGATCTCAGAAAAAGAGAATTGACCTCATTCTTGAAAAGAACAAGGTCTTGGATGTGGTCAAAGGAAAGGTGAAGAAACCTACCGAAGAATCCAATGATGCAGACAAAGTGAAGTACAGAGAATTGGAGATGTTGGCTATGACTCTAATGGTAGAAAGCATTAAGGAAAATCTTGTCCCATACATTTCCATTATAGATCATGCCCAAGAAATGTATGAATCCTTGATAAAATTATTCACTATAAAAAATATTGGTCAAGTAGAAAGCTTGAAGAATGAGTTAAGAACTGCTAAGATGAGAAAGGATGATACTTTGGATTCCTTATTTGTAAGGGTATCTAAGATTAGAGATGAAATTAAAGCCATAGATGAAATTATACCAGAGAAGGAGCTAGTAATCACTGCACTATTGGGATTACCACCTACTTGGAGTTATTTTCCTTCAGGTCTCAATAGTTGGAAAGAAGCTCCTACCTTTGAATAACTATGGAATACTTTCATCCAAGAAGAAATGATAATTTATTTAGTATCCAACAACGAAGAAGAAAAGGTGTCAAATGCATACTCTGCTTCTCACAAGAAAGGACACTCCAAGAAGTCAAGAGGTCCAAGAAAGAAGGTTTATATGTCCAAGATAGAATGCTATCAATGCCACAAGATGGGTCACCATAGAATTTACTTCCCCGACAATCCGAAGAACAAGAAAAGAAACAAGGATCAAGCCAATGTAGCTAAATAAGGATCTCCAAAGAAGACTAATCTCGAAGAATTGGATATAAGGGACTTACACTACTAAATTCCTTTGACCTAAGATTTAGTTATTTTACTTTTTGATTTCTAGTTTTTTAGGTTTAACATATTTTGGACAAACATTTTTATTTTTTCTTAAGGTTATAGGTATCCCTCAAGTTTGGAGGGAGCCCTCATCAACATCCAAAGATAAGTATCCTATTACCATTTTCATTTTTAGTTTTCCTTATCCATCTAGTCTTGCATTAAATACTAATCACATTTCTACTCTTATTTTCCTTGTTTAGGAAAACTTGTTGAAGACTCAAGGCAAAAGGCCTCACAAGACAAAGCATTGGAATTACAAGGTTTTTTATGGAACAAGAGGTATGTTTTGAATCACAAGTTTTTCTCTCTCCATATTCATTTTTGATAGACTATTACTAACATTTTTGTGTCTAGATTTCCTGAATCTTAAATATTCTTTATTGGGTGATTCATCATTAGATAAATCTACCCTCCTCATATCTTTGATTACTCTTGTGGAACTATAAAAAGGTTCTCTGTGAAAAAGCCTAGATGATAACGTGTGAAACCCTAGCCTGCTTAGGGTTATTTATAAAGTCTAGAGAAAATTCTTGATGCTTTGATAATTTCATGTATGGGGTGGTTATGGAAACCCTAACTTGTTAAGCTTGAATGGTGATGTCTGAAATCCAAAACCTTTGAAGTATTGGCAATTTAGGGTTTGTTATGTCTTGTGTTGAAACAATAGATCATTAAAGTTTGGTAGGGTGTATCAGCAAGACCCTTATAATGTCTTAGAAATAAAATCCTTGGCATGTGTGTGATTGCCCAATCAAACCCTAGTCTAATCAAGTTTGTTATATGTCTAACTCTTATTGATATTTGTATTTGGGTTTGACTATGAAATGATATGCTTGTGCATGGTTATGAATCCTAGATGTATGAGTTGACCCAATTATTGATGGTCATGAGTCCTAGGGTTTGGAACTAAACCCTAGTCGAAGTTTGATTCTCTATGATAGTGGTATTTATGAATTCTAAGGTGTTGTAATCAAACCTTAGTAGAAGTCAAAATCTCTTATATATGATTACTATGTGATAATTTGAGATTTGTGAAATCTGATTTTTAGTTATGGCTGATGTTTTGATTGTTTACGAAAATCTAGAATTTGCAACAAACCCTAGTGGAAGCTAGTCGAATTGTTACTTTGAATTGAGCTATGATTGGTTTTGGTTGTTAAAATCTCATGTATGCAATCTAGGATCTCGCACTAAATCCTAGTGAGAAGTCCAACATATGAATTTTGAAGTTGTTAGATACATTGTAGATCTATATTTGTTTGAATTGTTTCTAGGGTTTGCAATATGATGAAGTAGGGTATGTCATACCTCTAGAAGAAACATTAAAACCCTAGATGTAATAAAAGTTGTTATAAAATTCTCAAAGTATTTATGAAGTAGTCTAAGGTTTATGACAGAAACCCTAGCAAGAAGTTGAAGTGTATGTTTCTCTGGTGTATAACTAAGTTTGAGCATTTTTATGTTTAAGGTTGAATGCTTCCATTATATGATTCTGATATGGTTAACTTCATGCTTCTATAGTTTTGTTTATACTTGCTCTCTAAGCTGTGCAGGTACATAATCTTCAAAGATGGTGAAGATACCCGCAAAGTTGATATAATAAGCATGATGAAGAGAAGTTATGTGAATGGTGATGGTCATGATAGCTCTAATGAAAAGGATGGAATCCATGAAATATTCTCCAATGTCGAAGAAAAGAAGTAGAACTCTCTAGGTTAAGAGGGAGATTGAACGAAATAAATCTCACTACATTGATAGGGAGCTTGGATAAAAGGAATCTCGTAGTTTAGAGGAAGGTCATATCATAGTCATGATGGACATCTTGAAAGAAGAAATTGGAGAGTGTGTTTTGAATGGCTACTGAGATAAGAAGAGTCAGATCTATTTGTAGAATATGCTGTTGCATGAAAAGTAGGAGAGGAAATTGTATGGTTGAGGAATATTCTATCAAGATTCATCTAGAAAGATCTAAGTCCTACTGTGAAAAGCGGAAGAAGAAACATCAATTTCTTTGAAAGACCTAAGAGATTTATGTACATTTGAAAGTTTGATACTAATTGGGGTTGTGTTTGTGCAGGTAAGTCTCTCAAAATTTTGATAACATGTTTTTACATGCCTAGTGTTGTTGATCAGTTTGTTTGGAGAGATTTGTTGTCAATATACTTGATCAAGGATGATTTGTTACCGATTGTACTAATAAGGAATTTGAGGCTTTGTGAGTGAGACATTGCCTAGGAGAACATTTGGTTGGCACTTTGTGTTGATGTCTAGTTCCCGAAGTAGGGAAGGTGGTGTTTATCATGGAGATCTGACCTCATATACACACCTAGATACCTGGGTTGATGGTTAGTAAGTAATCCTGATGATACCTAGAGAGGTTGAAAGCTTTAGTCCATCTTAGTCCCACTTGGATAGATTTCCCTGGATAGGAATATAGTCCATGGCATTGTGGTGGCTAACTATTGAAGGACCTTGGATAGATTTCCCTGGTCAGGAATCTAGTCCATGGAGTTGTGATGCCTAAAATTATTCATGGTTCATGTGTTCTGAGATATTACTTGTACTTGTACTGATGAATACCTCCTTAGTTAAGAGGGAGTGTTGAAATTTGTGACTAGGTTTTGCCTTCATAAATGTATTTGAATCACAATGAAATGTATTTATCAAAAGAATGAAGAAAATATTTATTATTATTATTATTATGACTTATTAAAGCATGGGTCATCATGTTTTAGGTCAAAGTCCCCATTGAGGACTTCTAGGATTTATTCTGAGTCATTAGAGTCATTGTACATTTAAAGAGACCCTTCTTGGGCTTTCAAATAATGTAAAAAAAATTATTTTTTAGTCAAAAATGAATTTAGTCTCCTCCACACCAAGTCGGCCTCAAGACAAGTAATTCGACCTCCCTGGAAGGCTATAAATACAAGGTAGTTTGAATTCATTTGGAGTATCTCACTCACTCACTCATAGTTTGATTACTGAAGCTAGAAGATGGAAAAGTACGAAGTTGAGAAAGGGCTAGAGAAGGAGTTGGAAAGAAGTGTGAGTTTTTAGAAAGGGCTAGAAGACCTCAAGATCGAAATTGTGGGACAACTCTCATTATGTTCTGAGGCGTATCAAGGGAGATCAAATTTATCCAAGTTTGGTCAATGATGCTGCTATTGATGTTGGGTCAAAGCTACTACTAGGTTGAAGCTATTGTTGATGTTGTTAGGTTGAAGTTGCTTGTGAAGGGTTGTCATCTACAAGAAGTATTGAGGGTTGACTTGGTATGGAGGGAGTGTTTTTCTAGGTCTATTCTTGGATTATCTCGAGAAAATATTGAAGGAAGAATTTTTGATTGGGTTATCCCCTAGATAGGGGTGTTTCCCTCATTTTCTGCCTACATCTAGTGTCCTTGTGTTATTGTCTTGGTAATTGCCTGATGAACTAAATGATAAAAAAAGAATATAAAGATAAAAGAATCACAAGTAGTTATCTATCTAAGAAAATCTTTTTGCCTTTCTGATTTTCTAACATATGGCCCTAAGTATCTTTCAAACCATTTAAGAAATGGGGGATGCACTTCATAGGACCCATAAATCCTCCATTAGGGTAGAAAAGGCACATCCTTGTATGCAATGATTATCTGACTAAGTGTGTTGAAACAAGAGTAGTCAAAGTGGCTGCAAAATAAAAGGTAGTAGATTTTTTAAGAGAGAACATTTTCTACAATTATGGATTCCCAAGAGAAATAGTCATAGATCAAGGAACTCAGTTCACTTCAAATCTCATTAGAAGGATTATGGAGCAACATCACATCCATCACGGGAAGGATACTCCATATCACCCCCAAAAAAATGGTCAATTTGAAGTGACAAATAAGGAATCATAAAACATCCTAACAAAAGTAATAAGCATGAGCAGAAAATATTGGGCCATAGGCTCACTAAAGAAACATGGGCCTACAACACTACCTGGAAGTATACTACAGGACTTACCCCCTATCAGTTGGTTTTTGGAAAGGTCGTGATGCCCATTGAGTTCAATTTTTTTCATTAAGGAAAGCTTCACAGCTAGAAATGGATCTAACAAATGTTTAGGAAGAAAGAAGACAACAATTGAATACATTGGAAGAACATAGGATGTGGGCTCTATTCCACACTAAGATGGTCCAATTGCAAAGGAAAATATGGCATGAAAAAGTCATCAAAACCAAGGAATTTAAGGAAGGTCATTGAGCCATGCTCTAAGAATCCAAGATTAAATATTTTAAGGGACATTCAATCACTAAATCATTAGGACCATATCTAGTGGAGAAATGTCATGACAGTTGCTCTATACACATCAAGATCCTTCTGCTAGTCAATGGTTGTAGGCTTAAAGTTTATAAGATATTTGCTTCCAAAGAGGAATTCATTCACACAATTAGGAAACAATATTTGAATGTGATTGAGAGTATAAATACTCCCAATCCATCCAATGAATAAATAATAAATAAATACGGGAAAAAAGAGAGAGAAAATAAAAGGGGAATAAATAAATAAATCTCATATGAAAACCAGATTTGAGGCACATGAAACAAAATTTGAAATTAAAACCTATATGGGATAATTTACAAGTTTGAAATAAATCACCCCTATTAGGAAAATATTTGCAGGCCTGTTACACAGTATTTTGTCACATTCCCAACTCTATACCCGAAGTGTTGTCCTTTGTGCCACTATCATCACAAATGTTGTGTGAACTCATTCACCATGAATTATATGCTCAACACATCCCTGAAGAGATGGAGAACTAATGTATTGAAGTGATTCTACAAAACTTGTGAAAAACCCTAATTTGCAATACCAATGCTACTTTTAGTAAGAAAATCCGTGTTGATAACCTTTTGTCTAACTAGTGACTAGTGCTGGCAGCGCGAATTTGATAGGAAAATCCACGTTGATCTTCTTAAGAAAGTATCTCCAGAAATGGAGCAAACTAGAAGCCTCGTGAACGACAAGATGGCAGTTGTTTGATGAAGATATGGTCGAGTACTCCCATTTAGAGCCTTTTATCCTACCTTTATGGATCTTACATTTTGGATAAGGACCTTCTTCCCCCTTTTGTGGATCTCTAAGCTTCTCTCCATCACTATAAATCTATTCATCACTTTCCTCCATGGGTTGGTCATTACAGGTTGCCATTCTTATACTCAATTGTTCTTAGATGTTGCCATTTTGGTGAGAGAGGAAAAGAGAGATTGTTAAGTTTGGCTTGGACTTGGAACCATCATAAAGGAGGCCTTCAACGTCAAGGCATCGGTTGTATGCTTCCCTCTTTGATTTAATCATTAATAAAAAGCATGTTTTACTTCCCATAAGCTTGTCTATGTTGTTTTCTTAGTACAATACTCCTTGATTTGTTGTATAACTTATATTGGAATTCATATGCTATGATCTCTCTTGCTATTGTCTTTTGATCTCTCTTGCAGGTATTTGGACGTAATGAATAGCGAGGAGTGAGCCTGGGAGCTAAGGGATCGAGATCATCATCAAAGGTCGAGTGCATAGAGAGAGGTAGGCCATCTCCCTTTCTCATTTGTCATTTTGATTTAGGTTAGGGAAGTTTTCTTGTTTTGTCACGATTGTTATGAGACCCACACATTGGGCTAGAGGGATCGCTTCTATCCATAGAAGGGATTTCCTAGTTAACAAATTGGTGACTCCACTAAGGAAGCCTACACCCTTTTCATACTCCTTTCATTTTTTCCTCCTTATTAAGTTTGGCCAATTGTTGAAAGACCCTGTCTTTGGATTGATTTTCAGTCTATACTCTGAATTGCTGGTGTCTTAGGGTATCAAGTCTAGAGTTTATTCCTAAGTCTTTCTTGTTTTTCCTAAAATTTCCTCGCTCAATATGTGCTTTATGAGTGGCAGTCGCATCGACAGCGCCTATTTTTCCCTGTTCAGTCGCGCTGAAAACCCTATCTTCCATTGTTTACCCGAACTGAAGACCAACACGGGTTTTGCTATGAAAAGTAGCGCTTATGACCTTGTCAACATGGGTTTTTATATATAAAGTAGCGTTGGTTCTTGAATGTGAGAATTTTTAGGGTCTCTATTGAAAACTCTAGTGTGTCATGGTCTTTGAGGTTTCTTGTTTGCTTTATCTGCATTAGTCCTTGTCTGTATGCTTCTGATTTCTTTGTGGAATGCAAAAGATTGTCCCTTTCTTGAAGTGGTAAAAACTTAGATTTTGGTTGAGTTTTTTCAAGCTTTGAGTCGATTGAAATCTTTGTTTACTACTTGTGTGTTTGAGAATTATTGATTGTTTTGTCAATTAAATAGTGATTTCTCTTTTGCATTGATTAAAGGAATCAATTTCACAATGAATTAGTTTTTATTTCGAAAAATTTACTTTTCGTTAAAATTGCATTAGATCATTTGCATGAAAAGTTATTTTTTTTGAAATTTATTATTGGAAAGAGATCACTTTTTTCAATAATTGAAAACTGAATGGTGCATTAGTTGCATTAAATCATTTAAAGAAAAATAAAAGCATAATTCATATAAGTGCATCTTAAAAAAATTGAAATCATTTTGTTTTTGGTGGTTGTATTTGGAAAATGAAAGTGGAAGATCTAGTTAGGAAAGTTTTGTTTGATGCATTCTTTGTTGTTGCATCATTGTTTGAATCTCTTCCCTTACTAGATTCGCTTTAATCGAAATGGAAAAAATCATTTTCTCATGATAGTTGCATCATAGGAGTTCAGGTGACATCGTTTTGAGCCTTAAAATTGAAACTTAATTGAAGATAAACTTAAAATTTACCTCAATTAACCTAAGGAGCATTTGAAACTTAACATAAACATTTAGAGGTCTAGGCTAGAGACGTGTTTTAGTGTCGTTAAACGTAGGATTTGTCGTTATTTTCCAATGTTGTATCCTGGGGGTGAAATCTCGTTCCACGTACGGAAGTGTATAGGACTGTTCTCCAATACTTTATGGTATATCGGAGGCGTTGCACACATGGTAAGTATATTGGAATGCTCTCATCGAACAGTTACGCTTTAGATAGCACTACTATGGACTGCACTCCCACAAACTGTTGTGTATATTTTAGGAGTCCCCTATAGGTTTCTATCAATCCATAGGTAACTGAGTCTGTCGCCTTGTATATCGTGATACGTCGAACACAACATTCGGGGATATTGGTTGTTGTACATTAAGTCCTTGGTTCACCAAGGTGTATATTGCAGTTCACGATTTCTTAGTAAACCTTTATGCCTAGTTACCCCTTTTTTATTTATTTGTTGTTAATTTCTAAAATTAATTGACCGTGGAATAACATCCTTCCTGTAGAAATACTCCTTAGTAGATATTAGGTTGAGACTAATAGAAACAGTTCTTGAATCTACCAACCAATGAAACCATTCTGATGAGAATCCTAGTCCTTTTCCTTCTTTTGGAAATGTTGGTGCTCCCTATATGGCAATGTTGTCCCTTCCTGGATTTACCATTGGTTTGTTGGTTTGGTTATTTTCGACCCGTATGGTTCCGAATGCCCAAACAACTCCTCAAATAGGCTCTCCTCCACCTAAAACATATCAACCTCCAATTGATATTAAAGTTTACCCTTTGCCTTCTTCATCCATTCGGTCTTATTCTTATTCTTCTTCTTCGTCTAGTGAAAGCATGCAAATTAGTAACTAGGTGGATAAGAAGAAGAAGAAAAGGAAGATTAAGGAGAATACAAATAAGCAAGGGGGAAACCAAGAAGTCAATTCTACCGATGCAATTGATGTTGCGAAACCTTCTAATCAACCCCTAAAATTGAAATTCCCTTGCATGCTTTGTAAGGGTGGCCACCTTCTTCAAGAATGTCCTAGTATTTGAAAGATATTAGAAGTGTGGTCCACAGGTTCACATCGACCTTTCTCATCAACCTCTGGAGATCATGTTGGTGATAAACCTTCAACTAGTGACAGTAAAACCCATGGGAAGAAGGGAAAAGTCAAACTTCCCTATAGGTTATGTGAAGGGAATCATCCCATTCACCTTTGTCCTCATATGGATGAAGCTTCAAAATTGTTGGATAACCTTACAGCTTCTCAACCTCATCTTCTGACTGGTTATCGAAAGCTTTCCCTTGATCCTCCACTAGTTGATCAAGTGATTGATCAGAATCCATCCCTAGTAAATCCCACTCTCTCTGAAAGTAAATCCCATGAGTCCATTCCTGACCAACTATTGGTTGAGAAAATGGTCAACTCGATTCCACCTTCAGTTGATCATGTTTATCATGTAGAGAGTGAAGTTCATACCGCTTAGTTCTTTCGGTTTCTTCATATTCAAAAAAATTAGGGGCAAATCCTCTTGTTCCCATGGTACAGGGGGGCGATCCTCCTATTCCCATGGTACAGGAAGGTGATCCTCTCGTTCGTTTAACACAAGAGGGAATTTCTCCCATTCTGATGGCACCCTCTCCAAGTAGTTTAGTCACTTTCTTTTATTGGAGTCAACTAGCAGGATATCACCTTCCTTCTTACATGCTGTTTCAGATCACGGTACAGGCTTGTAATATACATGTACCTGGCACAATCGTAGATGAAGGGGAATCCGTTAGTATTGTGTCTTCAACTACTTGGCAAGCTTTAGGTTCTCCGCAGCTTGTTCCTGTTACCCAGAATCTGATAGCTTTTAACAAAGGATCCATTCAACCGTTAGGGATCCTTCCTAAGTTGCCTATTACTTTGGGAGGAAAAATTATCTACCTCGATGTGATGGTTTTCCAAGGTCCTTTGTATTTTAATTTACTCCTTGGTCATGACTATGTTTATGTCATGGGAGCTCTTGTCTCTTCTCTCTTTCATGTCATATGTTTCCTGCATGAAGGAATAATTGTGGCCATTGATCAGCTTTCATTTGTTGGTCCTAATATGGCTCCTGATGAACCATCTTCCCTAAATGGTCCATCTATGCAAGTGGTATCACCCCCGCCATAGGTTAATTATGTGGCCACCTATTTCGTGTTCACATCTATTGATGATCTAATCAGTCATATAGTGGCATCATGTATTGGGGGCATTGGAGCTTGATCTTTCCATTAGGTCCCATGACATGTATCCCTTCCAAAGCATTTTTCTCCCATCTGATGAGAACCTCTTGGAAGCCATGTTTTCTTATAGTCCATGATCAAGGTCATGTGGATAGTTATTTTACTATGTCAACCTTGTTAAAAAATAAAATAGGTCCCCATGACGATAGTTCTTTTACTATGTCAACCTCGTTAAAAAATGAAATAGGTCCCCATGAGGATAGTTCTTTTACTATGTCAACCTCGTTAAAAAATGAAATAGGTGTCATCGGGATATTTCTTTTACTATGTCAACCCCGTTAAAAAATGAAATAGGTGTCATGAGGACAATTCTTTTACTATGTTAACCTTCTTAAAAAATGAAATAGGTCCCCATGAGGATAGTTCTTTTACTAGGTCAATCTCATTAAAAAATGAAATAGGTGGCATGAGGATAGTTCTTTTACTATGTAAACCTTGTTAAAAAATGAAATAGGTCCCCATGAGGATAGTTCTTTTACTATGTCAACCTCGTTAAAAAATTAAATGGGTCCCCATGAGGATAGTTCTTTTACTATATCAACCTCGTTAAAAAATGAAATAGGTCCCCATGAGGATAGTTATTTTACTATGTCAACCTCATTAAAAAATGAAATAGGTCCCTATGAGTAGAGTTCCTTTACTTGTGTCAAGATCGGTAAAAAATGAAACAAGTTGTCATGAGCATGGTTATTTTCCTATGTCAAGCTCGTTAAAAAATGAAACAAATCCCCCTCTAATTCAATTCTTTGATTAGAACTCGTAAACTTTAATTGGATTCTTTCACTTGATCTCGTAAGTGAACCTTCATTCCATCCACCTGCGAGTAACCAGTAATCTTCTTAGGTGAATGAAATGAAGCTTGGGGGTTATGTACCTTGAATTGAGTCATTATGTTGGGGGCATGAAAACTCCTCTCAAGCATAATTTATCTTTGTTTCAAGCTTGTGTAAAAATGAAACCAAATACAAGCATAGTTTTTTGTCATGTTTCAAGCTTGTGAAAAAATGAAACCATCTTCAAGTATACTCAAGCATTGTTTCCCATGTTTCAAGCTTCTATAAAAATGAAACCATTCTCACTTTACCTCTCATGATTGCCATTTTTATCAACCTATTTTTGCCAAATGAGCCTTGGTTTTTTCATTCCATTGTCACTATCTCTTTGGTCGATCATACACTTTCACTTGGTTGTTTAACCCTTGCTCGGGGAACATCTGTAGTCAGTAGTATTATTAGCTAGCCTCTTGATCTTTACATGTTTTGAGCAGTTCCATCATGACCGGAACCAGTTTCTATCCTTTTATACCACCTGTTCCTCTAGGAGGAGTCCTCTTTTAGCTCTTTTCAGTCACCAAAAATATGAAAAGATTGTCAAGCACTTGTCTTTAAAAACTCATAAAATTAAATCAAAAGACGTCTACTCATCATAAGTTTAACCCTTTTCCAGACTGAGATAGACTAGATACGAAAAAGGAATACCTTAGTCGAACATGGCTAAGATGTTCTCTTGAATATTGTTTTCTACCTTTTCATATTTGAGAGACTATATATGAAAAGGGACCTTTGGATTTTTCTTTTCCGCCTCCTTTTCAAAATCTCTAAACATGAAAAAGATTTCGAGTTACCCCTTCGTCGGACTCGTAGAACTTAAGGGACGAAGGACTTTCCACCATGAAGAGACAGAGCTACTCCTTCCTAGGGATCGTTAAACTTACTAGGATGGATTCATCTGAAGGATGAACTTATATGACAAACTTATGGTATCCTCTTCAAGCTTGTGATTAGAAATGAAGAGGTACTCGCTAGAAATAGTGGGGAAAAATGGAAGTAAGCATGTCCTGTATTTTGTGTAAAGGCAACATGTCGCTCTTGAACACTATATTCATCTACATCTCATGTCAGGTTTGGGATATCCTCTCTTCACTACTTGCCTTCCTGGATTTGGGAAATCTATTTGCCTCTGATTTGATCACCCCTGTTGTCATCATGACCTCCGATTCCATTTTGAGTCAAGTGCTGCCGAACTTCAGAGTTGTGTCACCGATATGTTCAAGAGAAGTCATATTTGCAAAAGTCAAACCTATTATACCTATGTGACCCTATCTGCAATAATCTTGAATCACTCCTATCATTTTGAGATATCCTATGTTTCGTGTCAATGATGTGGGAAACATTATGGCCCTCCTTTGACGGATCACTTCATGTAGACTTCAACTCATTATCCAAGAAGTTGATTTAGAAATTCCATTTCAGTACCTTGGAGATTGCATGCCTAAATGGAAAGTTCTTCGTGTTTGGTGATAGGCTTACATCATTGGCCTTCAATCGAATGATTCGGCAAGTGTTCAACTTCAGCTCACATATTCACACTTGTAGATTGTACTGGTGTACCTTGAGGTCCATCATCATTGTTGGTGGTTTATCTCACGCCTATTAACAGTTTAGATTATTGACCAGTGATCAGGTGGTTTCTACCAGGTTAGACATCATCACATCTATTCACATGGTTAGATTCATACTTCGATTGGGATAGAGATGAAGACCTTGGATCTCATCTGTTAAAATCCAGGTTGCAAGGAGTTATTGAGTCTTCATGATTGTATACGTGATCCTTTTCATATGGATGGTTGTGTCCATGTCATGGGTCCATAGACATGATCCTTTTCAGATGGATGGCTGTGTCCATACCTGGATTCATGTATTATATTTTGATGCCTATTCAGATGTATTAATAGGCATATGTATATATCAAACATGTCATATATTGTATCTGGATTCATGTATTATATTTTGATGCCTATTCAGATGTATTAATAGGCATATGTATATATCAGACATGTCATATATTGTATCATGTTTGATTTTTAGGTCTCATGACGGTGGTATTCCAATATCCTTGCCTTAACTGATAAAGCACTTCAACCATCACTTCTTTTTCTACTTTCATGCTTTAGGGGGCATCTGTTACATAGTATTTTTTCACATTCCCAACTCTATACCTGAAGTGTGATCCTTTGTGTCATTATCATCACAAATTTCGTAAAGCAACAAAAGTTGTGTAAACTCATTCACCATGAACTATATGCTCAACACATCCCTGAAGAGATGGAGAACTAATGTCTTGAAGTAATTTTGGAAAAACTTGTGAAAAACCCTAATTTGCAAGACCAATGCTACTTTTAGTAGGAAAATTTGTGTTGGTAACCTGGCAGTGCTAATTTTGATAGGAAAATTTGTGTTGATCCTCTTCAGGTAGTTTCTCCAAAAATGGAGCAAAAGCTTCTCTTACTAGAAGCCTCGAGAACGATGAGCTGGTAGTTGTTGGATGAAGATATGGCCGAGTAATCCCATTTAGAGCCTTTTATCCTACCTTTATGGATATTACCTTTGGGATAAGGACCTTCTTCCCCCTTTGGTGGATACCTATCCTTCTCTCCATCACTATAAATCCATTCTTCACGTTCCTCAATGGGTTGGTAATTGTTGGTTGCCATTCTTCTACTCAATTGTGCTTAGATGCCGGCATTTAGTGAGAGAGGAAATGAGAGCTTGTAAATTTTATCTTGGACTTGGAACCATCTTGAAGGAGGCCTTCAACATCAAGGCACCGGTTGTATGCTTCCCTCTTTTATTTAATCATTAATACAAAGCATATTTTACTTCCCATAAGCTTATCTATGATGGTTTTCTTAGTACAATACTCCTTGATCTATTGTATAACTTATATTGGAATGCATATGCTATGATCTCTCTTGGTGTTGTATTTTGATCTCTCTTGCAGGTATTTGGGTGCAAGGAATAGTGAGGAGCGAGCCTGGGAGCTAAGGGATCGGGATCATCATCAAAGGTCAAGCGCATATGAGAGAGGTATGCCATCTCCCTTTCTCATTTTTCATTTTGATTTAGGTTAGGGAAGCTTGCTTGTTTTGTCATGGTTATTACTAGACCCACACATTGGGCTAGAGGGACCGCTTCTATCGGCAGAAGGGATTGCCAGGTTAACAAGGCCTAGTAGGTTAGGGAAATGGTCCAAACCTGAGATGGCATCATTGCCTTGTTTTAACAAAGATTTTTAAAAAAAGGGGAAAGGAAAGAAGAAAATATAATAATAGAGATTTCTCAGATTGATCTCTCTTTCCTCTCTGCAGATGCCTAGGGCCCACTTGCAGCCACAAGGAGAAACATCATATTAAGTCAACAATCTATAGGAGGAAAAAAATCAAATTACTTTGGCACTTGGACCTATCATTCTTATCTACAAGTAGATTTTTCGTACCTGTCTCTAGTTTTTCATAAACCACACTTTGTTCCAAGATTTACTTATCACTCCTTCCATCCTAAACCATCAACACCATGTTCCACTTCAAAAATTTCACCCAAAGGCTCACTTTTTTCACCTACAGGCTCCTACATGAATGTAATAGGCAATCCTATAAATACTCAAAAAAGTTAGAAGCAATCTTGTAAGATCGATAGGGCTACCCAACATCCATAAATAACCCATAAGCTCAATAACACATGCATATTTGACTTGGAACTCTCAAAGATTGACTCCTTACAAGAAAAATTAATCATAAGCAAGCAAAAAATAATAAACCTGCAACTTCTATAGGATCATTTGTTTACCTACAAGATCTCCCATTTTCAAAATCTCGTAGCACCGCCTCCTTTCCACCATCTAAGGCATCAACAATTGGTCTAAAAGGATCTTCCAACACGCAGGTATGAATCCATAAGACAAAATTCTCATATGGTATGCATGTATATTGAAGTTTGCATGATGTCAAGGTTAGACATCCAAATTTCTTTCAGAACGAGTAAATTGTAGAAAATTACAAAAGATGTCACACGTGTTAAAATGGCAACATTCCTATCAAGTAGAAGATGTAAACAATATCCTCCATATGTGTAAATGATCACAAGAATACTTATATTTGAAGGTGGTCATATCCAATGTTAGGGGGGAATAGTCTTCCAGACTTCAAGATGATCACCACAACATCCCAACTGTCAAGGAGGAATTATAACTCACATTCAAGGATGAAAATTCAAACACATTGTGCACTACCACTCTGCTATATGGTTTTCACTTCATTATAGGAGTTGCACTAGTTGTTGCAATATTTCTATAGGAGCCACAATAGTCAACAGAATATTCCCTCCAGGCTATAGGAATGATATTCAAAGACTTAAATGACTACAATTAGATAAGGTTGGAATCACGTCATTTATTTTTTGACCAACACCAATTTTTTTCTAAATTTTTTATGGTATTTACTTCAAGTTTTTCAACCATAAACATAAACACATACTAGACCTGCATAAACTACACAAACTTATAAAGAATCTATAATAGAGCTTGGATTCAGCCATAGGGAGCCTACTAACACAACCAGGATTTATCAAAATTGTAGGGGGGAGAACAAATTCCAAATATGTCATGGATAGTATTCTTTGAAAATTTTAGAGCATATAATGATGAGGTGGATTTAGTGTTTTCCCTTAAGTTTCAAAGTAATAGAGGACTATATTGTTGCAGAGCAGTAAGGGGTTTGAAAATCCACATCAATGAAGTTGTACTTATTAGTAACAGGTATTCTAATAGGACTTCCACGGGATAAGGAGGAAGGATAGGAGGTCACTATTGCCAAAATAAACTTTTTCTTCCAAGATGAACAGTTTGTTGAAGATAATACTGGGATTAAAAGGGAAAGAATGCCTCCTCAATGGAATGAGTTCACTTACCATATCCTGGAATACATATCTTGTGAAGGCAGACTTAGTTTGGTTTATGCCTATTAGTTCAAAGTATTGTATTAGCTTAGGAACAAAGATTATCTACCACCATCCAAATAACTCAACATTCCTAATTTTATGTGTAATCACTGAATGAAAGGGGTGTGAAAGTCAAAAAAAGGAAAACATGAATCCTTGATCCATCATGGACTAATCAAGTTGATAGTTTCTGATGCTTTAGAAAGAGTAGAGCATCCTATTTCATCATTTGGTTTTGTTGAGATCGATAGCCAGTCTTTTATAGATAGTTATAGGACCTTGGTAGAGAAAAGGATTACCTTAAATAAAAAAGGCAAGACTACTACTATCCTAAGGCCTTCCAAAAAGAAAAATCCCATAATAGAGCAAAAAATAAGGGAAATTACAGCTACCTTAGTTGAAATAGGGACTCCTTCAAAGAAAGAAACTCCTCCCAAACCAAGAAGACCACAAAAATAAATAAATCCAATCATCTGGTGGGAGCACTAGACCTTCAGAGAGAACAGGCCAATGAGAAGGGTACCTATTAAAATTAAGGAAATCTCTCTAGCAATGGCTCATATAGAAGAGGCATCTAGTCCCAAGGAGTAGTATGTATCATCCCATTGAGAAGAAAGCATAGTTATAGAGAAAGGAGCTTGAAGAAGAATGACAAGGGAAGAAATCAAGTGAGGAAGAATCACAATAAGAAGAAGAAAGGTACACTATGCAAACAATGTAGAAATTACATGAAATAGTGCAACAACTACAAGAAATAATAAAACTACTACAAGAAACAACATAGAAATCAACAATATAGACAAAGCTACAAAAAAACCACCAAAACAATTTAAGATGCCTCACTCCCAACAAGAGCAAGCTCTTCTCCCACAACAAGTTGAAGATACTAAAACAAAGGAATAAGAATCACAACCTATAGAGTAGGTTGGTCCTTATATAGGAAGGTGGTGCAACTAGAGTCCTTAAGACTCCTTTCTAATGGATAACTCATGTGACATCACCTCTTGCCCCATGCCATTCTAGAAATTGAAAAGGAAAAAATAGAAACATACAGAAGGAAGAGGATAGCAACAGAGAAAGGGGTGGTATATGTGGGTAAATTAGAGGATGGGGTTAGCCAAATCAAGAAGGAAATGGAACTCCTCAAACGTCAAGAAGCCTGTAGGAGAGAAAAAATAGAAAAGTAAAAAAAACAATTGAGGAAAAAAATATAGCAATTGGAATAAACCAAGTCAGTTGGCAGTGATCAATTGACAAGAATGGAGACCAATTAGAGATCATGCCCCACTTATCTTTAGAGATGGCCAACTATATATGCCCATCTAGGACCTACAATCTATTTTTTAGAGTAGTGGTGTAAGTTCCAGATTTCATGTTTAGCACAACAAGGAGAACTCCAATTATCAATATATAAGGACTTCATCAGCGTTCATCAAAATTACAACATCGAGGAAAAATCAAGATTGTGTGAGTTTTACTTACAAAATATGGTATTTCATGACTACTTAGCATGGGATCTAAACCCCCATGTGGGGGATGTCCATCTTTTAGGACTTTCCTCGTAGCTAAGACATGAATAATTAAGGGCTTAGGAAGGAAAGAAAACACTGGAAGAATAAATGACCTCACCATTGTGGATAAAGTCAAAAGTAGCAAACCCATTAACAATCATTTCAACACACAACATACTCAGGGAAGACCAACAGTGGCTCCAATTTGGAAATAGAGATAGGAATAGCCCATCCTCCACGTTGCAGACATGTTTAGACTACTTGGAGATGAGGCCATACATACATGCCATAGCGGATGAAAGGCCCTACTATATGGCCTATAGCTAAGATAATTTCACACACCCACCAGGTTTCACAATGCTTTAGCTAGAACCCCACTTTACAAAATAATAATCCAGAGATTAGGGTTATAGTGGATTGGACTAAAATTCAACCCCCTATTACTTTTGAGGATGGCATAATAGTGTAGTCAGGAAGAAGAGTCAAGAGAATGGAAGGAAATCGAAAGTGAAATTGGATTCGACCTACCACGAGAAACACCTAAGTTTTTAGCATGGGATGTCGGGAAAGTTGTTAAAGAGATAATTGAGTAGCAACTGAAGGATCAAGAAGTCTGAAAAAGGTAAAATTGCCTAGGGATGGGAAATAATCTAAGTATGGGGGATTGATGGGCCCTTGAATTATACATATAAATGCCCATACATAACCTCTAAAACCTAGGAATACGTGTACTCCAAACCTTGATTATTGTGTATTTTGCTAATTTACATTACATTCCTACTAATGATTTGTGCTACCTTTGGTAGCCTTAGCATCCTATTGTTGACAATTTTTTGAATATCAATAGGTTCCTCTAGAATCCAACCAATATCCTACCACGAAAATAGGGTCCCAATCCCCTCGACTATCAATACCTACCAACTGAGGATTGCTAGAAACTCAGGGACACCGACTGTTAAAAGCAAGATGGTTGTGTAGCAAGCCCCAAGGGGAGAATCACCATAATTTCAGGTATTTTTTGAAGGAAATGCAACCCTCCTATTGAGGAGGATACTACCTCACATATTGTATAAAAAGAGTAGGGCTCAAGCCAATAGAGACTACTCAGATATAGAGAAAAGGATATTCTTGTTGTGCAGATTTTCAATCACTATATTTTCATCTTTTACAATGACATTTAGTTGTTAATGAAAGAATGCTCCTTTTTGCAAGTGTTGTGAGCTTATTTTGTTTGCGGTTCCTGAGCACCTTGGGGAAGACCCATCCACAAGCATTTTGTAACACTTGTTGTATATTGTGTACCTTAGTTTTTACATGTTTCTTCAAGTTGTCATCATTTTTGTTTACTATGTAGTGATATTTTTATAATCTCATGTGTTGGATGTGTTAGAAATTAATTAACAAAGCAATCAAATACACAAAATATTGCAGAAACACAAATATAGAAATGCATAAAACAAGAGAGACACAGATATGCATGGTTCACCCAATTTAGGCTACGTCCACAAAGAAACAATAAGTCCTTCCTTTTATATTATCCAGCAAAATGAAGAGATACAACCTACAATAGATTCATTGTAATTTCCTCTTTTCTCTCACACAACCTCCTCTCTCTCACTCAGAATAATAATCCACAGTCACAATAAAATTCCATCATATAAATTGAGGGGGTTCCTTCTAGGGAAAAATACCCTAAATTAACATAACTTCTACTGTCAGATCATCTACCTAATGAATGGCCTAGATTGACTACGAAATTAACATATTTCACAAGGAAATTTTTCATCTATTCTTAGCTTCAGGGGCATTTCCCCGAACCCCCACTGGAGGGGGGCTCATAAAAGTCATTATCGCCCCCTAAAGGCGTTTGTTGGAAATACTGAGAGGCGGGGTGAATCAGTATTCCTTAGCAATTAGCACTTTTAAATATTTTCAGAGCATTAGTTAATCTTCAATTATTATTAATGTTTATCCAGTAACAACAGTAAACAGAAGAACACAATAGGCACAAGAATTTTAGGTGGAAAACCCCCCTTTGGGTCAAAAACCACTGAATGCTTTTATAATAATTTTTTTAATATTCAGCCCCAACTGAAATGAAAGTTACAAATTCCTAGAATTCTAGAAAAGCATTATTCTCCAACTCCAACTAGAAGGATTCCCCAACACCTTGGTTTCTTCAGTAGTCAACTGAATGGATGCCCCAACATCCTAGACCAACCTACCACCCTGAAGTGTTCACAGGCTCCAACCTGTAGGCGACTTCATGCACCTGCCTAGCACCTCCCTACCACCCTATAATTATCAGAAGTGAGACAAGCATGTGGATTCCCATACCAGGGACAATGATCCATGATACAATGATTTTCTTGTACTTGACCGAAAACCCAATATGCTATGACCTGCAACCCAACCATGAAATCATCCCAACAGTGACTCCTATACCTCCTGTTAGCGCTTGAAATTTCACCTCAGGCTGAAAAAGGTAAACTCCAAGGCAACATCAAACCACTTAGCCTCGTAGCTAGCCCTACGGGGCAGGAGAGTGCTCTCTCCGGTCTATCTCGGTAAAGATATTCAACGGGCGATATAACCAATGAGGAAACACTGATTTTAGGCTAGTAAACTGATCAAAAGGTTTAATTTGGGATTTTTATGGTTTTGGTGGAAAGTTGGGGAAGGGAAAATTTTGGTGCGGGGATTGGACACAGTTTCCGCAGGGGGTTCTTTGGGGCGAGGTAGGAAACAACATTGATGCCTTTGATAGAGGTGGATGGATGAGAATGACCGGTGAGGAGTTAAGGAGAGTGAGCAATAACCTTGAATTCCCCTTAAACAGTTGAAAACATTGATATTAAGCAAACTTAAAAGCAGAGCATGACAGTCATGAATTCTACTTTAACACTTCATTTGCCTAGTTTGCAGAAGGAAAAGTAAGGAAATGATTCACATAACACACTTACAAGTACAAAGAGAAACACACCATCAACACATGTGACCACAAGAATCCCAAAAAGGACTGCAAAACCCTGGTATTTCTTCCTTTGCCAAAATTGCAGAGATACAATGAATAATACAATAGTAGCTTCTCCTTCAAGAGTCCAACCTCTCCAACCTCTGAAAATGACTAAGAAAATACATAATATAGGCAAGCTAACACCTTTCCTTGCCTCTAGGGGTCGATCTCATCCTTCTAGGAGCTGTTTCAACCAATTCTAAACTGAGCACTAAAATCTAGGCAGTCAAAACAATTTGCCTCTATAAGCTAGGAAACCAATTCATTCATTAAATTTTTGCCTATCTTATGAATGAATCTTCTAGAAGAGATAAATAAGTGTTAAAATATCATAAAATTACATCATTTACAACAAGGAGGATTAAAATCAACTCCAAAAAGTCAAATCCAGTCAAAACTGCGTTTTGCTGAGCTGTAGGTTGAATTCCTGTGCAAACTGCCTGATGGGTCGCGCGCCATTCCTGAATGGGTCGCGCACATTTGGAGGCACTTTTGAGGCACTTTCAGGTGTCCAAATGAGGCAAAAGTGGGCTTGTTGGAAAGGCCGGGATGTCTACTTTCCAACCCAAGTGGAATTTCTGAATTTGGTGGTCATTTGCCCCTCCAAAATTGAAATCTCCCAAGACTACTTCCTGTGTGTCAAAAATGTGGCAGAAAGTCATTTTTTGCTTGTTTTTTGACTTTCTGGAGGCCCAAAACTTGGTGAAATTTCTTGGAAATGGCTGAGAAAGTGTAAATTTTCATGAAAAATCCAGAAATGATGAGTTTTCCCAAAATAGAGTTGCCAAACGAAAGGGTCGCGCGCGGCGCGCGACCCGTTGGGAGCAAAAACCTGTGTATGGCACAAAAAATTCCCAATTGACAAAATTTTCTCCAAATTTCTTGAAATTTGGGCTGGGAGTCTCCAATAAAGTACCATGCTCATTCAAAGAGGCTTTGGCCAAAATTTGGAGTGGATCGGGCCTTTTCCATCGTTTAGTGCCTTGGCCAACCTCCTTGGATCTAGCGATTGTAATTTAGACATTTCTCTAAAACCATGACACCTGTGCAAAAAGTGAAGGAGGTTTTTCTTCCTTGGCCTGTTGTTGACAAAAAGGTCTCTCAGTTTCCCAAAATTCATCTTAGAGTTATCTAAAACATCTTTTGAGTGAAACTTATCCCGATGTGTGAAACAAGGAATTTTGTCGAAATGAAGCGAAATGAAGGGGATAAGGGGCTTCTAAATTCTTGGGGAAATTTTTGGGAGTGGGGAGGGATGTTAGGAAGCAGGGGAAAGTGGAATCTTAGAGATTGAGCGAGGGGAAGGGGTCCAAAAGGGTAAAACACAGGCCAAACCTAGAAAATTGCCAGGTTGTAGCTAGAAACTAGGGTTTGTGCAAAAATGAGGAATTTGGGGGATCTCAGTGATGGGAAGTGTTTGATAAGGTACATGAAGGATATGGGAAGGTGTATGAACATCTAGATAAAAGTTTTGCTAATGATTTGACCGTCCAAGAGAAATTGGCTTCAAAACCCAAGGAGAGGGAAATGACCTTACCTAGGCACAACTGAAGCATGAACAAGGCGTAAAATGACTCATTAGACACTGAGATGATAATGAAAACCCAATGAGTGATGATAGACTCAGCTGAATAGTGACATAGATTGGCATTTGGGCAACTTTGAAAAGAGTGAGAGCAAACCCTAGACCTAATGCCTAGTGACCAAATTTTGCTTGAAAACTCTTTGAAATGACAAAATTTGACCTTGACACTCTGAGACCACTTTGTAAGAGCATATTTGATCACTGGAGGAAGGCTGGAAAGATTGACACTAACATTGGCTCCAATGGGGATGGTAGCTCCTTAGAGGTGCCAAGAACCTTAGACCTCTGGGAGAGCAGACCAGTGTCTTCCAACCATTGGGCAATGGAGTCATTATTTCGGCAAACGACACAAGACTTTGACTCATTTATTGACTGAAACTTGACTCAAGCCGACACAATTATGAAACCAACATGACTGAAAACTGACTCATAAATGACTCATGACTGACTTAACGAAAACAAGAACTTACAAAGCTTATTGAAGGGCAGCAGTCCATCAAGATTTGAAATCATGATGACAACCACCTGTGTTTCTTACAAGACAATATACATCAAACTATATCAAAATGCTAATGCAACCAATCAAGCAGATGCCTTCTTGATTGATTCTCCTGATCAGATCTTCTGGTCAAAAATACAAACTGATAGCTAGACATCCAAAAACATAGCTGACCATGATCTCCTTCATCACTGAACACTGCAATAAACACTATCACTGCTGGCTGCAACAAACTTGCTAGAGGATCGTGAAAAGCATGAAGATTTGCCACTACCACCTCCTGCTGAAAGAACAAGGTGTCTTTTGCTTCAAATTCTGATCTGCCTTCCTCATGTGCTTCGGTGAATGTATGCTCATGGGCTTCAAAAAACTCTGAACAAATGGATGGGCAGATCTCTTCTTGGAAAAGCATTTCAGCACATGAAACATATGAAGAGGAATCTGAATGGAAATCCTGAATGTTTTGTTCTTCTATGGTGTGAATGTGCTGTAGGTCATCTTCATATGATATCACAACCAAATTATCAAGTTCCTTATTACATTCTTCAATATTATCAAGCACAGTATTATCATTTACATCGTCTGCCACAAATTCACTCAAAGAAACTTTTTCACTTGCTTGAGCAAAGATCTCACCTTGTTGTTCATGAGCTGACTGAATGACCTCCTCATGAAGACTCTGTTCTGATGAAATGGGAGCACTTAGATTTGTAACTTTGTTTTCTTCATGCCAAATGATCTCAACAGCCAAGTTTTTCTTTATAGGATTCGGCACAAGGTATTCTTGGTCATCATGATCTGAATGTTGATTTGAAATAGTTGACTAGACTGCATCACATGAATCTTGACTACTCTGCACGCTGTCTTCTTCTGTGGGTAGATCTGAAATAGAACCCTCTCTTTCATCATTTTCAGCCATATGGCCATCTTCAAGTTGTTGATCTTGATTCTGCTGCAAAATTTCATGATCATCTTGATGGGTATCCACTAGGTTCTCTTCATGTTGCTGAAATGGATTCTCATACAGAGCCTCCATGATCTCAACATCCATGAAATTATCATCTTCATAATATTTCTCAAGGCTTTCAATAAAACTATAAACATGTTTGCAACAGTCATGAACCAAGTTTAATGATGGATAAGATGCTTGATATCTTTCAATGAACAAGGCATGAAAATCCTTTAAACAGTAAATACAGGCCTGCGGCAAATTTTCATACCAGGATTGAGCTGCACCTTCCAGAGTGGCCAGGAATATCTTCATTAAGCAATCTTCAGGAAAATTCACCTTCAACTTGCGAATATGCATATGAAATCTAACTAGATGTAAAGCAGCATCCTTCTTACCATCATCATTAAATATAGGCAGATTCCTTGACCAATCTACCTTGGGAATCTTATTTGGAAAACCAGGGATGTGATCTCGGCTCAAGGGAGCATATCTTCTTGAAATCCGATCCATCTTGAAAATCTCACAGCTACTGATCTCTCTGCAGTGAAGTCACCATGAAGCATAGATTGCTGGATTCTTCAGTGAAAGGAGTCGCCAAGTGAATGATTTCAGCCTTGTCAGTGTCTGATCGTTGTCCACTATCAACAATCAGATCTGAACTTGATTCATGTACTGGGGTAATATACAAATGAAGTGTTGTATTCACAAGCTCACGGAGATTGACTGAAGCAGCGTTTTTCTACTTCCGCTAATACAAAGCAAAAGCGTTTCGAAGGCTACCTGGCATAACTTCAGGCTCTGTCTAAGACTTATGAAACCAACACATCAATCGACAAACAATTTGTTCTCCCCAGTATGGTCGCCAATATGTTAGCGCTTGAAATTTCACCTCAGGCTGAAAAAGGTAAACTCCAAGGCAACATCAAACCACTTAGCCTCGTAGCTAGCCCTATGGGGCAGGAGAGGGCTCTCTCTGGTCTATCTCGGTAAAGAACTTCAACGGGTGAGATAGCCAATGAGGAAACACTGATTTTAGGCTAGTAAACTGATGATTTTTAGGGTTTTGGTGGAAAGTTGGGGAAGGGCAAATTTTGGTGCAGGGATTGGACACAGTTTCTGCAGGGGGTTCTTTGGGGCGAGGTAGGAAACAATATTGATGCCTTTGATAGAGGTGGATGGATGAGAATGACCGGTGAGGAGTTAAGGAGAGCAAGCAATAACCTTGAATTCCCCTTAAACAGTTGAAAACATTGATATTAAGCAAACTTAAAAGCAGAGCATGACAATCATGAATTCTACTTTAACACTTCATTTGCCTAGTTTGCAGAAGGAAAAGTAAGGAAATGATTCACATAACACACTTACAAGTACAAAGAGAAACACACCATCAACACATGTGACCACAAGAATCCCAAAAAGGACTGCAAAACCCTGGTCTTTCTTCCTTTGCCAAAATTGCAGAGATACAATGAATAATACAATAGTAGCTTCTCCCTCAAGAGTCCAACCTCTCCAACCTCTGAAAATGACTAAGAAAATACATAATATAGGCAAGCTAACACCTTTCCTTGCCTCTAGGGGTCGATCTCATCCTTCTAGGAGCTGTTTCAACCAATTCTAAACTGAGCACTAAAATCTAGGCAGTCAAAACAACTTGCCTCTATAAGCTAGGAAACCAATTCATTCATTAAATTTTTGCCTATCTTATGAATGAATCTTCTAGAAGAGATAAATAAGTGTCAAAATATCATAAAATTACATCATTTATAACAAGGAGGATGAAAATCAACTCCAAAAAGTCAAATCCAGTCAAAACTGCGTTTTGCTGAGCTGTAGGTTGAATTCCTGTGCAAACTGCCTGATGGGTCGCGCGCAATTCCTGAATGGGTCGCACGCCTTTGGAGGCACGTTTGAGGCACTTACAGGTGTCCAAATGAGGCAAAAGTGGGCTTGTTGGAAAGTTCTGGATGTCGAATTTCCAACCCAAGTGTAATTTCTAAATTTGGTGGTCATTTGCTCCTCCAAAATTGCAATCTCCCAAGACTGCTTCCTGTGTGTCAAAAATGTGGCAGAAAGTCATTTTTTGCTTGTTTTTTGACTTTCTGGAGGCCCAAAACTTGGTGAAATTTCTTGGCAATGGCTGAGAAAGTGTAACTTTTCATGACAAATCCATAAATGCTGATTTTTCCCAAAATGGAGTTGCCAAACGAAAGGGTCGCGCGCGGCGCGCGACCCATTGGGAGCAAAAACCTGTGTATGGCACAAAAAATTCACAATTGACAAAATTTTCTCCAAATTTCTTGAAATTTGGGCTGGGAGTCCCCAATAAAGTACCATGCTCAGTCAAAGAGGCTTTGGCCAAAATTTTGAGTGGATCGGGCCTTTTCCGTCGTTTAGTGCCTTGGCCAACCTCCTTGGATCTAGTGATTGTAATTTAGACATTTCTCTAAAACCATGACACTTGTGCAAAAAGTGAAGGAGGTTTTTCTTCCTTGGCCTGTTGTGGACAAAATACTCTCCCAGTTTCCCAAAATTCATCTTAGATTTCTCTAAAACATCTTTTGAGTGAAACTTATCCCGATGTGTGAAACAAGGAATTTTGTCGAAATGAAGCGAAATGAAGGGGATAAGGGGCTTCTAAATTCTTGGGGAAATTTTTGGGAGTGGGGAGGGATGTTAGGAAGCAGGGGAAAGTGGAATCTCAGAGATTGAGCGAGGGGAAGGGGTCCAAAAGGGCAAAACACAGGCCAAACCTAGAAAATTGCCAGGTTGTAGCTAGAAACTAGGGTTTGTGCAAAAATGAGGAATTTGGGGGATCTTAGTGATGGGAAGTGTTTGATAAGGTACGTGAAGGATAGGGGAAGGTGTATGAACATCTGGATACAAGTTTTGCTAATGATTTGACCGTCCAAGAGAAATTGGCTTCAAAACCCTAGGAGAGGGAAGTGACCTTACCTATGCGCAACTGAAGCATGAACAAGGCGTAAAATGAATCATTAGACACTGAGATGATAATGACAACCCAATGAGTGATGATAGAATCAGCTGAATAATGACATAGATTGGCATTTGGGAAACTTTGAAAAGAGTGAGAGCAAACCCTAGACCTAATGCCTAGTGACCAAATTTTTCTTGAAAACTCTTTGAAATGACAAAATTTGACCTTGACACTCTGAGACCACTTTGTAAGAGCATATTTGATCACTGGAGGAAGGCTGGAAAGACTGACACTAACACCTCCCAACAATGCCTCTTCGACTCTAGGAAGATTGAATCTTTTACAATTATGACTCTTTCAATGACTCTTTTACAAATTTACAATGATGACTCTTTTACAATTTTACAATGATGACTCTTTTACAAATTTACCATGATGACTCTTTTACAAATTTACAACGATGAATCTTTTACAACACTGGCTTTTTTACAATACCTGACACTTGACTCAACATTGCTTCTTGGATCACTTGCAAATGTTGAGGTATTGTTGTGCTTGCTTCAAGTAATGGTACTTTGGCATTGCATGTCCTTCTAGTATGTGTCTGAGTTGTTCTAAAGTGTCATCCTTCCTACACATGCATTAACAAGCAAGACCCAAACAAATACAAAACAATATACTTACGATGTCCTGAAAAAACATATGTTAGAGATGATACTCAAAATTCAAATGCAAACACTAATCATACATACCTTGTTGTAGCAAACTTTCCCTTGATTTTTGATGTGTGGTACTTACTACAGTGATCCTTGAATGCATACTTTTTCTTGTCTTCTAGGAGCTCGATATTGAATCTATTGTATCTATGTAATTTTGGATATCCAAGGTCTGAAATTTTGTCCTATGGTATCCCTCTGAGTCATATTTCCAACCCCATAGGTTTGATCGACATTGGATTCTTCAAGAAAGAGTTAAGCCCAATCTCCCACGATGACCTAATTATAGACTGGTTGAGTATAGCAAACTTGTACAAAGTACCGCATGTCATTTTTTCAACCTTTGGCCCTGAAAATGATACCCAAAAAACTATAGCCCATTCTATTTCTATCACTGTTTACATAATTTGAATCCAGTGCTGAGAGAGAAATTTATGAATATTTTCCGAGGTCACATGTTTGACATGGAACTGGGGAGCCTGCAAAAACCCTAACTTCCTCATATCATATCTCTGAAAATATAGCGAACCAAGATCTGAAATTTGGTCACGAGTTGCATCAAGATTTCAGATCAAATGGTTTTAATTTCATCTTTTGAAGCTTTGTATAAAAAAAGGTTATAGCGAAAATTCCATGATGACCTGTTTGAAGTAGCGAAATCCTAGAATCTAAGGCTCTAAACTTGCTTCCAAACAGACCTTCAAACTTGATCATAATTTTGTGTCCTCACCAGACCTCAATGAAACCTTAAACTCCCTACAACAGATCTTGTGTTGGAAGCACATGAAGGCCAAAAAATTACATAGGTCTTCTCACAAGATAGTTCATTAAAAAGTGCTTGCTAGAGGAGGATATGAGGGTCACTATTTATAGAAATGTCTTGAGTTGAGAGGGTCCTCAACAAGTGAACGTTGGAGGGATTTTAGGAGCATAAAAAATTATTAATTATTAACTATTCAATGGCCACAACCAATGATGAGTGTCATGCCACAACCCCATGGGTTTTAGCCCACTAATTGTGGTTACTAACTTCAAACACGAATAACTCTCAAATCGTGAAGAACTATGTGGAATGCCATATATCAACGGAAACATCTCGACGAGTAGAATCCATCTAGAAGATCCTTGACCCAGAATAAGATTAGTTTTCGATTCAAAATTCCCATTCAAGATCAGGGTATTCCCTGGTGTTGCTTGGGTTGACATCAATGACAACCATTGATCAACAATCTTGTCACCCCGTTAGGAACAGGGATCCAACGTGGCTAAAACAAAAATACCTTTGAACAATCAGGACGATAATCAGACTCCACATCCAACAAGATGGTTTTTTCATTGATGTCAACCCAAGGAGTTGCCTAGGTTTGAATTTGAATAAAAACACCAGTCATTGGTGTCAAATGGTTAATGAACGCTTCTTAGTAATTGTCGGATTACATCAAGATGGCAACTAGTGATCCAAGAGGATCTTAAGAGGCCAAATTTTCAAATTCCTCAAAACATAACAAAATCAGTTTCAAATCGAATACCTTGTCGTTTTGAATCTGGTTGTATGAACAACACCTCAAACCGACATCTTATGAAGAAGTTATGGCTCGCTGAAGTTTTTCTAAAAAAGCAAAAAATTTCCGCATGGGACATTTGACATGCTGACGTCAGTAGTACAAAATTTGACATTATTCATATAGATGTTGACGTCAAAAAGATGACATGGAAGCATGAACCAATCACAGGATGATGTCAGCAGGGTGACATGGTGGTACAGACCAACCCGGCTGTGACAAGGTGGTGCATGACGTCAATGAGCTAATGAGAAGCTGCCACGTGGCACCCGACTGGAAGTTTGTTAAGCAGGCGACAAATTTGACAGAGGTTGGTCACTGTAATATGGCCATTGGAAGTGGAAAATTGTCACCTCGTTACTTTTGTTGGTGACCCCAGGGAGCGTCAGGTTTTTCCCAATTTTTTGCGAGGATTCCAACTATGCAACCTATTTCTTCAACAAAGGTATACATTTTCAGGCCATCCCTGGAAGTGGAGGTATAAGGTGTCATTTTGTAATTTCTTGTAAGTTTATTTGACTTCCAATTAATGAATGAGGCCTCCCCACATTGAGCAAGGCCCAGAGACGTAGCCCATACTGGGTGAAATCTGTTATCAAGTTGTTTTTATTCCTTTGATCTCAGGGTTGCTTTTGATTTCCACTTCTTTATGTGTTTATGTCACTTGGTTACATGATATTTTAAATGCAATTATGTATGCATCCTTGAAGTAAAATATTTGGATCAACTATAATGTCGGATGGTTGAAAACCCAAGTCCTAGGGTTTGGGTTCCATGGACTGAGGGTGTACCCTGACTTTGTCGAGGGTCTTTGGTAGGTAAAATCATTGATTTTTGGTTGAAGATCTATGTCATTAGATTTGCCTTGAAAAGAAGTTTTTGTTGATATGTGGTATGCCTTGATATTGAAATTGTCTTCTTCTTTCCTCTACTCGGCTCTTCAAGGGTAACATATTTTTTAGGGCACATCATCTTGATGGATAACGATTATGAGAAATGCTCAGCAATGTAGGAACATATGCTTTTAGCTCTCCATAGGAAGAGCTTGAGAGAAATGATAGCGGGTTATAGGGATGACCTATGGCATCTCCGTATATGCCATTATCAAACATTTGGATTCGACACATTATAGGGTGTATGGTTCAGTGATGTGATAGTTTGGTTATGACCTCTAGACGATTACTCATTCATGAGTAGTGCAGTTACAGTGGATATGACATGGTCAGTTTGAGAAACGATGGTGATGTACAGTGATCAGTAATGAGTAATGTTTAGCAATCAACAATGATTGTTTAGTGGGTTGACTTGGAAGTGATCAGTTGAATAGTTTTGTGTAGAAGGATTTGATAGGATATACATATTCATTACAAACTTCTTCTACTGATTCAGAGCATAGGGGGATCTAGTGTTAAAATTTTGAAATGTGATCTATCGAATCTTCTGGGTGATTGGAGTCACCTTCAGGTTGTGGCCTGAGAACACTTTAGGGCAGTGCTAGAGAAAGTTGTGGCTTGCACAAGGCATTGTCGTGTCCATTCAGTTGTGGCTGAAAAATTAACTGGGTAGAGAAGCATCCTTTCCGACAGTGGCTGGTAAATAGAGTGGTGGGGAACTCATCAGGTTGTGGCCTGATCTATAGGGCGTTGGAGAATCCTTCTGGTTGCAACATGATGTAAGAGTTTAGTAGCATCCTACAGGTTATGGCCTATGAATTAGGGGGTTGACGCATCCCTCAGTTGTAGTTGAAATCTTGATGTAAATAATATTTATTTTAAAGAGAGAAGAAGACAATTACAAGAGAAGCGTTTGGTGGTTTTTGACCTGAAGGGGGTTTCCCACCTAAAAATATTTGTTTCTATAGCTTTATCTTCCTGCATTGTTGTATGGTGTTGTCTACTGCTGATTATTGTTTATAATTATTGAAGAATAACATTAATAATAACTAATGCTATGAAAAAAATTAAAACATGCTAATTATTAATAAATATTGATTCATCCCCCTCATAGTATTTCCAGCAATTGGTATCAGAGAAGGTTCCTTCAGTAGCAGTCTAACAGCTGGAAGGAAGATCTTAGAATATAGATATAGGAAAATAAAAAAGGAAAGTTGCCAAGCATTCAAGGGATTCAAAGGAAGTTCCAGGTATGGAAGTTATTTCATATTATATTATTGATGATAACAATAAGGAAGCTCTTGAAGAAGAAGAGGAAATGAGTGAGATCGAAATTCAAAATGAAGTGGTCATGTTTATAAAGGAACTCAAGAGTGAAAGGGAAAGGGAAAAATTTCTGGAAGCAGAATTGGAAATAGCAAAAGGATGTACCGAAAAACTTAATAAGAAGAATGAAGAATTTGAGGAAATTATCAGTAGTTTGAGAATCTAGTTAGAAGAAGCTAGAAAATTCAAAGAGTCAAATATTTGTACACTCAAAGAAGAAGTTTCTCTTTTGAAACTCTAAGTGCAGGAAGCAGAGCAAAAAGAGAAGGATTTGGAAAGAAAATTAAAGGAATTTTATCAAAGGTTCAAATTTGTAGTTGACCAAAAGCAAAAGGAATTAGACACATCTTCAACATAAATAAGAAGGTTCAGTGAAGAAAATTAAAAGTAGAAGGAACAGATAACAGTACTCAAAAGAGAAGTAGAGAAGTCCAATGTTTTAAGGCTAGAGGTTGAAGAAGCAAAAATTAGAAGACAAACCTTGAAAAGTTGGTTTCAAGAAGACTTTGCTTAAAAGTAAAAAGAACTTGATACATCTCTTGATGAGACCAACAAGCTCAAGGAATTGCAAAAAGAAAAATTGCAAGACATGATAGATAAAGAAGTGCCATAGTTGAAGATGAAGGTAGAAAAAGTAGGTAAGGCTTCAGTTGAAAGGTACAAACTCCACACCTTTGCAAAGTCAGATTGAGAAGAAGACTAAACCTAAGAAGAACATTACAACTCCGAAGAATGATTCCAAAGCGGTCAAAGGAAAATGAAAAAAAGATTACACCACCTCCGAAGAAGAATGAACCATCTAGACAAGATAAATCATCCAGGTACATCCGTCCATTTCATGGGTTTTTTTTTCATGTGCTAACTTTGGACATATAGCTAGGGATTGTAAACTTGTTGATAGGTATAATTATCAAGGACCACCGCCTCTGAATGAATTATCTAGGTATGCATGTTCATTTAATGGTTATTGTTTTTTATGTGCTAACTATGGACATATGGCTAGGGATTGTGAATTTTTTGACAGGTACAATCATTATCTGCAAAACCCTAGAAGTAAGTTTGCACGATCACAAGATAGATACCAAAGAATCTTCTATGCGTGACATTGAATGTGTTATCACTTAGAGGAAACATGGATGCGTGAAAACCTCCATAGTAACTCGAACCTCTTTGAGGTTGAAAGATGACCCTTTCAACCTGGAGAAGGATCTCTCCCTAAAACACAACTACTCTAAGTCACTGTAGTAGTAGGCTTTACACTTTAAGCTCTGTGGCTAGATTTAGTTCATATGGATAAAATTTGGTTGGGTTGTTTTAAAAACACAACATTGAGCATGGAGTCCAATTCTAATAAATAATGCTGCAGATCTAATGAGCAAGATACGAAAACCATGACATCAACAAATCCTTTGACAAATTAAGAGTTTGGAAGAAAAGAACTGAAGTGAGACAAAATTATAGTTTATTGAGGTAACAAATACTAATGGTTGAGAATGATTAGAAAGAGCATAAATGAATCTAGATCTCATATACTGAAATTTCCAGACATGAAGAAAAGTTTTTATAAACAAAGAGAAAACTGAGAGGGAACTACAACACATGGATTTCCTATAAAATGCTCATCAAAAACTGTATTATATTTAAGATTGCTCAAATATGCCATAATGCAAATGTTTTTAGTAAAATCCAACCTTTACTTCCTCTACTGTCTTTGCCTTTATAGAAAATACAAAATAACTAAAACAAGTTTCTAGCAAAACTTAATTACAAAATCTAAAAATAATAACAATGTACATCTCAAATACATGCATATAAAACTTTCTAATCCCATCTGCATCTAAACACTATTATTTTTATGGATTCAGGGTTGGAGATAAGGACAAGCAAGTCGAATTTGGTGAGGTGGCATCCAAATCAACAATTGTTCATGAGCTTTTTCCTCACGAAATCTTGAAACATAGGGTCCAGTATTCCATTTGAAAATCCAAAACCGTGATAGAACTTCAAAAATCGAGAGAGGTTTTTCTAAATTGTTCTGTTCTGGAAAAAAACCTCTTTTAGTTTTATAAAATTCATTCTCATTTGCTTGGAAAGTGTGCCCAAAATTACTATGTTGTATTGGAAAAACAGAGTTTTAACTAGCGATTTCGCTGACACACTAACTGTCAGCATTTCCTTTCTGCTTGTTTTTAGAATTCACTGAAAGTGGGAATTTTAGCATTTATCTTGTCAAATTTTACCAAGTTAACAACAAATTTACCAAAATTACAAATGAAAAAACGAATTTACAAAATGAAATGAGTTTAATGGTGGAGCAAGGAAAACATTACGATTCGGGAAAATCATTATGATTTGGGGAAAACATGTTTTAAAGCATGATTAATCGAAAAATTATGCATTGATGGTGGAAGAAAAATCTATGATTTAACATCACACCTACCCATGGAACACTTTCAAACCTCATCATTGAGGCTTACATGGTCAACGTAATTCCAAATTTTAAATTTGAAAAATGTTTTTGGCCCTAACAATCGGCCTGTCAATTTTATTAGAAACACTGATAAGCTCAGTTTTAGTGAATTTCTTCATAAAACATAATTGGAACACTTAAGGTTGATAGCCTCGCTATAGGTGATTTCCCTTTATATTACAACTAAAATGTTGACACTAAAACTGTCATCATTTTCTGAAATTTTTTAAAAACAGAGTTAATGTGATAATATTTGGCTTCATGGGGATGATGTCGATCATAGATAGCAACAAGAACCCCATAGAAAGGCCTAATCCATTGGGCGACTCCCAACCAGTAACGTTGCAACCTGTAAATTGTACCACACTGCAAATGTAAACTGAAACTAAAAGTTGCTACAAAACATGCTCAGAGTGCTGAGCTTATTGGCACACCAACCTATCCTAAACTGCTGAAATAATTGTTGAATCAAATAATACAAAAATTCCAATGCAACTAGTCAAGTAGCTTCTCAAATAATGTAGCTCCTTGATTGTGCTTTTTTCCTTGCTCCACATCAGTAGATTGTCCTTTCTTAATCTTAGCTTTAGCAGGCATAAATCCATCACTCTTTACTTTACTCCATTCTTGCAACTTATTTAAAAAGTTGAAAACAAATTCATTATTGATCAAATCTAAAAACTTGGGTCTGCTTATTGACTCTAAAAAGACTACAAAAGGATCCTCCAATTCTTTCAAATTGATCTGACAACAATGTAAAAGAATATCACTTTGATGTGTAATCCCTTCAACTGCATATTTTTTTCCATGCATCTCAATCTGATGGTTGTCATAAAGAGGCTAAAAATCTTCATATGACAATTGCAATGGAATAATTTTTGATAAAGAAAATATCTCTAGTTGCTTTTGAGAATTAGCATCCTTACAATCATCATTTTCAAAATCTCTATAAGTTAATGGCTGTGAATCTGAACTGAAAAAACTCTCCATATATAAAGCCACAGGATCATGAAAAACATGAAAATATTCCTGTTGATCTATAATGTTGTCAATTTGTCCCAGTAAACCTATGTGATTTTGCATCAGTTCACATTCCTCCACTTCATTTATGATTTTAAATTTCTCTTTCAACAACTTGAATGAAGAAAATCATAAAGGCAAAGAGTTACCCTCAGCTAATTGATCACTCTCTTTATTTCCAATGTTGTAATTGTGATATATAGGTTGAGTGCTTTCATTAAACAGTTGAAAATGAACATTTTTTGATGAAGGAAATATAATTGGTGTTCATGAAAGTCATCAGCATAATCATCATATTCATCATATATAAGGAAAATAAAAATTTGGAGCAACAACTTGTTTTTCAACAAGCTTATTATTGCTCTTTGCGAAAACATCATTATTGAGACTTTCAAGAAAATGTATGATATTATCAATCCTTTGCTCATAATGAAATGGATCAGGATTCAGAACAAGTCTCTTTTGCACATGCTCACTCTCTTGTTCATCCACATTTGTTTCATCAAGACCTATTTTGGGAGTTTCTCACATGCTTGAAGATTCTCATATATTTCCCAAGCATCAATAAACATTTGTTGTAAGGTCACAGATCTCATGTTCATGAGATGGTAAGAAAAAACTGAATGAAAGGTTGTTGCATAACGCAACATGGTAGCAACTTCAGGAGGTTGAATGTCTCTAGGCATATTGTGATAAAGACTGAAAATTTTCCTATTGAACATAGAGACAGTTTCATCCCTTTGTTTCTCTATGCCACGAAACTCTAAAAAATGTTGATACTTGGATTTCCTCTTGCCCCAAAATTTCATAAAAATATCACTCAGTTCCTCCCATGAACCGACTGATTCAGGCTCTAAATGTCTGAACCATTCTTTAGCATCCCCTTGTAATGATTGAGAAAAAGTTCTCAAGTAAACATCATCATGCTCAACTTCAAAAAGATCTATAAAATGCTCGAAGGCTTGAATGTGTTTTTTAACTGCAAAGTTGTCAGGTTCCCCATCAAACTTGGGAAGGTATTTATAATGTTTCGGAGGAAAATCATGGAAGGTATTTGGCAATCTTAAGGGTATATATCTCTCTTGAATCTTGGAAGGTATAAGATCAGATACAAGGGGTGTAATATCAGCCTTGATCACATGAGGCTCACAAGACTGGTCATGGACATCATATGGCTCAGATGAAAAAACTTTGTGAACATCAGCAATGCAAGAAGAAGGTATATCTACAAATTTTAAAGAAGGATATGCAAGTGTAGATCTATGGTCTGAATTTGAATATAGTAAGCCAAGGAAAATTCTGATAGGACAAGAAGTAGTTGACAAAAAATAATATTACATCTTGGATAAAACTCAAGCTTTGAGACTTGGTTTTCCTGTATTTTCCTTTCATGTCTCTTTCAATAAGGCTCGTCCTCTAGTGGAGTTTTTGAATTTTATTTCGAAGCTTGATTGGAATTTCCAGGTGAATGATGCACAACTTGCTTATGTCTAAAAACAATTCACCATCAATAATCAGATATGGATCTTTGTTGTACTACCCAGGGGTGATATCATCTTTTTTCCTCGGCAATTGTGCCAAAACATTCCAAGGTAACCTTGAACCTCTTTGAGGTTGAAAGCTAGCCCTTTCAACCTAGAGGGGTATCTCTTCCTAAAACATAACTACTCTAGGTCATTGTAGTAGTAGGATTTACACTTTAAGCTTTGTGGCTAGATCTAGTTCATATGGATAAAATTTGGTTGGGATGTTTACAAAAAACACCATTGGGCATGGAGTCTAGTTCTAACAAATAATGCTACAGATCTAATGAGCGGGATACAAAAACCATGATAGCAATAGATCCTTTGAAAAATTGAGAGTTTGGAAGAAAAGAACTGAAGTGAGACAAAATTATAGCTGATTGAGGTAGCAAATAATAATGTTTGAGAATTATGAGAAAGAGCATAAATGAATCTAGATCTCATACACTGAAATTTCCATACATGAAGAAAATTTTTATAAACAAAGAGAAAACTGAGAGGGAACTACAACACATGAATTTCTTATAAAATGCTCATCAAAAACTGTAATATATTTAAGACTGTTCAAATATACCAGAATACAAATGTTTTCAGTAAAATCCAACCTTTACTTCCTCTACTGTCTTTGTCTTTATATAAAAGACAAAATAACTAAAACAAGTTTCTAGCAAAACTTAATTACAAAATCTAAAAATATTAATAGCGTACATCTCAAATACATGCATATAAAACTTTCTAATCCTATCTGCATCTAAAGATCACGTTGTTGTTGGATTCATGGCTGGAGATAAGGATCCGCAAGTCGAATTTGGTGAGGTGGCATCCAAGTCAACAATTGTCCATGAGATTTTTCCTCATGAAATCTTGAAAAATAGTGTCCAGTGATCCCTTTGAAAATACAAAACCGTGATAGATGTTAGAAAACCGAGAGAGGTTTTTCTAAATGGGTCTCTTTTGGACAAATATGTATTTTAGTTTCGTAAAATTCATTCTCATTTGTTCGGAAAGCATGCCCGAAATTACTGTATTGTACAGGAAAAACTGAGTTTTAACTAGCGATTTCGCTGATAAACTAACTGTTAGCATTTCCTTTCTATCTGTTTTTAGAATTCACTGATAGTGGGAATGTCAAAATTTCTCTTGTCAAATGTTACCAATTTAAAAACAAAGTTACCAAACTTACAAATGAAAACATGAATTTACAAAATCAATTAAGTTTAACGGTAGAGTAGGGAAAACATTACAATTCAGGAAAATCATTATGATTTGGGGAAAACATGTTTTAAAGCATGATTAATTGACAAACCATACACCGATGGTGGTGGAAAAATCTATGATTTAACATCACACCTACCTGTGGCATGCTTGCAACCTCATCATTGATGCTGACGTGGTCAACGTAATTCCAAATTTTAAATTTAATTTTGTTTTTGGCGCTAACAATCAACCTATCAATTTTATCGGAAACGTTGATAAGCCCGTTGTCAGTGAATTTCTTCATAAAATATAACCATAACACTTAAAATGTTGATAACCCCGCTATCGGTGATTTCCCTGTTTATTACAACTAAAATTCTAACACTGAAACTATCAGCGTTTTCTGATTTTTTTTAAAAACAAAGTTAATTTGATAACAAAATGCTTCAAATGTCATAATTACAAAGACATAGCTCGAGAATGCAAATACAATACTGATAAGGAATGTTACAAATGTCATAACTATGGACACATAGCTCGTCACTGCAAGTACAATATGGAATCAACCATAAATGAAAAGCTTGACGACGAGAATAAGAAGGTTTGGAAAAGAAAATAGGTACACGATGAACAAGTACAATATAAGCAAGAAAAGCAGGAAGGCAACAAGGTCTCAGCTGTTATGCTTTCAGGGTTCATAACAAGTCGTAAGGAATCAACTGTTGCTTCGGTTAATGACTCGAGTCAAGATGGTACGTTAGATGATACACTATTTTGAACAATCTCGCTCATCGAATCCTTGAATTATGAAGAAGGGGAGTCTATACAATAGTATGTGGCATAATTCAAACATAGACAAACAAACAACATGGACATAATGGAAAATTTAGGAAAAATGTGTCAAATTCATAATAAGTTTAAGGGGATCATAACAATTAAAGTATTACAAGTCCATATGGATTTCTAGTGTCAGAGGAAGGATTTTCTTCATGGGGAGCACAAGAAGATAACAGGTGCACAGGAAATAGGTAGATTGTCAAGGGGGAGTCACCTTTGCCATTGATGTCAAAGGGGGAGAGAAAAGCCTAAGAAGGAGATTGAAATATCACGAAGAAGATGAAATATGATGTTAGGGGGAGTTTTCTACACAAAAGGAGTACGTGTGTTGCCATCAATGAAAAAGGGAAAGATTTTTGGATGGTGTTGATGTCAACCCATGGAGTTGACTATGTTTTACCTTTACTAAAAACACCAGTCATTGATGTTAAATGGCTAATGAACACTTCTTAGTAATTTTCAGATTACATCAAGATGACAACTATACTATTGGATGGTTGAAAACCCAAGTACTAGGGTTTGGGTTCCATGGACTGAGGAGGTACCCTGATTTTGTCGAGGTTTTTTGGTAGGTAAAACCATTGAGTTTGTGTTGGATATCTGTCACTAAATTCTCCTCAAAAATATGTTTCTATTGATATTTGGTATACCCTGAGAGGCCTCTTGATTTGAGATATATTCATAATCGAAGTTGGTGACCCCAGTTTTTGGGCTAAAACCCCAAGGGTTAGTGACATGACACCTCCTCCTATGATTGTCAATATATGACATTTTTTATCACCGTAATTTCACCACGTATAAGTTACATAACTTCAAGAACCAAATATAATAAACCAATCACTGACTTCACAACCTAGGTAGGACCATATGCACTAAGCTAATCATTGATTTCAAAATTTTAGTGGAAATGAAAATTTCTCTAGAAAAATATTAATAAGGGTTAGTAATTAATAAAATTAAGTATAAGTATTGATAAGGGGTTTATTGTCACAATATTATATTTAAAAAAAAGGCTTAATCTACTTCCTATAAGGACAACAACCCTCTTTCTTACCTCACAAGGTACAAATTATTTGATTATATTTATTATAATAACCAATAATTAAAAGAATCTAAGACCTCCTCCAATGTTCACCTAGAAGCATACAAAACTAAGTCATATTTCTCCCTCAAAACACAACAAACTTACTAAATTCTCACACTTGTCTTAGCTCTGATTTTTTGTCTACCTGTGAGAAGCGATTTTCGGCCTCTTGTAGCAAGGGATTTTTTTAGACTTCCTGAAGTGAATTTTTTATTGGTTTGGGGATGTGTTAAGGCATATTGAACCATATTCTTCTTTCCTCTACTCGGCTCTTCAAGGGTAATAGGTTTCTGAGGGCACATCATCTTGTTGTAACGATGGATAGCAGATTGTGAGCATTTCTCAGTAGTGTAGGAACATATGCTTGTAGCTCTCTGTAGGTAGAGCTTGAGAGTAGTGGTAGCGGGTCATAGGGATAGCATGTGGCATCTTGGTATATTCCATTATCAGACATTTGGATTCGACACATTACAGGGTGTGTGGTTCAGTGATGTGAAAGTATTCTTATGAGCTCTTGATGATTACTCATTCATGAGTAGTGTAATGACAATGGATATGACATGGTTAGTTTGAGAAACAATGGTGATGTAAAGTGATCACTGATGATCAATTTTTAGTGATATGTAGTGATTGTTCAAGGGATTGACTTGGCAATGATCAGTTGAATAGTTTTGGGCGGCAAGTCTTGACAGGATATACATATTCATTACAACCTTCTTCTATTGATTCAAAGCACAGGGGGATCCAGTGCAAAAATTATGAAATGTGATCTACCGACTCTTGTGGGTGAATGGAATCACCTTCAGGTTGTGGCTTGAGAAAAATTCAAGGCGGCAAGGCAGTGCTAGGGAAAGTTGTGGCTTGCATAGAGCACTGTGTCATGCATTTAGTTGTGGTTGATAAACTAACATGGAAGCAAAGCATCCTTTCCGATAGCAGTTGGTAAATAGATTTTTGGGGCACTCATTAGGTTGTGGCTTGATCTACAAGTCATTGGCGCATCCTTCTAGTTGCAACAGGATATTAGGGTTTAGTAGCGTCCTACAAGTTGTGGCCTATGAATTAGGGGGTTGACACATCCCTCAGTTGTAGCTAAAATCTTGATGTAATTAATATTTCTTTTAAAGAGAGAAAAAGAAAATTACTAGAGAAGCATTCAGTGGCTTTTGACCCAGAAAAGGTTTTCCACCTAAAAATATATGTGTTTATTCTTTTATCTTCCCTCATTGTTTTATGGTGTTGTCTACTGCTAATTATTGCTTATAATTATTGAAGAAGAACATTAATAATAATTGAAGAATAACTAATGCTCTAAAAAGGATTAAAAAGTGCTAATTGGTAAGAAATGGTGATTCACCCCCCTCTCAGTATTTCTAACAATTGGTATCTGTTATACTCCTATACCAATAGGTGTCATATTTCATGATTGACTGAATTAGCTCTGCAATATGTTTATTCCTTTCCCTGTTGTAAAGGTTTCCATATTGTCAAAAAATCAGAAAATTTAAAAAATGTAAAGAGGGTATGCCCTAAAAGAAAGATCAAAGGGCAAAAAGAATGAAACAGTCAAAAAATGAAAGAAATGAACCCCAAATCAAATAGACCAGGAAAGTGTGAAAGTCCAAAATGCCACTACTATTCTATTTTTGCAAAAATCTGGTTGTGTGCAGCTTTTTGATGTATGCCACTAATGATGAATGGCCAAACAGCTTAACCTTGGCCAGTTCATATTTGAATTTCCTGTTTTAGAGATAGAGAATGAAATCTATCCAAAATGTTTAATCTTGGCAGATAAATAGTTAGGTAGAGAAGCAAAGGAGCTCAACAGTTTAATCTGAGCCCTTGGAAGAAATAAGGGCAGACTTAGGTAGGATTCCCATGAAAAGAAAAGAAGATTTGTAAGGGTTTGCCAGCCCAAGTGCACCCAAAGAAGAAGAAGAAAAAATGTTAGGTACATTAGGCTGGGTAGGCAGTTTTGGAGTTGCTGAAAGAAACTTGTGATTGATTTTGTCTCTTAGAATGATAATCTTACTATTATCACAAGTACTATGACATAAGAATGACTAACTCCCCCCAGGTTTCCTTGAAATCATTTACTAATTTCCCCCTAGTGATATTAAGATCTGCATAATATCACCAAACAACTCCTTCCATTCATCTTAGTTCATAAAAAGCCTAAGTAAAAGCCCTTTTACTTAGGAAAACGTACAAACATCACAAAAACCCTTTTTTCCCCCATAGCCTAAGTTTATAACTTAGCGCTTATTTTTACATCATTGCTCATATTAACTATTAACATTATAATATTAAATCCCTTGTAAATATTCCCATACCCATATTGTGTATATATCACATAAAAACCCCCCAATATTTAATATCCTGCCCCGGTTGAAATATGACCATAGTCTTAATATAATAAGGGGATTAATAGATCCATTCAGGATTTGTTAATAACCCGCCCCCGCACCATCCTAATGGTTAATTAACATCTGGTTAGTTAATAACTGGACTTAAACAAACCCCGACAACCAATCATATCATGCCCGAAAAACATTAAAACCGTGATTTAATTATATCGGGCCCCGCGCGTAACACTCCATCACCTCCATTGACCGCCAACTATCAGATCTCAGCCCTCACATCGGATGGCTGAGATCTATATTGCGACCCGCCTATCCGCTGCATTTTAATGCCCGGGGGATTGGCGGTATCATGCCTGTACCTTGGACGCGTGTCGATCGCCCGCGTTGTTCGCGACCCTCCCCATCAAAACCACTTTAGCTCATAAGCGGTGTGGGGTGAAGCCACTTACCGCCCTCCTGCTGACCCCCCGCTAACGTCACCACCACGTGACCGCCACATCACCCTTTCATACCCCCCACTAAACGACAAGAAATCCCGTCATGCTGACGTCAGCCATGCAATAAATTCCAAAAACCCTGCCAAACCAAAATTTCACTAAAAACACAAGAAAAGGTCATTTTCATCATTTTTCTCTACGAGCAGTCTTCCATGCAAATTATGTCCGGTTGATTGCACGAGCGTACATTCTGCCACCCTGCCAGAGAAACCACAGCGACACGCTCTGCCATCAGTGATTTCAACCTGCAATTGCACAATTCATCTCCTTAAGCCAGGTATTTATCCATTCGACCAGTTACCCTGTAATTTCGATTTTCCTCTGGAAATTTTACCTAAAAGAGCCAAATTCAAGTTGAAAACAATCCACAGTTGCCATACGAGGACACCAGAACCGTTGTTTAAGACCATTGTTTCCACAGAAGCCCGACTTCTAGTTTGAAAACACAAGAACCAAACATGGAAGCTCTCGTAGCCCTGAACATGGCGCCCCTTAATGCACCTCGTAAAGACCTGGATTGGTTACCCTTGGCTGACAGAGATTTTCAAATAAAAGAGTTATCTGGTGATATGAACCATCTCTAGGCATTTTGCCGAATTAGGAATAGTCATCTGAGCAACTCTGATATCTATGGAATATGGGAATCCAATCTTCCTAGGTATTACCTTCCCTCAGTCAATGTGTTCCCAGATAATATTCACCAATGCTGTGCCAACTATGACCCTGTCAGTAAAGCAGTTATGACCCCATCCCAAACTGTCCTCTTTTACATAACTTCTGAATCTATCATTGAGATGTTACACTTCCATCCCACTCAGCCCCTTGCTCCTCTTTCCATGGGATTTTTGCTTGAGCAAGACTCTCAATTGCCCAATTCAGAAATAACCTGGATTGTTCAATTATTCATGAAACCTGATTGCGAGCCCCAAGGCCCACCTCCCTATGTGCATTCCTGGTTCACTAAAACAGGTAGGCTTATTCTTGACATGATATCCGTTATCTTAGGATTCAAAACCAGTGAATTTGTTGATGAGACCATCTTAGTTATGTTGTCAATGTTTACTCCAGGACAGCCCCCCGCTGTCAGATATGATTATGCCTCTTTCATTGCCAATAAAATCAATGAGAAATTCATAAATCTGGACAGAGAAGGAGTCTTCAATTACACCTCATTCATATACCACCTTCTGCTATATTATCAGCCAGATAGCTTTTCATTTCCCATCAGGAAATTGGATTCCAAAGGAGAGTGGAGGTCTGTGATCTTTTGGACCTCAGTCTTCCACAATGTTTGTGAATCCCCTTATACCTACTGTGAATTCATTGACTTATTTGTACATCCAACCTACACTTTATTGATAAGAGCTCCTCCTCTTAGGCTCTTTGGTGATGTAAAGAAGATTTTACAGCTTTCCAGACAATACAAGATAGGTGACTGGTACCTCTACCAAAATCATACGGAAATCAGAATATATGGTTGTGAACTATGCCCTTTCAAGCTGCCCAAATATGTGCCCATGAGACTATTTGCACTGGAGTATTTCAGGCAGCTTATCAATGTAGATTTAACCCACTTTTTCAATGCAAAGAAAAAGGCTCAGCTGAGAATAAAAAACTAGTTAGGCCCTTTTATAATCCATAAGAAGGAGGCATGGGAAGATGCTAATAAGATATTAGGGGAAGACCTTAAATTGAAGAAAAGTTTTTGGTGGGTACCATATAAAAAATAGCTTTATAAGTGACAGAAAAGTAAGAAACAGGCTATCGGCTTATATACATCATAGGATCCCTGAAATTGAACAGTTTTCTAATCAGGATTAGTGGGTAGAGGGTACATTAATAGAAGAAATTACTGAACAAGAAAAGATGGAAAGAGCTATGAAATGTCTTGAAAAGACCCTTGACCCGAATTCTTTTGGACAGCTATCTTTCAAACAGCCTCAGCAAACCGGAGTGGGTACATCCTTTGCTGGAACTTCACAGCATCTTGTACAAGAAACCAGCACACCAGTTACAGGGTCTTCTAAGGGCAAGGAAGTAGCAGACACGGAGGAGCAAGCAGTGACTGATCAACAGGGGCAAATTCCGCCGGTCCAAACCAAAGCAGCAGAGTTTTTTGCATTACATACTCCTCTAAATGAGGAAAGAGGCAAGAAAAGAGACAGGGAAGAAGCCACACCTATCAGTGGCCTTGTAGAACAACCAGGGGAAGAAAGGAAAAGACTCAATCCACTGTCAGAAGAGGGAATGTTTGAAGAAACAACTGAAAGTTTAAAAGGGAAAAAGATAGCCAACCAGCAGACATCCCCGGTGGCAGAAACATCAACTAGCTCATACAGGCAGGAGCTAGAAAGGTAGCAGAGTGTGGAAGTTTCATCCACTAGACCACAAAGAAAACAGGCCTCAGACATCAAAAGGACATTCACTGAGATAAAGGCTAGGAACGATCCACTAAGGCTTCAAATTTACAACCAGTATCTTAAGATGCCCCCCATAAAACAGCAAAGATTAATGTCAGCATATGACATAAAAGAAGGAAAGATGATAATGAGTTACTTTAAGCCCAAGGTGCAACAACCACAATCAGCAGCTGACTACATCATGACAAATCTGGAGGTCTTAGCTAAGGATATTCATCCCTTGGACCAGATTGAGCTTCATAAACAGACTGGAGAGATGGTATACTCCACACTGGCTGATAAAGCTATGTTAGCTCATAAATTACAAAATTCCTTGAAGAATACCTCTGCTTAGTTGGATTTAGAGAAAGCTTCTTCTTTAGCAAAGGAAACAGGATCAAATCTTTGGAGGAGATCATCATTGAACTGGGACATGATCCCAAAGATGCCAAAGGCATAAAGGCACTGATGAGGAAGAAAGAAGAGGACATTGCTACCCTCAGAAAACAGCTGAAACTGCCTCCTTCTATGCATCCACAGACTGCAGAAGTTTTACAACAGAAATCTGAAGAGGACATGATGGACTTGCTCATGAGACTGAATGAGAGATCGAGTGAGACAGAGTAGGCATTGGAGAAAGCTCTATAATAAAAGCAGGGAGAGTCGACCTCCCAGCCACCTGAAGTAGTCCCAACAATCACTACTACCCCCTCCACACTTATAGCAGCATTGCCTCCCACTGTCCTGGCATCAACAGTAGAGATCATCATAGGTACCTCAGCAATAGCAACAGTAACAACACCAGGCGGCAGTACTACTATGACTACAGAACAACTAATAAAAGCCATGGAAGAATTAAAGCTACAAGTATCAGAATTGAAATTGGTGAAAGAGAAATTGGAAAAGGTGGAAAAGAACTATGATAAATCCAAGATGAATGTGGCAGAGAAAACAAGGGAGGTCAAAACATTAGAAAACAAAGTGAGAGCATTAGAAAAGAATCTCTCTCTGGATAAAACTCTAGCAGAAATCAGAGGAATTTTGTGGACCAACATAAATCAATCCATTAGTGATGTGTGGAGGTCTATCCAATTCATTTATGAGCATATTGACTTGATAAGAGTGGCCCAAATGGAGATTCAAAAAACAAGAGCTTTATTGGGACAGATGCCTGAACAAGCTAACCGGTTGATACATTTTTTGAACACCAAGACCAGCAAAGAACTAGAAGCAATAGAAATAAAAGACAGAACAAGCACCATTTTAGACATCAAGAGAGTTCTAACCATGAGAACTCTAATGCAAAATTTGGAAAGAAGATGCCAGGACATGTAGGTAGAGATTAATTCTTTCACAGAAAAGTTTACAGTCTTGCATAAAAAATGTTTGCCAAGTCCTTTGGGAAGTATGGATCGTCTGATGAAACACAACGACTATGTACTTAAATTGAATACATATTCTCTTGATCAAGCTAATTCATCGATGAGTGCTCCAGGAGAAAAAACACTTCCATCTGGCCAGGCCTTCTACGACAGCCTGGAAAATTTATTCTACATTGAGCACGAGGTGAAGCATCTGTTCACCATCCTACCTAATTTCTTCAGATACACAGAGACTGACGAAACTTTAAGGAAGCTTCAGAGACATAAATTACCAGGACCGGAGTGGTGGAAAAGTATGTTAGAGATTCTATAAACGTATCTTTGGTCAGTTGAAAATTTTGGACCATCTACTATAATGCGGAGAACATAAATGAATCAGATTCATGTGGGTCAAAGCGCATCAAATCAGAGCTAAGGAATATCCAGGAAAAATGGGGCAACCAGCACGGAATATCAGTGGAAGACAACTGCTAACCAACTTGCAGAACCTACCTCTGGTACATCCCATAAAGATGCAACAGCCAGTACATCGTCAATTTATTGCATCAATTTATTGTCCCCTGTTTTTGAGACTGTCTCTCTATCTTTCGTAAAAAAGCATTAATCATCACCAGATATTATTTCTATCAGATATTTTGTAAGATATTTTGATATTTTATACAAATACCCCCTCAAACAAAGTATTTAGGGGTTGGTTGGTGGGTGTTCATAGTTTCTGACTGTAATACTGGAGTTCTCTGGAATAAAAGGCTGTTGGAACCATTTTTGTCTGGCTCACTGAATGAGGAATTGATGTTGAGGACCATGTTACAGAATTCTTGAATCATCTTATGGATCAATAAGTCCCTTCTAACTTGTGTTTTACAGTTTCTTGTTTATTATATCATCTATGTTTCATGATCTCAATAATAAAGAAAAAGAATAATTCAGAATTTGCTTGACTGCACTCTGTCTTCAATATTTTTTATTTTCTTTGTTTTCTTTAGAATTAGAATAAATAGTGAATTCTTAATTGCTCATGTTTCCCCTAATTCTTTCATCTTGAATATTTGCTAAGGAATTCTTAATTGCTCCTTAACAAGTAATCATCCATTTTCCCTCTATCAAATATGATGAAGGACTCTTAACTGCCCTTCACCCAATTGACTCCATTCCATCTGATTCCAACCTATAAATTGTTCCATATTTGAGTACCTTTCTCTGTGATACCTCCTCTGATAAGAAGCCTAATCCAGGAAGCTATCCTTCTTTGACTCCATCATGCCCAATGGACTGAAACTCTTCGGTTTTACCTCACTATTCTATTGAATCTCCATCCTTCCAAACAAACTCAAAACAAAACCCTTGCACTTCATAGCTAGCCTAATATACCTCAAAACAAAGCTAAATCATAAAGAGAGAGCCCTCTTTGGATGCAGATTGGCTAAAATATGTATCTAAAAGATTGGTCTGTGGTTACCTCGGCCGTATTCCCTTTCTTACAACTTTTTGGAACAACCTTAGTGATAACATCATTGGCGACTCCACTAGGGACCTAAATAATTTTTTGTTACTACTGTTTATTTAATAAGCTACATATGGAGCCTAAAGTTAGCCAGGTAGCCTTTGAAACTGCTTTTGCTATGCCATTGCGAGAATAAATAAACACTGCTTCAGTCTATCTCCAAACTAGTTTATGTATTAAACAGTTGTCCCAAATACTTGATCAATTCCTTGTTTCAATAGATCTTCAGGAAAGCTCATAATCCCCTCATCTAAGATTTCCTAAAAGATACTGTCAAAGTTGTATCCTTAAAACTATTTCAAGAAAAACCAAAAACATACTTAGAAGCTGGCTCCAAAGAAAAAGATCCGTTACACCAGATCAAATCCTGATCCAAATCCACCACCTATCTTTGAAAATCCTAATTTGATTCCTAAGATCTTTAGAAGCCAGGAGAGTCAAGAAATTTTTGTTGATTCACACCTTGACAAACATCTGCAGAACCCTATCCAATCTGAGCTTACTCCTGGAAAACCACCAATCCTTTCTGTTATTTCTGCAGCTTCTCCAAGTTTACCATTAGCATCTCAAACCATCTTTCCCACTTCTCCATTTACAGCATACGTTTCCATTGTTATCCCTGTTCTTCCAGCTGTTATACTTATCTATGCAAATATGGAAAACCGATATGCTCCCCTGCAATTACCTGAAAATCCAGGGGCTATGCCTCAAGATTATCAAATCAAAATCACCTATTTTGACGGTACTGGAACTTACACAACTCAACAGCACACTAAGAAGATGACAGAATATTTTGAAAACTATGAGATTGATGATGATGCTGTCAGAATGAAAGTCTCTGTTCAAAGTTTAACCGGGGATGTTAGAACTTGGTTTAGAGCACTCCCTGCAAACACTATGAATGACCCAGAAGCTCTTTATCAGACTTTCTTGAATAGATGGGAAAAGAAGAAAGATCATCTCCACATTTTATTAGAATATGAAAACTTAAAAAGAGGCCCATAAGAAATTGTTCAAGATTACTGTACCAGATTTAATAATGTATACAATGCTATTCCTCAGAATCTCAGACCTCCTCCAGATTTGGCCGCGATCAAATTCCCTGACGCATTTGATTCTGATATGGCATACCAGCTTAGGGAAAGAGCTCCTCGAATCTTAGAAGACAAGTAGAGTATAGCTGTCAACGTTGAGGCCAACCTGATTTCTAAACGAGCTCGACCTAGAGCTGAAAGAAGGACGCCTTTCAAAGAAGAACCTTCTACATTCGAACATAAATTAGATGCCATAATCAAAGGAATGGATAGACTTGGTGATAGAGTAGAAACAATTGAGAGGAAATCCCCTTGGGATGGTCAACCGAGAAATTCTAAGAGAAATCCAAACTTCATAAAAAACCAGAACCCTAATACTGCAAAGACTGGGCCTGACCAAAACATTAGGCCCCCATTCCAGGAAAATTATGCTGAAGCTTCAACTTCTAGTGAGCCAACGGAAGATACTCAAATTAACTTAATGGGTCTCAATAGTGAACAACAAATTTTCTTGACCCAAGAAGACCAAGAAGCTCATACTCTCAATCAATTCCAAATTCAGTCAGGAGAATCATTTGATTTTAGGGAGGGATATGATATAACCATCTATGAATTTCACAAGCAATGCAATATGAGGAGCAGAAGGATAGATGTTCCTGAAACCAATAAACAGAAGGATACCAAGTAATCTAGCAAAGCTAAAATCAAGAACCCTCCTGTACAAACCCTTCCTAAAATAACTCCTAACCCAAATAGTCCAATAGTTGAAGATGTATCAGATGATCAACAACCTAACAGCCAACCTTCCACTTCCACTCCTCCCAAGGGAAATGTGGAAAAACCTCTAGAAATTGAGGTGGAAGCAACTTCAGCTCACAACACCACTTCTGGAAAAGAAAAAAGCACTAAGAATACAACAGAAAAAGGAAATATCACGGTTCCAAATACAAAATTTCAAACTGAAAAACCTTTCAATCTTGAGATTGAAATAGGCAAATTAAAGATAGCCATTCCATTGTCAAAATTGGCTAAGCATGATGTCTATAGAGATCAAATCAGCAGATCACTCCAAATTTCAAAGAACAAAGATTCAGTAAATCTCTTTGATGACCAACCAGAATTAATTTTTGGCCCTGAGGTAAACGGAAAATCAATAGATGGAGGGGTCCCTCCTTTCTATGTAAGTATGAACATTCATGATAAAATACTTCATAATGCTATGTTTGATTCTGGTGCTTCTCATAACCTAATGCCTAAATCTGTAATGGAGAAGTTGGACCTAGATATCACCAGGCCATACAAAGACTTGTTCTCTTTTGATTCAAGCCAGGTCAGATGTCTAGGACTGATCAAAGATTTATGTGTATCATTAGTTCAATACCCTGCCAAGACAATTTTAATGGATGTAGTGGTAGCTAATATTCCACCAAAATATGGCATGTTGTTGTCTAAATCTTGGGGTGCAAAGCTCCTAGGTTCTTTACAATGGGACATGTCCTATGCTACCATTTCAGTATTTGGTCAACCAAAAAGATTGTATCGAGAAACTCTAATGAAATATGTGGTAAGTAGTCAGGAGAAACCCCAGAATTTTCCCATTTACCCCATGCACTCTGACTTGGACTCCTTCATTCTATACAATGTTGAAAATGATCCTCTAACTGATGTCAAGGTTTTAGCACTTGAACAAGAAAGAATTATAAATGAAAAGTATTGCACTCAAATTCAAGAAATTGTTGTGGACAATGATATATCAGACACTCAAGACAAACAGGATGAAACTCAAAAGCTAGATTTTCCTAGTAAACAAATTTCTGAGACTCCTAATACTAATTATAAACATGAAAATCTTTGGTACTTGGAATTTGATGGTTCAGTCAATAAATTAGGGGTAGGAGCAGGAATTTGGGTGCATAATCTAGAAAATGATCGTGCTGAAGGGCATGCTTACAGATTGAACTTTAGATGTACCAATAATATGGCTGAATATGAAGTCCTCTTGCTGGGACTTAAATTGATCAAAAGTTTAGGGGCAGTTAGAGTATCAGTTTTGGGAGACTATGATTTATTCATTCAACAGATAAAAGGCAACTTCCTCAAAAATGATCCCAGATTAAGATCCTACAGAGGGGCAGCAATTGAGATCCTCAATACATTTCTGAAGACACAACTGGCTAAAATTCCAAGAAAACATAATTTGCATGCTCATAGTTTGGCAACATTTGCCAGCACTTGTAAACTGCCATTTGAACCCAATCATCAGTTTACAGCGGAGATTAGGCACAGGCCAACCATACCAGACAATGTAAAGAACTGGAAAGTGTTTGACAATGATGTTCAGATTAACAATTTCTTGACCCTAAAAGAAGAATTTTCCAGCACTACTATAGACATGGAAACTGTTTGTGAAGTTGATCAAATAGATAAAATTCAAATAGACATTTTAGCAGAAACTACAACTCAAATACTTCACCCAATGAAATTTACCAAGGAAAAGTTGCAAGAGCTTAAAGAAATAGACATTGATGAGGCTATTGGAGCAGAATATGAAATTATTGATTTAAAATACAACTATTTTCCCACGGGATTAACTCCTTTGGAAGATTTCTTTGATTCTAATGATATCCCAAAGAAACCCAAGATGCAGCCCCTAAACGCAGACATTGAAGACTGTAACATAGGAACTGAAGAAAATCCGAAAATGGTAAAATTATCCAAGACTTTACCCCCTGATCAGAAGCTTAAATATATTGAACTCCTCAAAGAATTCCAGGATGTTTTTGCCTGGAGCTATGAAGATCTAAAATCTTATGAAACCTCTGTTATTCAACATACGATACCCCTCAAAGACAATCAGAAACCATTCAAGCAAAAAATCAGAAGGGTCAACCTTGTACTACTCCCTTTAATTGAAAAAGAAGTCAGAAGAATGTATGAAGCTGGGATAATTGCACCTATCAGAGTTTCAGAATGGGTCTCTAATTTAGTGCCCACTAGGAAGAAAACAGGAGAAATCATATTGTGTGTTGACTTAAGGAACGTAAATAAGGTTTCTTTAAAAGACCACTACCACTTACCTAAAATGGACCACATTCTACAAAGGGTAGTAGGTGCCTTTAGAATTTCACTGCTGGATGGGTTTTCAGGCTTCAACCAGATTCTAGTTCATCCTGATGATCAGGAAAAGACTGCTTTTACAACACCATGGGGAACTTTCAAATATGTGAAAATTCCATTTGGACTTAAGAACGCAGGGGCAACCTTCCAACGAGCGATGGACATAGCTTTTGAAAAATAAATTCATGATTTTCTAGTCATATATCTAGATGATCTTACTAAGTTTTCCAAATCAGATCAGTAGCATATAGATCATCTAAGACAAGTGTTTTTAACATGCAGAAAGTATTGTATATCACTAAATCCTAAGAATTCATTGTTCGGTCTAGAGGAAGGCAAACTGTTGGGCCACATAATCTCCAAAGATGGCATCAAAATTGATCCTGATAGAATAGAGGCCATCTTGCAAATACCCCACCCTAGAAATGTCAAAGAACTTCAAGATTTCCTAGAGAAGATTAACTTTTTAATAAGACTCATTCCTAATTTTGCAGAATTAATTAGATTACTGAACAATATGCTAAAAAAAGATTCCAAGGTTAAATGGACATTATAAGCCAAACAAACATTTGAAGAAATCAAAATGGCTTAGACCAAAACACCAGTCCTTACAAGCCCAAAATTTGACAGAGACTTCATAATCTTTTCATTTGCATCCGAACACACCATTACTGTTCTTTTATTACAAAAAGATGAACAAGGATGTGAAAAACCCATAGCCTTCTTTAGTAAAGCACTAAGATATGCACCACTAAAATACCCAATCATGGAAAAACAAGCTTATGCACTTGTGAAAGCCATCAAAGATTTCAGAGTCTACATATTATACTCTCATATAATAGCCTATGTGCCAAATGTTGTTGTCAAAGATATCCTGACCCAAGAGGGGATTGAAGGCAAGAGAGGTAAATGGATTGCTACTATATTAGAGTATGATATTGAAATAAAACCTACAAAGCTGATAAAAGGACAGGGATTGGCTAAACTCATGACTAAAACTAATTGCCAAGCCCTGGATATCAATGAACTGGATAATGAACAGGAGCTGGCGACTCCACAAATCAGCCAGGCCTTCCTAGAATCACCTTGGTATTCTGATTTATGTTATGTATTATTAAACCTGCAGGCTCCTCCAGGGTTATCCAGAACAAAGAAAAGTTTTATAAAAATGAAAGCTTCAAAGTTTTGTATTTTAGATGGTGCTCTCTTTTGGAAAAATCATGAAGGTGTTCTATTAAATTGTCTAATAAAAGATGAAGCTGACAAGCTACTCAAAGAATTTCATGCAGGGGACTGTGGTGGACATCTTTATTGGAAATCAACTGCTGACAAAATCCTAAGGGCTGGATTTTACTGGCCAACCTTATTTGCTGATGTCAAAAAGTTTGTTACTACTTGCCATAAATGTCAAATTTTTTAAGGCAAGAGGAAACTTTTACCTCTACCCCTTAGACCAATTTCCACTGAAAGACCATTTCAACAATGGGGTTTAGATTTTATTGGGGAAATCCATCCTCCCTCTTCTGGCCAGCATAAATGGATCCTGACTGCCACAGATTATTTCACCAAATTGATAGAAGCCATCCCTTGTAGACAAGCCAATGATTCAGTAATCATTCAATTTTTGGAAACCAACATCTTGTCTAGATTTGGCTGTCCTGAAAAGATCATAACTGACAATGTTGCTGCTTTCAAATCCAAGAGAATGATTAGTTTCTGTCACAAGTACCACATCACTTTAGGCCATTCCATAGCCTATTACCCTCAAGGTAATGGTCTAGCTGAGTCCTCCAAAAAAATACTGATCAATATCATCAAGAAAGTGTTGGAGGAGAACAAGAAAAACTGGCATAAAAGCCTACTAATGCACTATGGGTAGACAAATTAACTACCAAGAGATCCATTAGAACTAGTCCCTATGAGTTAGTCTATGGCATGGAGGCTGTGTTCCCTTCATCATTAGGAGTCCCTGTAATGAAACTACTGCAAGAAGCTCAGGTGGAACCAAATGACATTCAGAGAAGAATTAATCAGACCATCCACTTGCAGTAGACTAGGGAAGAAGTATACTAAAGGTCCCAAGTATTACAAGAAAAACTCAAGAAGATATTTGATAAGAGGACCAAGGCAGAGGATTTCTACATAGGAGACAAAGTTTTAAAATGGGATTCCAGAAGAGAAGACAAAGGAAATCATGGGAAGTTTTACTTCCTATGGAAGGGACCTTTTATTATTCAGGCTTCACAAGGCAACAATACTTACTTTCTGAAAAGCCTGGATGGTGCAGAAGCAGAAGAAGGAATAGTCAATGGTCGGATGCTGAAACACTATTTTGACCCAGTTTGTTGATATATCATGACTCTAACGTGTACATAGAAAAGTTCAGTTTCTGTAGCTTTTTACAGCATTACGAATAGGAAAGAATGGGCAGAAAGTTTTGAGAAACAGTGAAGCAATTTTACCATTTTTGTTTTCAGCTCAAAAGAAATATATATATATTACATGGTCCTTTGTACAGTTTTGTTTACTCACAGTAAAGGAAGAAAACAGAGTGCAGCAAGAATTGTACATAAGGCCATCTGGTTGTTGTTCTTGACTTTTCACCAGGAAAAGCCATCCCCAAGTGGAGCCAGCGTTATGCTCCTATACCAATAGGTGTCATATTTCATGATTGACTGAATTAACTTTGCAATATGTTTATTCCTTTCCCTGCTGTAAAGGTTTCCATATTGTCAAAAAATTAGAAAATTTAAAAAATGTAAAGAGGGTATGCCACTACTATTCTATTTTTGCAAAAATCTGATGGTGTGCAACTTGTTGATGTATGCCACTAATGATGAATGGACAAACAACGTAACCTTGGCTAGTTCATATTTGAATTTCCTGTTTTAGAGATAGAGAATGAAATCTATCCAAAATGTTTAATCTTGGCAGATAAATAGTTAGGTAGAGAAGCAAAGGAGCTCAACAGTTTAATTTGAGCCCTTGGAAGAAATAAGGGCAGACTTAGGTAGGATTCCCATGAAAAGAAAATAAGATTTGTAAGGGTTTGCCAGCCCAAGTGCACCCAAAGAAGAAGAAGAAAAAATGTTAGGTACATTAGGCTGGGTAGGAAGTTTTGGTGTTGCTGAAAGAAACTTGTGATTGATTTTGTCTCTCAGAATGATAATCTTATTATTATCACAAGTACTATGATAGAAGCATGACTAACTCCCCCCAGGTTTCCCTGAAATCATTTACTAATTTCCCCCTAGTGATATTAAGATCTGCTTAATATCACCAAACTACTCCTTCCATTCATCTTAGTTCATAAAAAGCCTAAGTAAAAGCCATTTTACTTAGGAAAACGTACAAACATCACAAAAATCCTTTTTCCCCCATAGGCTAAGTTTATAACTTAGCGCTTATTCTTACATCATTGCTCATATTAACTATTAACATTATAATATTAAATCCCTTGTAAATATTCCCATACCCATATTGTGTATATATCACATAAAAACCCCCCAATATTTAATATCCTGCCCCGGTCGAAATATGACCATAGTCTTAACATAATAAGGGGATTAATAGATCCATTCGGGATTTGTTAATAACCCACCCCCACGCCATCCTAAGGGTTAATTAACGTTTGGTTAGTTAATAACCTGACTTAAACAAACCCCAACAACCAATCATATCACGCCCGAAAAACATTAAAACCGTGATTTAATTATATAGGGCCCCGCGCGTAACCCTACATCACCTCCATTGACCGCCAACCGTCAGATCTCGGCCCTCGCATCTGACAGCTGAGATCTATATCGTGAACCGCCTATCCGCTGCACTTTAATGCCTGGGGGATTGGCGGTATCGCGCCCGTACCTTGGACGCGTGTCGATCACTCACGCTATTCGCAACCCTCCCCATCAAAACCACTTTAGCTCATAAGCGGTGCGGGGTGAAACCGCTTACCACCCTCCTACTGACACCCCGCTGATGTCACCACCACGTCACCACCATGTCACCCTTCCGTACCCCCGCTAAATGACAAGCTATCCGTCATGGTGACGTCAGCCATGCAATAAATGCCAAAAACCCCGCCAAATCAAAATTTCACTAAAAACACAAGAAAAGGTCATTTTCGTCATTTTTCTCTGCAAGCAGTCTTCCATGCAAATTACGTCTAGTTGATTGCATGAGCGTACAGTCTGCCACCCTACCAGAGAAACCACAGCGACATGCTCTGCCATTAGTCATTTCAACCTGCAATTGCACAATTCGTCTCCTTAAGCCAGGTATTTATCCATTCGACCAGTTACCCTGTAATTTCGATTTTCCTCTGGGAATTTTACCTAAAAGAGCCAAATTCAAGCTGAAAATAGTCCACAGTTGCCATACGAGGACTCCAGAACTGTTGTTTAAGACCATTGTTTCCACATAATCCCGACTTCCAGTTTGAAAACACAAGAACCAAACATGGAAGCTCCCGTAGCCATGAATGTGGCGCCACTTAATGCACCTCATAAAGACTTGGATTGGTTACCCTTGGCTGACAAAGATTTTCAAATAAAAGAGTTATCTAGTGATATGAACCATCTCCAGGCATTTTTCCAAATTAGGAATAGTCATCTGAGCAACTCTGATATCTATGGAATATGGGAATCCAATCTTCCCAGGTATTACCTTCCCTCAGTCAATGTGTTCCCAGATATTATTCACCAATGTTGTGCCAACTATGACCCTGTCAGTAAAGCAATTATGACCCCATACCAAACTGTTCTCTTTTACATAACTGTTGAATCTATCAATGAGATGTTACACTTCCATCCCACTCAGCCCCTTGCTCCTCTTTCCATGGGATTTTTGCTTGAGCAAGGCTCTTAATTGCCCAATTCAAAAATAACCTGGATTGCTCAATTATTCATGAAACCTGATTGCCAGCCCCAAGGCCCACCTCCCTATGTGCATTCCTAGTTCATTGAAATAGGCAAGCTTATTCTTGACATGATATCCTTTATCTTAGGATTCAAAACCAGTGAATTTGTTGATGAGACCATCTTAGTTATGTTGTCAATGTATACTCTAGGACAGCCCCCTGCTGTCAAATATGATTATGCCTCTTTCATTGCTAATAAAATCAATGAGAAATTCATAAATATGGACAGAGAAGGAGTCTTCAAGTACACCTCATTCATATACCACCTTCTACTATATTATCAGCTAGACAGCTTTTCATTTCCCATCATGAAATTGGATTCCAAAGGAAAGTGGAGGTTTGTGATCTTTTGGACCTCAGTCTTCCACAATGTTTGTGAATCCCCTTATACCTACTGTGAATTCATTGACTTGTTTGTACATCCAACCTCCACTCTATTGATAGGAGCTCCTCCTCCTAGGCTCTCTAGTGATATAAAGAAGATTTTACAGCTTTCCAGACAATACAAGATAAGTGACTGGTACCTCTAGCAAAATCATACGGAAATTAGAATATATGGTTGTGAAATGTGCCCTTTCAAGTTGACCTCTGGTACATCCCATAAAGATGCAACAGCCAACACAGCGTCAATTTATTGCATCAATTTATTGTCCCCTGTTTTCGAGACTGTCTGTCTCTATCTTTTGTAAAAACGCATTAATTATCACCAAATATTATTTCTATCAGATATTTTGATATTTTATACAAATACCACCCCAAATGAAGTATTTAGGGGTTGGTTGGTGGGTGTTCATAGTTTCTGACTGTAATACTGAAGTTCTCTAGAATAAAAGGCTGTTGGAACCATTTTTGTCTGGCTTACTGAATGAGGAATTTATGTTGAGGACCATGTTACATAATTCTTGAATCATCTTATGGATCAATAAGTCCCTTATAACTTGTGTTTTACAGTTTCTATGTTTATTATATTATTTATGTTTCATGATCTCAATAATAAAGAAAAAGAATAATTCAGAATTTGCTTGACTGCACTCTGTCTTCAATCTTTGTTATTTTCTATGTTTTCTTCAGAATTAGAATAAACAATGAATTCTTAATTGCTCCTGTTTCCCTTGATTCTTTCATCTTGAATATTTGCTAAGGAATTCTTAATTGCTCCTTAACAAGTAATCATCCATTTTCCCTCTGTCAAATATGATGAAGGATTCTTAACTGCCCTTCACCCAATTGACTCCATTCCATCTGATTCCAACCTATAAATTGTTCCATATTTGAGTACCTTGCTCTGTGATACCTCCTCTGATAAGAAACCTAATCCAGGAAGCTATCATTCTTTGACTCCATCATGCCCAATGGATTGAAACTCTTCAGTTTTACCTCACTGTTCTATTGAATCTCCATCCTTCCAACCAAACTCAAAACAAAACCCTTGCACTTCATAGCTAGCCTAATATACCTCAAAACAAAGCTAAATCATAAAGAGAGAGCCCTCTCTGGATGCAGATTGGCTAGAATTTGTATCTAAAAGATTAGTCGGTGGTTACCTCGGTCGTATTCCCTTTCTTACAACTTTTTGGAACAACCTGAGTGATAACAATATCAAAGCAAGTTCCTTAAATAATAGTTTGACAACTGGAAGGTAGATCTCAGAATATAGAGATGAGAAAATCAAAAAGGAAATTCGCTAAGCATTCAAAGGATTAAAATGAAGTTCTAGGTTTGAAAGTTATTTCAGATTCTACTATTGATGGTAACGGGAAGGAATCTCTTGAAGAAGAAGAAGAGGAAATGAGTGAGATCGAAATTCAAAATGTGGTGGTCAGAGTTATAAAAGAGCTCAAGAGTGAAAGGGAAAGGGAAATATTTATGGAAGAAGAATTGTAAATAACAAATGGATGTACCGAAAAACTTAATAAGAAGAATGAATAATTTGAGGAAATTATCAGCGGTCTAAGAATCCAGTTAGAAGAAGCCAGAAAGATCGAAGAGTCAAAGATTCATACAATCAAATTTGAAGTTTCTCTTTTGAAACTCCAAGTGCAGGAAGAAAGATATAAAGTATTGGAGAAAACAAATTCCTCGTCTAATGTGTGAAATGCAAAAGTATCTATCTCTGGCATTTTTCAATGCGCAAGAACACTACCTCATACACCAAGTCGAGGGGATTGAAAAGAGTGGACCTGTACACACAAGATCAATGTGGATGGTTGAGAGGCACTTGAAATCACTTAAGGCTTTGGTCAGACAAAGAGCACGTCCTGAGGGTTCTATGGTAAAGGGATATATGGTATATCAAACCATGTCTTGTATTCATCAATATAGAGATGAAATAGGAAAGAGGATTAATGTATTGGATCGCATTTGGGATGTCAACTCTGTCGACGATTTTGAAGGGGAGCACCTATTAGGGGAAGGTAGAATGAGAAAAGTGAGATGTAAGTAGATAATGGAGATTTATAGCACATTTGACTTCTTTTGTTATGTATATCTTACTTATTTTATTTTTATTCTTCCTGCATAATCTGTTATTATGAAGGTATAACATGGTAACTAATTAAATATGTGTGAATTTTTTTTTTTAATACAATCGACCAAGAGTGGGATGCAATACATTTATACATTGCGAAAAATAAATAGTGGATGAAGGTATGGATTAAACGATGCAAAAAAAACTAATAATGATAGGTTATTATGGTATGGTGTGCCTTCATTGGTCAAAGAAGCTCAACGTAGTGGAGATACCAATCTTACACAGAGGGAAGTCAATTTAGCATATGGTTTAAAAGATTATCAAGCAAGCATATTCACCCATACTAAATTTTTTAATGCATATGCTGTGTTTTTTTCTTAATTTTCAAAATTTTCAAGTATGGATATGCATGCTTATTAATTGAGAATGAATTTTTTATGTGTTTGATGTATTGTAGTTGAAACACCACAACAAAATGTGGTGCAATGGCCACAAATTTCGCATCAAAAGGTTGGATGAAAAGATGATAACTTATGATAGTGCGATAACTGCAGTGTTTGAAGTTATCAATGTTTCCTCTAGAGGTGACAGGTATCCAAAACTATCTTAGAATTGATACTATGGTTATCTGCATGATATACTTGAGTGTGAATTTGAATCATTCAAAATAATTATGTTCGATGTCAAATGGTTTAGGCTACGAATCCATGAATGTGACCATGATAGAATTGTTATCAAGCATGCTAACGGATTTACCATGGTTGACAGAAGGAATTTTGAGCCAGGATCAGAGCAATATGTTCTTCTAAGGTATTTTATGTAAATGTTCCAGGTAAAGTGGGTTGGTCATACATTATTATATATGATCCCAAAGGAAGGCCCATAAAGTATAATGTAGCGGAAGAAGATGAAATAGAAGAAGAAGATGGTGTAGTAGAGGAGGGGGTTCATGCAGTGTCAGCCAAAGATGTCAAAGAAGTTCGAGGAATATATGTTAATTGAGACAATGTTAATTTTCATGAACTATATGATATTGACATTGTGTCGAACGAACAACTTGAAGAAGTTGAACCCAATGTAGAAGAGCATGTTCCAAATGATGATATAGACGATGATGATGAAGATTATGTTGATGCTGATATGGTGAATCCTTTGTACATGAATTATGAACTGGGTGATATAGATGACGAGATGGATGAGGAAGAAGATTAATGATATCAAAATGTTGAAAACTATGAGGTATGTATTTATATGTTTTCAATTGGTTTGTTCTCTTTCGTTCACCTTAAATTTTTATTTTCCTAGTTTTTATGTTTGAATTTTATTGTGTTTCTTTCAAATATATTATAGTAGATAGATTGGGTATGGGGAATTGAGAGTAATATGAGGGGGGATAGGGGCCATATGAGCTTCCACCTTCACATGGTTTTCCTTGTTAAGTGGAAAATATATTATTCTTGAAACAAATAGAAGCTCATTTACGTTTATACCATAATTTTCATTTTTCACTTTAATGGCTCATTAAGCAGAGTACTAGACGAGTTGGGTGACACGTGAACAATACGACATGGCGGTCAAGCAGACATACAAAGTAAGGTAGGCACATGACTGCCCATGAATTGAGTTCCCATTAGGCTGTCTCATAATGATTTTTCGAAGATTGACTAAATTAATGTTTAGGTGTTAAAAGCCGGTTTCTGATTGATTGATTATGTAGCATGGATGCACTAACAAATGATAATATTATGTTATCATTGATGAGCTAATGATTTGTGTTGATTTATTTGCACAGCATGGTGAACACCTGCTCCCTAGATGCACTCGCATGAAGGAAGAGTGCACGGGCGCCCCTTGGGGCTTCATGAGCTGGGCACGCCAGGAAGTCCGCCCAGTAAGGGCACCCATGCGACGAGTTGGTGGGTCGACCCAACTTGGAAAGGGGCACCCGCATAAAATAAGTAAGGCAACCCATGACTACCCATGAACAAAGTTCCCACCAAGGGGTCTCATAATTATTTTTAGAAAAATCACTAAAGTAATGTTTGGGTATTAACATTAGAGAACTTTTGAGGTCTAAAATGGACCTCCTAAGAAAAATGTACAACCAAAATAAAATTTATAAAGATTAATATGACTCAAGATGATAATGGCAACCATGGGGGATGATTCACCATTTTTGGGGTAAAAAGGTAAAAACATTATAAAGTTATAAAATAATAAAGCTGCTTTTTCAACTTATATCCCTAAGGTTTTACTCAAATTTCGAGCAGGAGTACTCGTTAGATGAAAAATTTAGTTCCTCATCTAAGGAGTATCCATGTTGCATACTTTCGTTGGACCCTGCTACACGAAAAATGAAAAATACATGAAAAAACGTGATTGCAATCACGTTTTTCATGCATTTCTCATTTTTTGTGTAGTAGGGTCTATCAAAAGTATGCAACATGGGTACTCCTTGGATAAGGAATCAATTTTTTAATCCAACAAGTGTTCTGGCTCAAAATTTGAGTAAATCCGTAGGGAGATAAGTTGAAAATACGAGTTGAAAAGGTAGTTTTTTCTTTTTCCCCTCTAAAATTTGATGATGTAATGTAATCTTATTTTATTATTTCCACTATTATTTTATAATTTCCTAAGGAGGCCCATTTTAGAATTCAAAATTCCCCTAATGAAGTCGATTTATAATTGATTGATTATACAACACGGAACTAACAAATTATAATATTTTGTTGTCATTGATGAGCAAGCTCCCATGGCAGCGTCGCGTGTTGGGCACACTAGGGCACCTGATGCCCATGGGGGTGTCACGTGCTGGGAACACCAGGGTGCCCACCCGACAGGGGCGCCTGTGCGACGATTTAGTGGGTCGGTCGAACTTAGCAAGGGGTGCCCGTACAAAAGAAGTAATGTCGGCCCATGATTGCCCATGAATAGAGTTCCCAAAAGGGGGTCTCATAATGATTTTTAGAAAATTAAGTGAATTAATGATGAGGTGTTAAAATCTGTGTTATAACTGAATATTGACCATGCAACATGGAAATAAAAAAAAAATCATAATATTTTGTTTTCATTTATGAGCTAATGATTTGTGTTCTCTAATTTGCACAACAAGGCGAATGCCAGCATGAAGGTGGGGCACCCAAGCACCCATTGGGGCATCACGTGTTGGGCATGCCAGGGTTCTCAGCAGCCATGGATGCATCGTGTACTATGCGCACCATGGCGCCCACCCAGTAGGGGCGCCTGTGTGACAAGTTGGTGGGTTGACTCGACTTGGAAAGGGGCACCCGCATAAAAGAAGTAAGGTCGAACCATGACTGCCCATGAACATAGTTCCCAACAAGGGGTCTCATAATGATTTTTAGAAAATTTGTTAGAGTATCTTTTGGGTGTTAAAATTTAGTTTATAATTGATTAATTATGCAACATGATATTAACAAATTATAATATTTTATTATCATTGATGAGCGAACGAAGGCGGGGTGCCCAAGCGCCTATGGTGAGGTCACATGTTGGGTACTCCAGGGCACCTGCCCGACAAGGGTGCCCGTGAAATGAGTTAGTGGGTCAGCTGAACTTGGCAAAGGGTGCCCACAGAATTTCGAATCAGTGACCTTCGCATCACAGAGTGACTTAACAGTACACCCCTTCACTGTTTATTCTACGCCCCATGAGAAACCAACCTTGTGATTGAATGGGAAGTTCTCATCTAGGGGATTTTTAGGATGATTTGAAAATGCATTGTAGGGCTCAACTGCAAGATATGTTTGAGGGCTACTATGTTGATCTTTACAAGCCACTGTAGAGGTTGATAGATCAAAGCACAAGACAATACATGAAGATTATCATATTATGAGTCATGGATTCTGATGGTTAAATAACACCTTCTATTGAGTATTGAACGCCATGAATTGACATTATTTATTTTAAGATGCTCTTCTACTCACCAAAAAATCGATTGAATGTGTGTTAATAATAGTGATTTAAGACATTCTATAACAATTGATAAAATTATAAACTAAAGTCTACCTCTACTAAATTACATGATTTTTTCTTAAATGTAACCATTAGTGTAAATTGATTATTCATTCATAAGATTAATCACTATTTTCTATCACACAGTTGTTGTTTTTATTTTTTTAATAATATTTTATTTTTTGAAATTAATAATTACATTATAATTTATATTATTAAATCAAAACCATATTATAATAATTATTATATTATTAAATCAAAACCATATTATATTAATTATTAAATTATTATTATTAATTCCTAGCTCATGTCAATATATGTTTTCGGCATGTCATTGCATATGGTTTTCGCATAGACCATGAGTTCTCTCTTATACATTCGATACATTATCAGTGGCTCTACTCCTGTTTATACATTCAATACATTCTCAGTGGCTCTGTTCACTCTTATACATTCGATTCTTGCAAATTATAGACTGTGAGTTTTCTCAGTGACCCTAATCCCTTATACATTTGATTCTTACAAAAGACACAAGGGTTTCTCAGTGGCTCTACTCCCCACATTCGATTCTTGTAGCAAACCTGAGGGTTTCTTGATGGTTATGCTCCATACATTAAATTATTGCAGCATATATGAGGGTTTCTTGGTGACTCCTCTCCCTACATTCAATTCAACATTCTGTTGAGGGTTTCTTGGTGGTTCCTCCCTACATTCGATTCTTGCAGATCTGAGGGTTTCTCAGTCGCTCCTTCCTACATTCCATTCAGTGTTTTCTTGAGTGTTTCTTGATGGATCCTCCATACATTTGACTCTTGCAAACAAACCTGGGTGATTCTTGGTGGCTCCTCCCTACATTTTATTCAACATTCCCTTCCCTGTGTGGACTCCTTCAAGAATCCATAGTAGTTAGAGGATTTGGGCAATCAGAGTTAAGCAATGGTAAGCCCACATTCCTTCTTGAACACCTGCAATTCTAGGGTTTTCAAAAAATTGTCACAATCCTAAGTTTAGGCACAATTGAGACCATTTATGCCCTAAAACAAAAACTTTTTTTCTCAATGTATGCATTAATAAGAGATTATTATCATGGTTGTCAATTCATTAATCAATTCATTCCTTCTTGAGTCATTTCTTTAGTCATGGCTTACATCTTAGTCATCCATCTATGAATATCTTATTTAGTCATGGGTAGCTAGAGGTGGTGAACTGAGCACCCCTTCGGTGGTAAAATGAGACCAATAAGTTCATATGTGGTACTCGGAAGATTATATGTGGTATCCAGAAGAATTCATAAGGAAATTTAGGGTAAAAAATCAATATACTAGTGTTGTATCCCCGCCCTGAGCTACTTTAGACTATAGTTCTGAGTGGTTTGGTTTTTTTTCTTTGCTTCATCACATCTTCATTATTCAAGCTCAATCAACAACTTAGTTATGTGAATATCATGGAATGACCATACAATCATTTTAAATGGAAATAGGTCATGCTAAGTGCCCACCTAGCATAATTCCAATGTAGGATTGTGGCTCTATCGTGGCTCTGCACTACCCTAATTGTATTCCACTTCATATGGGGTCCTTAAATCGCTTCTTATCCACATCTGTTATTCAATTAAACACAATTGAGACAATTTATTCCCTAAAACAAAAAACATGCTTTCTTTGAAATTTCTTTGGGGTTCGTTGGATTGATATAAAGTACATTTGTGGAGGAAGAAAATCCCATGAAAATATATTGCATGAATATTTAGTCCTATGAAAACCCTAATTTTCATTGAGAGTTCCATTTTCCAACCAGGATCACACTCCGATTTCATTTATATGGTTTTGTAAGCTAATTTATAAAGGAATTTTTTTGTTTATTTTTAAATATTTGCATAGATTTGGTATTGATTTCATATTTTTTTATTTAATATAGAAGTATCAATTTGAATTACTCCTTTTCAAATTGTTGGACCTAAGGCATTGATCAAGTTTCTTATACCATTTTTGGGGTTTTAATTTAATCTATATAATATTTTCACTAACTTTCAAACCTACGCTTTTGACCTTTGGTAATAAAACATTATGGTTGATCCATATCAACTCTATCCATGTCTTCAAAAAAACATCCATTTAGTGGACTTACCACCTAAATATTTTCTTTGAAAACTAAAAAAAGTGGCAATAAATTAAGTTGTGGATGCAAAACTATCTTCATATTTTATACCTTATTGTTTTTACTTCTCCATGTTGTATCCCATTATTAGAAATCAACACTCATAACAAAAGGATAGGAGACCTAATTATGCATTTTTATTATGGAGGAAATAAAGTTAGTTAAGATTAAGACCTAATTATGCATTTTCATCATTTCTTGGAAACAAAGTTAGTTAATATTAAGGATGGAAAACAACATTGATAATCCTTTAGACTTTTGAACCTTTTCTAACTTCGATGACCTGATCAAGGCAATGACGACATACTCCTATATTCTTCCTATGAATGACTTGATTCCACCAATCACACCTACTTGAAATAAGCTACCAAAACAATTTATATTCAATTTCTAGCTAAGGGATTCTACCATGATGATATACATGAAAGTTGATAAGGTCCAACCCTAAAAAATTCCCATCACAAAAAGATGCATATAGAACCCATTGCATAAAGGAGAAACCAACAAATTGTTGATACATGTGGAGATCCAAGCAATGAATCCTGGATTAAACCCAAATTTATAAAGGAATCCAAACATGAAGCTATGATTGACACAATTAAAGACATTTTCCATATCCAACTTAAGGATCATCCACTTTTCCTCATTATTCCTACTAAAAGGGATAACTTCATGTATAAGGATGATATTTTCCACAATTTGTCTCTTCCTCACAAAACCACCTCGGTTTTATAATATAATCTTAGGGAGTATACTTTTTGATATATTAACAATGATTTTAGACATAATATTGTAAGACACGTTGCACTATGATATCATCTTGAATGTACAAAAGATGATGGAATTACCTTTTTTGGGACTATACTTAAGAAATATTAATTTGTCCCTCCTCTCAGGTGTAAGAAATGATGAACATATCGAAGAATTCACACCATCCACACCAATTCAAACTTAATAATATTCCAAAAATAGTTGCAAAAATGAATGTTGAATTCATCTATACTTAATATGTTATCAAGTTCAAAATGATTGATCACGTCGAAGAATTCCTCTTCTAATATAACCTACATTAGATAAGCATTGTAGTTGTTTCTTATAATACATGGAATATTTTCTTGCATAATATTTGTACTCAATATATCTTGGCTCTTAGTTTAATTTATAGGGTGTCATAGGGGTTACATGCTACTTCTTTGACTTTTCCATTTGGACTTAATGTCTCTCCTTCATTGGTGGTGATTTCCTTGACATTTTTTCACTGGTGTTGTACTTTCTCTTGTTTGTGAAAAAAAATAGTGTTTATATCGCTTAATTAGAGCCACAAACTCTTGGACTTTTACCTCCATTTTTATTCTTCTTCCCTCATTGTATATTTGTAGCACTATAAGGCTTCTTTTTCTTCAATCATTAAAGAAGGAGTAGCTTATTCCTACTCCATGAGCCTTTGATTTCCCCATAGTTTATATTTGAGGTAGTTGATCTCTTTACTCATTAATTGATATCAATCCCTCATACCAACCTTTAGAGTGAGCTTTGTATTTTTAAGATTTTGTTCCCAGATGTGCACTAAAGAACCAACCACCCACTTGATCCAATTTCAAGAAACAAGGTGAATAAGGAAGGGTCTTAGAGCCAAAAATTAACGAAATGAAAAAAAAGGGCCATCATCATCTTGTTTAATCATAGAAAATGTGATGTTTTAGTGATCTAATCCAACATAAGATATAATTTGAGAAGACAAATAGATGTTACTTTATGCGAAGGAACTATGTACCAATAATTGATCTAGCTTAATGTGTCTAGGACTAGGACATCTATTGGTTCACATAAGTTTCACTTTTTCGACCAAGATATTTACTAAATCAATTAATGAAATGGGGTTATCCATTATCTATATGAGTGGATCCGGAAAAATCCCCCCTAAACTCCCCCCACTTTAATCATAGTAATAAAATGTGGTGTTAAAGTCTCTTGCTACAATGTAATTTTAACCAAAATCTTAATCCTTAACTCCATTATGAATTTCCAACATTCTACTTTCTCATGATAAATTAGAGGCACATAAATATTAATTACATTGCAATATTGTTAAATGAGAGATGAGAGAGACTTGTCACTGACCAATGATGAAAACACCTAACTTGATTTAAATTTAAAAGAGAATAATTCCAAAGGGTATAAATTCCCATAAATAAACCCCTAGAACTTGTTTCCTAACCATAATTGAGATGCCAAATGCTATTGTATTTTTGAAGAACTTCATAGTCTTCCAATTTGGTCTCCTAAAGTAGGACAAGTTGGGCCTTTTATTCTTTGATTGAATCCTTAATTGATGCAATATTTCTAGGACTACATAATTCCCTTGAATTCTAGGAGATCATTTTCATCATTTTCCTAAAATTTTAATATTTCCTCTTGAGGGAGTAATCACACCATTTTGGTTCCTTGTATTTCATGTTCCTTTACTATACATTCCATCTATCTTGTGATATTTACTTATTATTTCTTCCTTTAAAGTTATTTTGTTCTTATCATCAAGACTAATGACAATAAATCAAGATCACAAATAAAAGAGGACACAAGATGTAGTCACTTAGCCAGGGCCAAACCCCTAACAAAGGGAAACCCAGTCGAACTCTTCCACTAGTTTATTCAAATCAATTTGAGACAACCAGTAACCTAGACCGAGATAAGTGACCTCCTTTACTCCACCAAGTCAACCTTCCATAAATAAGTCAAACTGATAAGCATCAATATTAGAGTTTCAATTTCTTTCTTCATATTTCCTGCAATTTTCAGTCTCCTATATTTTTTGACCCTGTAATACTCTAGAAAAAATCGCACCTTTTGATAGAGGATTACTAGCTTCAGTCCTTTGCTTGGCTTGCTTCTCTTCTAGGCATAGGATGGAATTTTATTTTATTTTTATTCTTGCTTCTTCACTGTATCTTAGTTATGAAGATAATTTTCTTTATGATAAACTATTTCAATACCATATAAATCTCACATGGTATCAGAGCATGTTTTTCAGACATGGTATCAAAGCACATGATCACATAGGAAGAAAATAATGAATTGTGGATTTGCAATAGCGATTGTAGTAAAATATGAGTCTTGGCACATTTTGAGGGTAGATATGAATCATGTTTTGGTTGGTTAAGTTTGTGGAGATTTTGGTTCAACTAGGAATTTCCAATTCATTTTTTGGCCATGTTATTACATAATCAAGGTTTTGGATGTGCTCTAAGAAACTTGGAACTTTTTTCATCATGACATCATTGGAATTTATAATATCTTAGAGATATTTTGTAGGGTTATTTTTTCCTATATAAAGGCTTTCTACTCAAATTTTTAGCTTGGGGAAGTGTGTTTTGTTCGTGTTATTTCCTAGCTATGGTATTTCATAAAATCATCATAACTTTTCATATGAATAAATTTTTAAGTATCAATTTTTTAATAATATTGTTTATGAAAAATTAGGATAGGGTATAGTTTTGTATGTTTTCTATTATGACCAAATTCTTGTGAAAATATCATGGTCACATTTTAGTCAAAATTTTCCCTCTAAATCTTTTGGAGGCGAAAAAAATTTACACACTTAGTTTATTTTAGGTGTCATTGTTAGTTTTCTATTCAAATATTATAAATGCACATGTTTGTGATAGTGGTGGAATAATATTTATATATCTTGATCATACGAAAAGTAAAAAAAGAGGGGGGCCAATTTAGGGTTTTTATCTTAAGCACAATAATGAGGATGAAGAACTTTTATATCTCCATTTTAAACTAAAGAGCTTCTAAAAGATAAAATTATTGATGAAGGTGTCATCATGTCTTCACATGTTGGGATGATCATACATAACGTGCCAAGTAATCTTGGTATGCTTGAGGAAGAAAATAGGAAACTAAAATACAAATGCCCATTGGTTGATTGTTCTTGCCATACATGAGACTTGATATAATTGGTTTATTTTTCATGTGAAACTGATAGTTTGGTTCAATAAATTGATTCTTCTCATGATGTTTCTCCTTGTTATTCTCATATATGAACATAATTTTACCTTTGGTCAAACAAAGCTCCCTCACCTTGGTCACTTGGCTAAATGGCTAAGAAATAATATGAATGATATAACCCCCAACATGCATGATGAAAGAAAGTGAGGACCTCTAGTAAGTAATAAATAATGTATTTGGGTTTTGGATGACTTGGTTGAGTCTTCCACATGCATAGGACATAAAAAACCCTCAATTAAACATATGGTATGCCTAATGAACACTTCTTTAGGTAGGTTGGAAAATCACTTATATCTTCACATGGTGCAATTTTAGATGTTGTTGCCAAGGTTTATTGATGCAAGATTATTTGTATGATGAAGGTTCTCCTATTGATGTTAAAGTCAATGTTATAACTGAGATTGATAATATTAGTTATTTTTTGAATGAGGATGTCCTCCGGTAAAATATTGCATACAACAATGAACTAGACAGGGAAAACAATAAATGACAGTAACAATATACATCAAATGCAGAATAATTACAATAAGAAATAACAATTTTGAGGCAAAAGATAGTTTGCAAAGCAAAAAAATTTACTATTAAATTCATTCAAGATGATGGCATTAACCATAAGGGTGAATATTCTTGGAGGAAAATGAAGAAAAATATTTTTTTCAATCATATTTTCAACTTATCTCCTAATAGGTTTACTAAATTTTGAGTGTAGAAGCTCATTAGATGCATAATTAAATTTCACAACTGACGAATGCCTACTCTGCATACTTTTTAATAAACATATAGTGAGATAAACTAGAAATACATGAAAAAAACATGTTTTTGAATTACTTCATTTTCATGTATCTCCAATTTATCTCATTGCAAGTCTATCAAAATTATGTAGTGTGGGTACTCATTGGATGTAGAATTTAATTCCACATCAATGAATTCTACACTTGAATTTTTAGTAAACCTATAGGGAGATAAGTAAAAATATGATCGAAAAACATAATTTTGACTTTCTTTCCCTTTGAAAAATTATAACTCTTATTTTATTATTTTAACTATTATTTTATTATTTTCCTTATGAGACTCATTTTAGACCTCAAATTTCTCCCAGCGAACCTTATCTTTTTTTATTGGATTAAATTTGTCCTTATTCAAAGACTATAATGGTTTTCATGAGTAACTATAGTCATCAAGTCAACCTATGAAAATAACAAAAATATGATAACCTCAACTTAGACTTGTTCTTATTCAAATTCTCTCGAAATACATTCAATGAAGAACTTCAGGGAAGTTCCCTAGCTTCCAAATACACCTTTAAAAAATGGAAATGATATCCTTTAATAGTATTCACCTCCAATAACTCTCCCATAAAATATTATTTCTTTAAATGCCCTCAAATCCTCCTAAGGTGGAGTGCTCCCTTACCATTTTCCCTTTGATTGGATAAAATTCTTTAAATAAGTCGAAATTTCCATTTTTCATATTTATATTTCATGATATCATATTAAAGCATGCATTTATTATTCATTTGATGGTTTGACCATGTCAAAAATTCCATATGGCATCTCTTCATGTAAATAGATTTCCTTCAAATACGTAGAATTACATCAAAAAATGTTTCCTCAACCCCAAGGGACCTAAAATATTAAATATTCCTCCAAATATGTGAAGCATGCCTTGAACAATGTGTCTTTAATCGAAATTTCTTCTTCAAAGGTGAAATAGATCAAATACATGGAAACTCCTCCATGAGGGTATTTCTCACCTCTTTTTTCCTTCAACATGCCCTAGCCACCTCCTTGAAGAGTGATTTCTATCATTAGTGGGTGTTTCTCCAATTCATGGGTTCATCTTGCACCTTCAAACCAACAATAATCCTTCCCACCTTTGATATTACCCCAAATGATGAGAAAAATGATGGGTTGAAAAGATGTAACAAGGTGCATAGCCTCCAAGTATTTTCCTTGCAACATGTAATTGTCACTAAATTCTAAGGCTTTTTTGTGCTTGTAAGAAAAGAAATCTCATTGAAAATGTGAAATAAGTCATACATTTTGTTAGGTCCCTATAATACTAGTGTATTCCCTCATTGTTATTATCAGTGTAGCCCCCTTGTTTTTATTGTTGTGCCCACTTAGTCCCCATATTGTTATTATTGTGCCCCATAGAAGCCCATTATTGTTATTGTTGTGCCCTTACATTATTATTGTTATGTCAGTTGTGATTGTATTTGACCCCTCAGACTCCTATATATAGAAAGGAGGTTTTGTCATTTGAATCATCCAAGAATTGTTCATTTGTGAAATTTAAAGGAGGTTTCCCCTAAAAGAGGCTAATTGTTAAGTCGTTGATCTATCGTTTCTTCTATTTTGTGAGTTGGTTGCATAACATTTGGTATCAGAGCTTTAGATTCTAGGATTTCGCTTATTCAAATAGGGCATCTTGGAATTTTCATTATAAATTTTTTTATAGGAGGCTTAAGAAGCTGAAATTTTTATCATGAGGAGCCGAAGCCTTGGTGCACTTTGTCTAAAAATTCCAGAGTGTTATTCGCTATATTTTTGTATATATGATCTTAGGAATTTAGGGTTTTTGAAGGATCCAGAATTTTGTCTCAAACAAGTGACCTAGCTAAAATCGTAATAACTTTTATTTCAAGCATGAGATTGAATTATGTAAAAAGTTCCTGAAAGTGCATGAACTTTAGATTTTCTTGTAGAAATTTTAGGACTGAAGGTCGAAATAGTGACATGTGGCACTCCATACAAGTTATATCTACTGAACCAATTTATAATCAGGCCATTGTGGGAGATTGGGCATAACGCTTTCTTGAAGACTTCAATCTTTGTTTGACTTGTGGGGTAGGAAAGAAGACTCAGGGGACTGCCACAGAATGAAATTTCATACCTTGGAGATCCGAAATTATAGAGATACAATAGATTCAATATCAAGCTCCTACAAAGCAAGAAAAATGTGTATTTTTTTTTAAATTTGCATAAGTTTTGTTTGAAAAATTAGTTTTAAGTGATTCAAAGGGCACAATGAAGCATAAATATAATTAATTAATGCGTCGAATAAATAAAATGGAAACACCTAGTAAGAAATCCGAAATCTATACTATGACGCATGAAGAAGAGGAAGAAATGCAACAGGATATATCAAAATTACATGACCAAGTGCAACAAATTTTGCTCTTGCAAAGAGTAACCAAAAATTAAATGGAATCTAAGATGGATGGTTTGAAAAATGGTTTAAAATAAGACATCGAAGGTTTGGAAGCTAATATGGATGGTATAGAAGAAAAAATGAAAGGAAACATGGAAGAATTGAAGAATGGTTTAAAAGCAAACATGGAAGGTTTGAAGGAAAGTTTGGCAAAGTTGCTACAAGAAATGCTTCCTAATAGTGAAAAGGTATTAGATGAAACTCATGATGAGAACAAAAGAAATTTTAATCATGATTTCATATATTCTAATGTTAGATTGAAGACCCACCATATTCCAAAGATCAATATGAGGAAGTTTGATGGAAAGGATCCGGTAACATGGATACTACAAATTGAGCAATATTTTGATCTTCATAATGTGAAACACACACAAAAGGTATGTATTGCAACTTTATATTTATAACCCAAGCAATTTGTATGGTATCTATGGCTTATTTCTCGTAAATCACTTGTCACTTGGTCAATTTTTATGGAGGAAATGATAACACATTTTGAGGATACAAGGAGCAATACCTTCTTTAGCCAATTGATAAATCTCAAACAAAAGGGTTCAATGGCAGAGCACATCGAGGACTTCCAAAAATGGAATATAACGGCAAATGATATTCCCAAGGAGCGTAGGATTGATGTATTCATAGGGACTTTAAAGGATAACATCCAACATCATGTTCGCCTTTGGGAACCTAATTCATTGGAGAAGGCATTTAGGTTGGAAAGAAAAATTGAAAGCAAAATTATGGCAATAAGGAACGCTACCACTCATAACTGTAAATATGGAAGTGTTGTTGCTTATAGCCTTCCATAGCCTACAAGGTTGAGGCCACAACAATTGGAAGAAAAAACAGAAAAAGGGCTTTGTTACATTTGTGATATAAAATACACTAAAGGTCATAAGTGTGCGGAGAAGAAATTGATTTACATAGATTGGGAAGAGGAGGAAGAAAATGAACAAGAAACATCAAAAGAAAAAAGAAATGAATCCGATCATATATTGCAATGCATTGACATAAATTACCACTCCTTAAACTCTCAAGATAGAAGGACATATCAAGAAGAAAAAGGTAATAGTGTTGGTTGATTCGTGTAGTACCCATAATTTTATTCATTGTAAGATATCCAAGGAATTGAATTGCTTCCTATATCTAGCACCAGAGTGTCAAGTGATGATTGTAAATGGAGGAACCATAAATTGCTTTGGAAAGTGCCATAATATCAAGCTATCCATGGGAGAATATGTATTGAATATTCCAATGCTTTCCATTCCAATGGGTGGTGCTGTGTTGTACTAGGAGTCCAATGGTTACAATCTTTGTGTACGATAGATTTTAATTTTTAAGAACTTTTATTGAAACTTTTTTGGGAAGGAAATGAAGTCGAATTAAGGGGTATCGCAGGGAAACAAGGCAATATAATCATCTATAATGGCATGACAAAGTTTCTAAAGAAAGAACAATGGGGCGTAATTTCACAATTATGTTCACTAGATGTTCAAACATTAAAATCATCTATTTCTCCAAATCTCCAAAAAGTCTTAGAAAATCATTCTAAGGTTCAAGAAGTGGAATATCACATTGAGCATCAACAACAAGTTATCCAACTCTTCAAATATAACCTCACTTTGGTGTAGAATAGAATGAAACAACAGGAAGATCAACATCGCAACGAAAGAAGTTTTGATGTAGGTGACTGGGTAATTTTATGGCTACAACCATGCAAACAAATTTCCATCAAGCAAGATGAGAAGGATAATAAATTATCACCAAAGTATTATGGTCCTTACAAGGTGTTACAAAAGATTGGTACTATGGCATACAAATTGGAGCTTCATGCATCTTCCCAAGTGCACCTAGTTTTCCATGTTTCATGCTTAAAGAAGGTTATAGGTGACAAGATCCCATTTCAAACAACATTGACAGAACTTGATGAGGAAGGAAAAAAAATATTGGAACCTGAAGCAGTCACAGAAACAAGAACCCGACAACTACGAAATCAATCAATTTCAGAGTATCTCATCAAGTGGAAGGACTTAATGTTAGGAAACCAACTCACAAAAATATAGAAAAGAAAGATAAATGCCTTCTAATTCAGCCTCTTCAAGGGAACCTCCTTTACATTACACAAATGAACAATTCTTAGATGATACAAATAACAAGACCTCCTTTCTATATATATGAGTATATGGGGTCATAATATAATGAGAGCCAACATAACAATAATAATGTAAAGGCACACAATAACAATAGTGGGCTTCTATGGGGCACAATAATAACAATATGGGGACTACATGGGTAAAACAATATAATAAGGGGGTTGCAGTAATAACAATAAGGGGTTACACTAGTAATATAGGGACCTAACATGCCCCTCTCCTTCAAAAAGTGTTGTCCTCAACGCTTGAGTAGTTCTATATGATTTTGTATAAAATTATTGTCCTTCCATGTGAAATCTTCAGTGGGTAAGTTCTTCCACTTGATGAGATATTCTGAAATTAGTTGATTTGTTAGTTATCGATTTCTCAGTTCTGTGACTGCTTCAGGCTCCAATTTTGTTTTTCCTTCCTTATCAAGTTCTGACAATATCGTTTGAACTGGGGTTTTCTCCAACTTTTTAATGAGTTCGCACCCTGCTTCGTCATTCTTGTATTCATCCCTTGTTTCGTTTAACAAATTTGGTTGGATAATTATACCAACCTCTAGCATTTCTACAACCATACATTCAATTTCACTCCTTTGGGCATATGGATATCTGTAAGGCCTGATGTTTGGAGGAACACTTCCTGGAATCAAATGAATAGCATGATCATGATCACGAATAGGTGGGAGGCCTTTGCGAGTCTCAAATACCTTGGAATGATTGTCCAAGACTTTTTGGGGATATGGAGAAATATATGATTTCAATGTGGGAACCTCTAGCGAACATAATTGTGCAATTACGCCTCTTTTTTCTTTCTTTAGAAGCTTTGTCATTCTGTTAGAGCTGATTATGTTTCCCAGTTTCCCTGTGATACCCCTTAATTCAACTTCCTTTCCTTTCGAAGAAAATTTCATGAAAAGTTCTTGAAAATTAAAAGCTATTGTACCCAAGGATTGTAGCCATTGGACTCCTAGTACAACATCAGCACCACCCATTGGAATGGAAAACATTGGGCTATTCAATACATATTCTCCCATGGATAGCTTGATATTATGGCACTTTCCAGAGCAATTTATGGTTCCTCCACTTGCAACCATCACTTGACACTCTGGTGTTGGATATAGGAAGCAATTCAATTCCTTGGCTATTTTACAATTAATAAAATTATGGGTACTACTCGAATCAATCAACACTATTGCATTTTTCTTCTATCTTTTCTATCTTTTTGTGAGCTAGTTTCATAAAATTTGGTATCGGAGCTTTGGATTCTAGGGTTTCACTGCTCCAAACAGGTCATTGTGGAATTTTCACTATAACTTTTTTTTGTAACGTTTTAGAAGCAAAAAAAAAAACCCTTTTGAGATGAAATCTTGATGAACCTTGGGTCTAAATTTCATATATTTTATCACTATATTTTTGGAGATATGATCTGAGGAAGTTAGGGTTTTTCCAAGCTCCAGAATTTCATTAAAACATGTCACCGTGGAATGTTCACTATAACGCTTTCTCTACGAAGTTTCAGAAGCTAAAAAAAAAACCCATTTGAGAAGAAATTGGTCTGAACCTCGGCTCTGAATTGCACATCCTGTATTGCTATATCTTTGGAGATATAATATGAGTAAGTTAGGGTTTTTGTAGACCCCCGAATTACATTCCAAATAGGTCACCTTGGGAAAATCATCATAACTTTCGCTCTGAGCATAAGATTGAATTTTCATAAGAAGTTGTAGAAAGGGGACAGATTGTAGTTTTTTGGGTACCATTTTCAGAACCTAAGGTTGAAACAATGACCCGAGGCACATCGTACAAGTTCGCTCTACTGAACAAGTCTATACTCAGGTCATCGTGGGAGATTGTGCATAACTATTTCTTGGAGAATCCAATTTCGATCATACTGGTGGAATTGGAAAGAGAATGCAGAGGGCTACTGAAAGTCGCAATTTCAAAACTAGAAAATCCAAAGTTATTGTGTTACAGTCATTTCAAGATCAATCTCCTAAAACCAAGAAAAGCCAATATGAGGAAGTTTGATGGCAAGGATCCGATAAATTTGATACTACAGATGGAGCAATATTTTGATCTACATGAGGTGAAACTGTTACAAAAGGTATGTATTATATCTTCATATTTAGAACTAGATCAATTTTTATGGTATAAAGGGTTGTGTTCTCGTAAAGCACTTGTCACTTGGTCAATTTTCATGGAAGAAATGATAGCACATTATGAGGATACAAAGAGTAACACCTTCTTTAGCCAATTGATAAATCTCAAACAAAAGGGTTCAATGGCAGAGCACATTGAGCATTTCAAAAAATTGAATATAAGGGTAAATGATATTCCAGAGAAGAAAAATATTGATGTCTTCATAGGGAATTTAAAGGATAACATTCAACATGAGGTTCGTCTTTGGGAACCTGATTCATTGAAGAAGGCATTCAGGTTGGCAAGAAAAATTGAAAGCAGAATTATGGAAACAAGGAATCCTACCACTCGCAACTACAAATATGGAAGTGTTTTTTCTTCTAGCCTTCCACAACCTACAAGGTTTACACGACAGCAATTGGAATAAAAAAAGAGAAAAAGGACTTTGTTACATTTGTGATAGCAAATACACTAAAGGTCATAAGTGTGCTGAGAAGAAATTATTTTACATAGATTGTGAAGAGGAGGAAGAAAAGGATCAAGAAACATCAAAAGAAGAGGATATACACCAGGAAATAACCCCAGAGAAAGAAGAAATGAATCTGAACATATCTTGTAAAGCATTGGAAAGAATTACAACTCCTCAAATGCTCAAGATAGAAGGACATATCAAGAAGAAAAAGGTTCAAGAAGTGAAATATCACATCGAGAAAGAAGAAATGAATCCGACCATATCTTGTAATGCATTGGCTGGAATTACCCCTCCTCAAACTATCAAGATAGAAGGACATATCAAGAAGAAAAATGTTCAAGAAGTGAAAGATCACATCGAGCATCAAGAAATGAATCCAACCATATCTTGTAATGCATTGGAAGAAATTACCACTCCTCAAACTCTCAATATAGAAGGACATATGAAGAAGAAAAATGTTCAAGAAGTGAAACATCACATCGAGCATCAAGAAATGAATCCAGCCATATCTTGTAATTCATTGGAAGAAATTACCACTCCTCAAACTCTCAATATAGAAGGACATATCAAGAAGAAAATGATTCAAGCAGTGAAAGATCACATCGAGCATCAACAACAAGTTCTCCAAATTTTAAAGGATAATGCCACTTTGGTGCAGAATCGAATGAAACAACAGGCATATCAACATCACAGTGAAAGAAGTTTTGATGTAGGTGATTGGTTATTTTTACGGCTACATCTCAAGCAAGCTATTTATGAGAAGGAAATGTTGGCAATACTACATGAACTTAAGAAATGGCGACCTTACCTAATGGGAAGACACTTCAAGGTAAAAATGGATCATGATAGTCTTAAATACTTTTTAGAACAAAGATTACCTTTAGAAGAACGGAAAAAATGGGTCACAAATATGTTGGGTTATGACTTTGAAATCATCTACAAAAAAGGGAAGAAAAATGTTGTTGCAGATGCACTCTCAAGAAAGGATGAGGTTGTGGAAGAATTATATTATGCTATTTCTATTATCCAACCAAATTGGATGAATGAAGAAAGGGATGAATGAAAGAAGGATGAAGAAGTGTGGCCACTTATTCAAAAGTTGCAGAAGATCCTAGTTCAAACAATATTTCCAGAACTTGACGAGGAAGGAAAAATCATATTGGAAACTGGAGCAGTCACAGAAACAAGAACTTGACAGCTACAAAATCGATCAATTTCAGATTATCTCATCAAGTGGAAGAACTTACGCGTTGAAGATTCCACATGGGAGGACAAGAATTTTATACAGAAGCATCAAGAACTACTCAAGCATTGAGGACAACACTTTTTGAAGGAGAGGGGTATGTTAGGTCCCTATACTACTAGTGTAACCCCTTATTGTTATTAGTACAACCCCCTTATTATATTATTGTGCCCATGTAGTCCTCATATTGTTATTATTGTGCCCCATAGAAGCCCACTATTGTTATTATTGTGACCTTACATTATTATTGTTCTGTCAACTCTGATTATATTATGACCCCTTAGACTCCTATATATAGAAAAGAGGTCTTGTCATTTGTAACATCCAAGAAATGTTCATTTGTGTAATGTAAAGGAGGTTGCCCCCTCGAAGAGGCTTATTTCTAAGGCATCCATCTATCTTTTGTATTTTTTGTGAGATGGGTTCATAACATTTGGAGGATGAGAATTTTATACAGAAGCATCCAGAACTACTCAAGCGTTAAGGACAAAAAGAAATTTAAGGAGAGGGGCATGTTAGGTCTCTATAATACTAGTGTATCCCTCATTGGTATTGTCATTGTAGCCCCTTTATTGTTATTATTTTGCCCATGTAGTCCCCATATTGTTATTATTGTGCCCCATAGAAGCCCATTATTATTATTGTTGTGCCCTTAATTATTATTGTTATTTCGGCTCTAATTGTATTGTGACCCCTTAGACTCATATATATAGAAAGGAAGTTTTTTCATTTGAATCATCCAAGAATTGTTCATTTTTGTAATGTAAAATAGGTTTCCCCCTCGAAGAGGCTAATTTTTAAGACGTTGATCTATCTTTTCTTCTATTTTGTGAGTTGGTTGCATAACAAATTTTCAAGCGGTAATAGTGTGGGCCCATATGGGGATTACATCCTCTTGTAGAGTGAAAGAGAACTCCAAAACCTTTGTGTGATGTGCATGCAAGATGAAAGGAAATGTTGTCATTTCATAATGACATGATTCAAAGCTTCATATCGCTATTGTTGATGTGTAAAAAAAAATTTGTAAAAAAATACCTAGAGCCTCATAAGGAAAGAAATATCATTGAAAATGTGGAAAGCCATGCATTTTCAAGAGATAATAGTGTGTCCCCATATGGGGATTGCGTCCTCTTGCAAAGTGCAGGAGAACTCCAAAATATTTGCATGATGTACATGCAAGATGAAAGAAAATGTTGTCATTTCATGATGACATGATTCAAAGCTTCATATCCCTATTGTTGATGCATAAACAAAGATTTGTAAAAACACAATTTAGGGGATAAAAAATATGCTCAAAATCACTCGAAAATTGTGCCAAATCATATATCTCGTCATTTTGATTCCAACGACTCTTGAATCACCTAAATATAGCACCGTATGTGAAATTTAATGTGTTCTAAAGTTTTTGGAAAACAATTAAAAAGTCAACATGCAGGGTTGATTAGGTTGCTGACTGGGCATGTCATATTGGTGATGTGGCATTGATGTCAGTAGGCAAATTTGCATGTACGACAAATAGATGGGAAAATCACGTGTTTACACATGGCTAAGTTATATGAGGACATTTGGCGAGTTGTGATTGGTTGTTGTGTTTTTAGGTGCCAATCGTCACGTGGCCCTCAAGAATTATGCCAAAATTTGAATGGGTCGACCGACTGTCCTCCACTAGATTCGATTCCACAACCTGTCAGTGAAAAACACCCGTCCTACCATTGTGCCAACCATGGTTCTTATTAAATCTAAGCCTGACAGTTATATTTAAATTCAACATGTTTTTACGTTGGGGAGAGGGGGTGGGGCACGTGGCCCCAACCCCAAATCATATGGCGTGCAGTGTGACAAATACCCAAGTGGAGGGGGAGGAAATTTAAGCCCTAGTCCCGGGTCTTATTTATTGCAATGGAACCATCGATGGAGGGGGCTAGCGCATGGCCCAACCCCAAGCCACATGGCATTCCAAAGAACGAGAGCGCTAGGGAGGAGAGGGTGGGTTGTGTGGCACCTATCCCATGTCCGAACCAGGGTTATATGAACACCATAGGACCATTGGTGGAGATTCGTTTAGGCACAAGTGCGTAGCATCCTGTCGTGCCCAGCCCCCAATCATATTATTAACCGTATGATCGGGAACTAGAGGAACATGAGCGGGAATTATTGGCGTGTTTATTCATCTAAAAATTTGCATCGTTTGTAGTGGAACCAGTGTTGATTCTGAGAAAAATTTTGCCCTGAAAGACCTGCCAAAGGACGAGTTCGTTGCCTGGTTAGCCAGTTTTGTCATTTTGCAAGACAGATAGCAGAGAAATGGAGAAAGAGGCCTAACTTGGTCATTTTTAGCCTTTTTGAGCCCAAAAAGAGCCTACACAGGGGTTTTTGGGTGTTCTAGACACAATGGAAACATTATTTTTATGATTTGAGCATTGTATGTTGATGTAATTTACATTTTGAGCATATAATATAAAGGGCCAACATTGGAAGTTGGACCCAAAGACATAGCCTAGGAGGGGTGAACTTCGTCATCAAATTGTTGTTTGTGTGATGCTGCATATTGTCTATTTTTCTTTGGTTATATCTACAAAACTTAACTAAAATTAATAAGTTTATGTGATTTTTCAAATTTATCCATTGCCCACAAGACATAAACTAGCTTGCAAACTTTTTCAAGAAACCTTCATGTTTTTAATTTCAGATCAATTTGGTATCAAAGCATGGTTGTTTTGAAGGTTTGATAATATTTGCAAGTGTTTTTAGATGTTAACAAGGTCTAAGTTGAGAAGATGAGAAGGAGTGTTTGAAGAACCAAATCCTCAAATTGGTTCAAGAAGGTCACGAACTCCAAGAACTCCACCATTCATGGCAAATGAATAAGGACAAGGTTTGATGTCTAAGGATGAGAGAGCTTTCAGAAAGGCTTTCTATGATATGTAAGAGATAGTAAAAGTGTTGTACAATAAAAGGATAGCAAGGTTTCAAGGAGATATTTCAAACCATACAAAAGGTAATGATGTTGATGGAATAAAGCCTCTATTCCCTCCACCACCTCCTCCTTCACCTCCATCAACACCTAGACATGCTCTGCCTTTATCTCCAAAAGGTAATGATTTTGATGGGAGCAAGCCTCTATTCCATCCATCGCCTCCTACTTCATCTCCATCTTCACCTTCATTCTCATCTCCTTCTTCACCTCCATCGACACCTAGACATACTCCTCCTTTATCTGCAAAAGGACATGATAAGTCTCCTTTGTTGAAGCTTTATGTCAGGTTTGAATTTCCTATGTACAATGAGGAAGTAAATGCTCAAAATTTGGATAATTGGGTTCCTAAAATTGAAGTCTATTACAGGATTCAAAGAAGTAAGGATTATGTACTAAGATCTAGTTTGATTCTCTTCGTTTGGAAAGTGCATCTCTCATATGGTTGGAGGACATAACTCAAGAAGATTTGAATAAAAGTGGTAAAATTATCTCTTCTTGGAATGATTTTGTAGTTGCATTAAGAAGGAAAATTTATCCATTAGCTTATATGAAAAAAGAAATTATGGATTGGCAAAATTTTAGACAAGCTAAAGGTCAAAGTGGTCAAAGTTACACACAAGAATTTAGAAGAAAAGCTTTAATCTTGGGTGTTGATTTGTCTTCAAAAGACACTCTCCTTAAATACATAGGCAAATAACATAGTTATTTGAGATATACTATACTTATGTTTAATCCCACCATTCTAGATGAAGTATGTGTTTAGGAAACTCATTTAGAAGCAAGAGGAAAGAATGTTCCTCAAGAGACTAGCAAGAAACCATCCAAATATGGAGACAAAGGAAAGGGGAAGTTTAAAGGCAAAGGAAAAAAGAATGCTACAGTCAAGAAAGAGGGAGAGAAACTTACCTGTAAACATTGTTCAAAATAACACCATGATGAAGACCATTGTTGGAAACTACATCCATAAATAAGACCAAAGAAGTTCAATAACAAGGGGAAACAAAAGACTGCTACTACAACTCAACAGAAAATAGGATCTTATTCAGGTGATGAAAAGAAAATCACAGCCATGGGAATTCAAGGTAAAGCTTCTAATGCAAGTACTAGTTCCTCTAGTAAGCCTATTGAGTTTGAAAATGATAAAGAAATAATTGAGTTTTTCCATATTAGGGTCATTACAAAACATACAAAATTTAATACCTTGTTTGATATTGGATCCCAAGTCAACCTTATTTCTGAAGCTATTTTCAAGAAACTAAACTTAGAAACTACACCTCATCCTAAACAGTACCCTTCGGGTTGGGTATGTGAAAATCCCAAATTGTAAGTCATAAGAAAATGTAAATTAAATTTGCCATCACTGCATATTGTATTGGTGAGATAGAGCTTAATGTTGTACCACTTGAGATATGTGGAATTGTTTTAGGGAGTCCATACTTGTATGATTGAAAAGCCATATTCTATCATCATGAGAACAAATATCATATTTTTAAAGATGGAGTTGAGTATATTGTTAGAGAACATAGAAAGAAGATGAACTTATCTCTTGTAAGTGTTGGTCAAATGAAAAGGCTTGTAAATGCTAGTAAGAATTTTATATTGTTGATGATTAAAGCTAAAGACATTGTTGAATCTAAAGCTTTCACAGGATGTGACTCTAAAATCAAGCATGATTTGGTTGAATTTGTTAACACATACGACAAGATGTTTCAGGGGCCTGAAGGGTTGCCTCCTAAAGAGGAATCCATCATGAGATTCATTTTTAGTAGGATGCACCACTTCCAAACATTGGCATGTATAGAATGTCAGTTTTGGAGAATGCAGAAATCAAAAGCAAATTCAAGAGTTGCTTGACAATGGGGTAATCAGGCCTATCACATCTCCTTGTGGGTCTCCTATTGTCCTCATTCCAAAGAAATATGGTACATGATTCATGTGTGTGGATTTTAGAGCTTTGAACAAAATCACAGTAAAGAATATTTATCCTCTTCCTCATATTGATGATTTGCTAGATCAGTTAAAAGGATGTTGTTTACTTCACTAAGTTGGATTCGAGAAGCGGTTATCATCAGATAAGGATTGTTGAAGGTGATATTTGGAAGACTGCTTTCAAGACAAAACAAGGTTTGTTTGAATGGTTAGTTATGTCGTTTGGGCTTTGCAATGCACCTGCAACATTCATGAGAGTTATGAATGATGTGTTGAGACCATTCCTTGATGATTTTGTCATAGTCTACTTAGATGATATTTTGATTTTCAATAAGACTCGTGAAGAGCATGTCAAGCATGTGAAACAAGTTTTATATGTCTTAAAGAAAGAGAAATTGTATTTGAAGATGTCTAAGTGTGAATTTGGGAAAACCTCTTTGGTTTATTTGGGTCATATTGTAGGAGGGGGTGAATTGAAGATTTATCCCTCAAAATTTGAAGTCATTGTGAATTGGCCTAAACCCAACAATGTAAAATAATTTAGGAGCTTTTTGGGGACAACCCAATATTAGAGAAAAAGTATAGCTAACTTCTCACTCATTGCAACACCATTACATGCTTTGACAAGTGTGAAACAAATTTATCAAGGGGGAAGCAAGAAACAAAAATCCCTCGATACATTGAAAAGAAAATTAGTACAACACAAGTTCTAGCACTTCATGATCTTAAATAGCCATTTGAGATTCAAATTGATGCAAGTGATTATGCCATGGGAGCAGTTTTGATGCAACATGGTAAGCCTATTTGTTGTCATTCTAAAACCATTACCAATGCAATAATTAACTATCCAACTTATAATAAAGAGCTGTATTCTTTGGTTCAAAGTGTGAAAAAATGGAAGCATTATTTGATGGGTAAAGAAACAATTATTCATATTGACCATCACCTATACAATATTTACAATCGCAAACCAAGCTACAACAAGCTAGACATTTCAAGTGGATGAGATTCCTACAACGATTTCAATTGGTAATTAGGTATAAGAAAGGTATATACAACAAAGTTGTTTATATGTTATCAAACCCTATTGTTAATGCATATGTCATTCTAAAGTATAACTCAATCATGCATGAAATTTATATTGAACAGTATGCTCAAGATGATGATTTTAAATATGTTCATACAACCTTGATTCAAGGCAATTGTGTTGAAAATTTGGATTATCATGTTCATAACAAGTTGTTGTATCATCTTAGCAAGTTATGTGTTCCACGGGGTGAAAGAGTCAATGTCATAAGGGAAGCCCACACTTCTCTTATTGCTGGTTCTTTTGGTGTAGGCAAAAAAATTGCACAAATTCAGAGGTATTTTTATTGGCCTCATATGAATGAAATTGTTTCAAGATATGTAAAGGGATGTTCCATGAGTTCTTCTAGCAATCCTAGCAACAGGAAATTTGGTTTGTACACTCCACTTCCTATTCCTTCTCATCCTTGGGAAATTATTTCTATGGATTTTGTAGGGGGACTACCATTTCAAATAAAGGTCATGATTATCTATATGCTTCTTTATTAGAAACCTGAGAACCCACAGTAAAAACCATTATTTCTGTCAACGTTTCAAATCCCAACAGGGATCCATCATCAGGACAACTATTGAGTGTTGATAGAAGAAGAGCTTGATAGGGAGATCTGCAGCTCTTCTTGCTATCTTCACCCTAAATTTTTCGAGTAAAATGATTTCACTCCATGTATCCCCTCCGCATAGGGAAATGATTCTGGATTTAAGACTTCTGTGGTTAAGATCTTCTTTATTAGAAACCGGAGAACCCACAGTAAAAACCATTATTTCTGTCAATGTTTCAAATCCCAACAGTGATCCATCATCAGGACAACTATTGAGTGTTGATAGAAGAAGAGCTTGATAGGGAGATCTACAACGCTTCTTGTTATCTTCACCCTAAATTTTTCGAGTAAAATGATTTCACTCCATGTATCCCCTCCGCATAGGGAAATGATTCTGGATTTAAGACTTCTGTGGTTAATATCTTCTTTATTAGAAACTGGAGAACCCACAGTAAAAACCATTATTTCTGTCAATGTTTCAAATCCCAACAGGGATCCATCATCAGGACAACTATTGAGTGTTGATAGAAGAAGAGATTGATAGGGAGATCTGCAGCTCTTCTTGCTATCTTCACCCTAAATTTTTTGAGTAAAATGATTTCACTCCATGTATCCCCTCCGCATAGGGAAATGATTCTGGATTTAAGACTTCTATGGTTAATATCTTCTTTATTAGAAACCGGAGAACCCACAGTAAAAACCATTATTTCTATCAATGTTTCAAATCCCAACAGGGATCCATCATTAGGACAACTATTGAGTGTTGATAGAAGAATAGCTTAATAGGGAGATCTGCAGCTCTTCTTGCTATCTTCACCCTAAATTTTTCGAGTAAAATGATTTCACTCCATGTATCCCCTCCGCATAGGGAAATGATTCTGGATTTATGACTTCTGTGGTTAATATATTCTTTATTAGAAACTGGAGAACCCACAGTAAAAACCATTATTTCTGTCAACGTTTCAAATCCCAACAGGGATCCATCATCAGGACAACTATTGAGTGTTGATAGAAGAAGAGATTGATAGGGAGATCTGCAGCTCTTCTTGCTATCTTCGAGTAAAATGATTTCACTCCATGTATCCCCTCCGCATAGGGAAATGATTCTGGATTTAAGACTTCTATGGTTAGTATCTTCTTTATTAGAAACCAGAGAACCCACAGTAAAAACCATTATTTCTGTCAACGTTTCAAATCCCAACAGGGATCCATCATCAGGACAACTATTGAGTGTTGATAGAAGAAGAGCTTGATAGGGAGATCTGCAGCTCTTCTTGCTATCTTCACCCTAATTTTTTTGAGTAAAATGGTTTCACTCCATGTATCCCCTCTGCATAGGGAAATGATTCTAGATTTAAGACTTCTGTGGTTAATATCTTCTTTATTAGAAACTGGAGAACCCACAATAAAAACCATTATTTCTGTCAACGTTTCAAATCCCAACAGGGATCCATCATTAGGAAAACTATTGAGTGTTGATAGAAGAAGAGCTTGATAGGGAGATCTGCAGCTCTTCTTGCTATCTTCACCCTAAATTTTTCGAGTAAAATGATTTCACTCCATGTATCCCCTCCGCACAAGGAAATGATTCTGGATTTAAGACTTCTTGGTTAATATATTCTTTATTAGAAATCGGAGAACCCACAGTAAAAACCATTATTTCTATCAATGTTTCAAATCCCAACAGGGATCCATCATCAGGACAACTATTGAGTGTCGATAGAAGAAGAGCTTGATAGGGAGATCTGCAACTCTTCTTGCTATCTTCACCCTAAATTTTTCGAGTAAAATGATTTCACTCCATGTATCCCCTCCGCATAGGGAAATGATTCTGGATTTAAGACTTATGTGGTTAATATCTTCTTTATTAGAAATCGGAGAATCCACAGTAAAAACCATTATTTCTGTCAACGTTTCAAATCCCAACAAGGATCCATCATCAGGACAACTATTGAGTGTTGATAGAAGAAGAGCTTGATAGGGAGATCTGCAACTCTTCTTGCTATCTCCACCCTAAATTTTTCGAGTAAAATGATTTCACTCCATGTATCCCCTCTGCATAGGGAAATTATTCTGGATTTAAGACTTCTGTGGTTAATATCTTCTTTATTAGAAATTGGAGAACCCATAGTAAAATGGATTGTTTTAGAAAAGTGTGTGTGTTGATGCCATGTAAGAAACATGTTACAACTGAATAGACCGTAAAGATGTTCTTCTAAAATGTATGGGTTCATTTTGGGTTGCCCAATTCTATTATTTCTAATTGAGATTCTTGATTTGTCATGAATTTTTGGTCAATATTATGGGAACTCATGGGCACCAAGTTAAATTATAGCACAACATTTCATCCACAAACGAATGGTCAGACAAAAGTGGTAAACAGAACAATAGTGCATCTCCTTCATGGATATTGTGGTAATCATCCTAAACTTTGGGATGAGAATTTACATTACATCCAACATGCCTACAATCGTGCTAAGCACTCATCTAGGCAAGTATCTCCATTTGAAGCTTGTTTGGGTTTTTTACCAAAGTCTCCTTTGGATTTCATCTTTGGTAAAGATATTGCAATAGATGGACATAGTGATGTAGACAAAGCCAATAATTTCGTTGAACAAATTCAATTAGTGGATCAAAGAGTAGAAGAGCAGCTTGAGAAAATCAAAGCAAGGCCTGACAAGCATGGAGTGGATCACGATTTCCAAGTGGGAGATCAAGTTTGGTTGTATATCAAAAAGGAAATACTTCAAGGTGAAGGTAAAAATATCAATTCAATCAGATATGGTCCTTTCAAAATTTTGGAGAAGATTATTAACTACTTTCCGATTAGATTTTCCACCTTATATGAAAATTTATTCTGTTGTGAATGTGGAAAACTTGAGATTGTATGAGCCTCCAATGATTGATGATCATGAAGAGAATGTTCAGATTCCATTTATTGAATATTTTTCTCTTGAATATTTAGATGAGTTGCAGGAAGACTCAATTCTTGATAAGAGAATCAGGACTTCATGCAGAGGCAATGTGGAGTATCTTCGAGTGGGGCTCAAAGGTACCAATCCAAGTAAAGCAAGGTGGATTGAGATCGGGAAAGTGAGGGAGTTGTACCCTCACTTACTTGCTAAGTAAAAATAGACTTTTGGTGGTCCAAAATCTTCCAGTGGGGAGGAATGATCCAGGGGATAAAAAATATGCTCAAAATCACTCAAAACCAATGCCAAGTCATATATCTCATTGTTCTAATTCTAACAATGCTTGAATTGCCTCAATATAACACCGTATGTGAAATTTATCACATTCCAAAGTTTTTGGCAAACAACTCAAAAGTAAACTTGTAGGGTTGACTGGGATGCTAATTAGGCAAGTCGTGCAGGTGACATGGTGTTGACATTAGGAGGTGACTATGCATGTACGACAAACATATGGGTCAATCATGTGCTGACACATGGCCCAGTCATACGAGGACATTTGAAAAGTTGTGATCAGTTTTTCTTTTTAGGTGGACCAATCGGGGGGTACCATGTAACCCAATGAGAGGGCACCACGTGGCCCTTGAGAATTATGCCAAAATTTGAATGGGTCGACCAACCGGCCTCTGCTGGATTTGATCCCACATCTTGTCGGTTACAAACTTCCCGTCCTATTGTTATGCCAACCACTGTTCTTATTAAATCTAATCCTAGCGATTATATTTAAATTCAACATGTTTCGATGTTGGAGGGAGGGGGTGGGGCACATGGCCCCATCCCAAAGTCATATAGTGTCTAGTGTGATTGGTACCCAGGTGGAGGGGATGATTATTTAAACCCTAGCTTTGGGTCTTGTTTATTGCAATAGAACCGTAGATGGAGGGGGTTGGTGCGTGGCCCAGCGCCAAGCCACGTGGCATTCCACGAAACCAAGTGCTACGGAGGACAAGGAGGGTCATGTGGCACCTAACCCATGCCCAAGTTAGGGTTATATGACCGCCACAGGACAGTTGGCAGAGATTTGGTTGGGACGGGCACGTGGCACTTTGTCGCGCCCAACCCCTAGGCATATTATTAACCATATGACATGGAGTCGGAGGAACAGGATCGACCCTTATTGGTGTGTTTATTCGTCCAAAAATTTGCATTATTGGCGGTGGAATTAACACCGATCTCAAGTGAAATTATCACCTGAGAAACCTTCCAAAGGACGAGATCATTGCCTAGTTAGTAAGTTTTATCATTTTGCATGACAAATAGCAGATAAATGGAGAAAGAGGCCTAACTTGGTCATTTTTCAACGTTTTTGAGCCCAAGAAGAGCCTACATAGGCTTTTTGGGTGTTCTGGACAGAATAGCAGCATATTTTTTGTGATTTTTACATTGTATGTTAATGTAACTTACATTTTAAGCATAGAATATAAAGGACCAACATTGGAAGCTAGACTTGGAGACATAGCCCAAGAGGGGTGAACTTTGTCATCAAATTTTTGTTTGTGTGATGCTGCATATTGTCTATTTTTCTCTGGTTCTATCTGTAAAACTTAACTAAAAATAATAATTTTATGTGCTTTTGTAAATTGGTCCATTGCCCACAAGACATAAACTAGCTTGCAAATTTTTTCAAGAAACCTTCAATTTTTTAATATCAAATCAAAAAATACCTCCAACCTCATAAGACAAAATGAGGTAGTTTGGATTATCACCCTGAGTTTTAAGCCTTAATTTAGAATGAAATGAGATCTCGTAAGAAATATTGAATCGAGGAAAGATACTTTATTTATCTTTTTATTATCTTAAAAAATTCATAGAGGAAAATAAATAAAAATAATAATATTGTTTAATATAATATAGCATATAAACAAATAAAATAATTATACAAAAATTAAATAAAATATCAATTAGAAAATAAAATTAAAACATAATAAAATATTCAATGTTTATATTAAAAATATAAAATGATTGAAACAAGAAATGAATTCATCATTGATAATGAAACATGATCCTTTATTGGTAACAAGTTACAAATATTGAACCAAAAACTTTTACAAATCCTTGGGCAGACTTCGACTAGGGAATTCTATACAAATTTAGATGTCATAGATTTATACAAAAGTCAATGAAAGTCATAAAAAAAAATGAAAATTCATAATTCTACTTGGGCCACTTCAAGGATAATTTAATGTAGGTTTTAACCTTGTACATAAATTACCTACAAGCAAATCCTTGAAAACAGATAATAAACAATGGCGAGAGCATAAAACACAAAACAGACATACAAAAAGATTTTCCCCTGGATCCCAAAATCGGGACTAAGAGAAAAAAAATTCATTATATTCCTTTCAATGTTACAATACATATACATACATGTCGAATCATCCATAAACCCCAATCCATTAACCATGGATTAGAACATGACAATAGTTCCCTTGACCGAATCTGCAAGATACCATGGGAAAAAAACCATCATGCCCAAAACCATGTGCAAAACCCATGCAGAAAACCATAGGTAGGTCCGCCCACTTGATATAGAGTCCAAAAAAAAAATTTGGGCGATGCCTTGAATCCCGTAGAGGGGGGCTACCGCCCCCCTCAAACCCCCCTGTGACCCCCCACTGTGCCTAGCGCAACGAAGCGGGGGTTGGCCACTACCCCCTGCCCCGATTTTGCGCATGGGGTTAGTCATGGAAAGAATATAACCCACACCCAACATGTAATTCATAGTTTATTTATGCAAAAGATACACAAATTATCATTGAATATACTTAGAGCTTCTAATTATTGCAAATATAAATGTATCTAATAAACACCTTACAAAATGAACCAAAAATCCATCGCCACTTTTCCTTTCATGTCATTACCTAGAAGATACCCTAATGTCACAAACATATCAGCCCATGGGAATATAAATTCTGATTAAAGAAATCAATAGTAGAAAATCTCAAAGCTTTAACATATCTCTTGTGAAAATATTTATGTTTTCTCAATGGTTCTTGCTTCCTTTTTGTATTGTTCTCCTTTAGTTATTTTTTAGTGTGTTAGCCTCCTATTGCAATAGGTGTTCATATTTCATGATTGACAGTTGAAAGTGCCAAATATGTCATATTTGCATGCTGCAAGGTTCCATATTTCCAAAAAAGGAGGCCATGAAAGTGTGCTAGTCTAAATGCCACTGCTATATTCCAATTTTGATGAGTTATTCCATTTGTGAATAATTTCCAGTTACGGGAAGGCCAAATAGTTTAATCTTGGCTTCCCTAGGTTTGAATTGCTTGTTTTAGAAGATAGAGAATGAATATCTCTCCAAATTGTTTAATCTTGGCAGATTTGTAGATAGGTAGAGAAATGAAGGAGCCCAACTACTTAATCTGGGCCCTTGGAAGAAATAAGGGTACACTTAGATAGGAGGGCAGTCAAAAGAAAAGAAGACAATCAGGTCTACAAGTTCAAGTGCACCCAAACCAAAAAGAAGAAAAAATGCTAGGTAAATAGGATGGGTAAGTAGTTTTGTGGTTGCAGAATCAAGCTATGTGATTCATTTCATGTTTTCAAGTGTTATATCTATTAAGATCACAGTTATGAGGCAGTTTTTCATTTGGAGGAGCTCAAGTGAGGCATGTCTAACTCCCCCTTATTCTTATTCCCAAAATCACTCACTAACATCCTCTTAAGGACCTTGGGATTTGCCCAACCAGTCCTGTTATCACTTCATTTTTGTAAAATACCAAGTCAAGCTTTTACTTCCTTCTGTGAAAAGAAGCCACATTTCTTGTGTAAAAATCATCTCTCCGCAGTCCATTCACTTCCTATGCCTAAGTTTCAGTTCACAAACTTAGCCCCCCTACACTTCACCTCACCAATTCATATTAACTTCTAACATTATTATATAAATCCCTATCTATTTTCCCTTCCCCTTACTAAAAGCACTAAATAACTCCCCTATGTACATATTCCCATCCCCTGGCACTATAGCTCTATAACATCAGTTTGGGAAATGTTGAGTTCATTTGGGGCTTAGCATTAGCCCTCCACGTCCTAACCCTGGGATTAACTTAACATTTGGTTAAAGTTAATAACCTCTTTCCTCACCCCTTTACCCATAACATTTCATCATTTTTACCCTCTCGCGCTCACACTTTCGGGTTTGGTTTAAATGTTTTGATTAAACTATACCCCCGACGCACAAACTATGTAAAACCCGCAAAAAACCCACAAACCCAAAGATTTTTTTAGACCCTCGCCATATAAATATTAATTTAATATTCGCGCGGGCCCCTGCACATAAACCTGCTGCCAGCTCCACACTCCGTCAGCCCTCCGATCCACTCGCCCAGATCCGACGGCTCTGGCGATCTCGGAGTCGCCCTGACATCCGACGGTTATCCTCCGATAGCCTGGCGGTTTTGGCCGTCATACAGAAGATAGTTTTCCACCCTTGATTGCGTCGGAGCTCCTCTCACATTTACCACCCTCGTACAGAAGGCGGTCCGATGAAACCACAAACCGCCTTCTGTCTCTCCGCCCCAGACATCAGCGCCAAGTCAGCCACTCATGTCACTTCTGCGTCGACCCCCCATTGCTACGTGTCAACTGCCACCGCATCTGCCTCCGTCCCTACCCCGCCATCGTGTCCTGTGCCAAGTCACCCTGCCGTACTGCCACGTCACCCTGCTGATGTCACCCTGCCATGTCACCACCGTACTGGGACCCACCGCTGATGTCATGCTGATGTCATCACCGAAAAAGGGCACGAAGTGCAAAAATTGCAACAAAGGATGCCCGGAATGAAAAACCGAGGCAGTTTTCGATGCACATCGCTAAGAAAAATCAACCAAAATGGAAGCCCTCTCATGGCTCGGCTACCAGTAGGCCCGAAAATTCGTCGTTTGACAGGATTTCTTCATTTGTATTCATATTCAAATCGGCCAGCGCCGATATCATTCCAGAGGCCACGAAAAACATCTGCAGCAGCCATTTTTGCCTTGAAAAGGCAGAAGAGGGGCGATTTGACAGTTTCAAGCATATCAAGGGAGAGAAAGTGGCCCAAAACAACTGTGAAAGAGTATCAGAGGAAAGACGAAGCCCAGATTAAATTAAAGAGTATCAGTGAAGCGGCAAAGAGTATCATATCGGCAATACCAAAGCAGGTGAACATTAAAGGCCCCCAAGCAAAGTCAAAGAAAGTGGTGAAGCCATTTAAGGCTCTCAAATCACAGTTAATGCACATCAAAACCACTCAAGAGCAGGGGATCAAAGCCCAATGCACAGTTATGGCTAAATGAACAGCACAGAGCCATAAGGACACCATATTAACTCATTTTGATACAACTGCCTCCAGGGTAGCTCAAATATATTTTCTTGCATTAATTGCATGACAAGATTAGGTTAAAGAACCCATTTCCCTCAGACCTGTTTAGGTCTGCTGTAATATATATTTTGGATATTTTCCCTATATAAACGACCCTAATTCATTATGTAAAGGGTTGGTTGGTTGATAATCCTCATTCTGGACTTGCACTGTATATTTTGAGAAGCTCTGTAATCAAAGATTGTTGGAATGCTTTGGATGAAGGACTGTCTGTTGTGCTTTTTAATGGCTGAAGAGTGACTGTGGAATTCTTGTGCTACTGCATGGCTCAATAAGTGTTATCCTATCTCTATTTACAGTTTATATATGTTTATGCACTATTGCGTTACCATCTAAATAGCAAGAAAGAAGAATAGCTTAGGTTTTGCTTGACTACACCCTATGCTCAGTTCTTGCTATTTCTATATGTTTTCTTTAGAAACGGTTATGAATATGCATACTTAAATGAACATGTTTACCCTGTTTCTTTCATATATGACTGTTATTTAGGTATTCTTGACTGCTCCTAGACAAACTTTCATTCACTTTCCCTCTCTGTTAGCTAATGAAAGATTCTTAGTTGCCTTTCATCTCTGACCTTCATTCCATCTTTATTCCAGCCTGATATTGTTCTTTATGTAGCTATCCCGCTCCATATTCCTCTTGTGACCAAGAAAACACAACAGCAAGCCCTAATCCATGACTCCATGCCCAATGGTTTGAACTTCTCACTCTATGCATCCCAACTCTGCTTGAGAACATTATCCTTCCCACCAAAATCAAAACAAAACCCATGTACACCATAACTAGCCTAAAATCCACCCAAAACAAAGTTAAATCATAAAGAGAGAGCCCTCTCTGACTGCGGGTATGCTAGGACCTGCAGCCCAAAGATTGGTTTGTGGTTACCTCAGACGTATCCCTTTAAGGAGCTTTAGGGACAACCTGAGTGAACACATAGTGATTAGTTTTTCAACTACTAAATGGGTACGTGAACTTAGTTGGAGAAATGGAATCATTAGAGTAAGTTTTATAATAAAGAGTAGTAATATTTTTAATCAAAATAAGCAAGAGTATCAGCCCCCAAGAGGCAACTGAACTTGTGATCGTCGTGAAAATGAAGTGTTATGTACCATGAGATTCCAAATTCAAATCCTCCAAGTCTACTTGTGGCCACATGCTAAGGTTGGTTTGGCTCACCTAGGGGTTACAGCGGTAGTGGTCGGAATCGTCCATGTATCATGTGAGTACGAGACCAGCCCAATTGTTGATTCCTCTAGTAAAAAAAAGCAAGAGTCCTACTAGTTTTAATCATAAAACTACTTACAACTCCAAAGAAGAAATGCATTTATCTTGTAACTTCCATTTTAATAATTAATTATTAAAATTTAATATCATGAAACCATAACCATTTAGATTCGTAAAGAGAAATTTTCCAAAAATGTAAAAAAAAACTCCTTGTTTCCACATATGGAAAACAAAAGCTTATCATTAGTATTTCAAGGCATGTCCAATGTCAGAATAAAAAAGCATCAGCCAATAGTAAAAAATACATGATTTGTAAAAATTTCCCTTCAAACATAACAAGTAAATATTAGTATTGTGATATCTTAGGAAACATGTCCAAACAAGAAACTTTTTTCTTTGTTTCTCCCTTCTTTCTATATTACATCCGAACTTCACCCTTGCCTTCTTTAGGAACCTATTGATCCTCGAGTAAAAAACTCATTTCCACATGTAAACCAACCAGTCATTTCCATATCTTAACCATGACACTTAAAAAATATGTTACCATTCAAAATAAAAATAAAAAGACAACTATTATTAAATGCATATTGGCGTAATTTATTAAGTTGTGTTCAAGGATTTAGATGTGTATGTGTGTAATGAATGGATAAATAATTAATAGAACCATGTGAATAAGCATTCCATTTATGTCCATAAAGTCTTTTAATAAAGTACACTTATGCCATTTTTTTAGAGCATTCATAGCATATTTCTTTTTTATTCACGAGAAATGAGTATTAACAAAAGTAAAAAACGAAAAACATTATAGGATAATACTAGAGCCAGGTGAAATGGCATGAAAATATATTTTTAACCTCGTTACTCTTTTATTCGTAATGGAGCTCATGTAATACATTTTTCATTTTTTTTCCTTTTGTGTGTTGGGACATTGGGCATGCACCAAGGCATGCTAGCCAACAATTTCTTATGGAGTTTAAACCCAATTAATGAATGTGAGTAATGTATATGCTAGATAGGATTGTAATGAGGTTTCCATATATCCATAACAGAGGTGGGATTATTGTGTTTGATTTTATAATTCATGAAGGAAAAAAAAATAGATAGTAGGAACCCCATTTCTGGAACAGTGAAAAAGATTTACAATATTCAAACAATAACAAACATTGTCCTTCAAAATAATGTAGCAATGAATAATTAATATCTCTTCATTGTCGTGGTATCTTCCAAATAATGAGCTACAACCCATTAATCTCTTTAAAGCCACAAAAATGATTTCAACCAGGGATTTGATGCCTCAAGCTCAATCTTGCCTCAAGGACCTCCATAATCTTGCAAGGAAATTCACCTATGAACCCAAAATTGCCTCAACTTTCATTTTGTCATGCATTATCTCTCTCAGTCATGCCATAGTAAATGTCATCTATTATTTATTATTTCACCACCTTGCATGCATCCTTTTTTTCATATTTCATATTTGCATCTTTTGATTTGTCTATTAGCCATCCAATGTTATCATAGAAGTAATTATTTTAAGAACAATTATGGATTAACAATTAACCAAGTAAATAAACAAGAGATGCATCCTCAATTTCATATCTTATTTGCAAACAAACACACATATTTGTCCTCATGTAATAACACTTATTGAAATTTTCACATACGATGTCATTGAAATCAATAATATCAAAATTAATTTCCATTATCAACCACATAATATAACTCAAGTGCTTATAATACTCCCTAGTGGGACCCTTTCTTATTGCTTATTTTCATATTTTTGATATTGTAGGAAAATAAAAGATTAGTTTATCCAAGGAATTGCAATTATTTGTAGGCTAAATAGGTTAGGACATGTATGGGTAAATGCATATCACCTAATATATATTCTTTTCCAATTTAAATTTGTTACAAAACACTTGAAATTTTTTACTTTAATTACTCATCTCAATGAGCTTCATAGAAAATGAATGATCCCACCAAGCCAAAGAGAACATAACAAGGAAAAAGTGAAATCTATTTTTCGTGAGAATTGAGCGTATTCCTCCTGCCATACTCCACAAGAATAAAATAAATGCTGCATGAAATCAAATATCCAATGCTCGACAAAAACATGAGTTCCTCTACTATGCTTGGTAACAAACCAAAAAAGAGCACATCAAGCATCTTGAAAGAATAGGTTAGAAAATTTTCCATCATGTGGTTGAAGACTAATGTGAACTCATGTTGAGGGAGGAAGGCATTGAGATCATACATTGTTAGTTTTCCCACTATATACTTGCTTTATCTAATGTGGGATAAGGCTGATATAAAAGTCACTCCTAATACATCAATAATATATCCCATCATCAATCAATGAATCATCCTCATGAGCTACATCCTACGTCTTCAAATTCTCCAATAACTTCCCCCTTTGTTTCCATGTATATCATCCACCCAAGCTAAAAAAAATATTTAGAAGGTGGCTCCAAGGTAAAGTTACCTGAAAAAATAATTGCTACCATCTTTCATTTGCCTCTATCAAACCTCTACTCGATGCATACCATAAAAAATCAAATATAGAAAAACAAAACTAGAAAATTGTTTCCATACATCAAATATTGTGTATGTTAATATCTAAAATATATTGAAGCCCTAACAATACAACCTTTCATTGATTTTTTTTACGTTTAAAAGGTACAATAGAAATACATGAAAGGCTTCAAATTTTGTTCATATGTGATGTGATGATATTGTTCTTATGCTACCAAATTTTTGCCTCGTTGATGAGGACATAAGGATGACGTTTGACAATACAAGATGCATCACATACCTCAACATATGTTGCTTGTTGATTGTCCAAGATCAAGGGAAATAGGAGTTACAATGTCCTCTTAAAGCACCATGAAATGGATCCTAACCCTGAATGGAAATGGAGGGAGCAAGTTTATATCTTACTCATTCCCTTACTCTTAGTGTCATAGATGGGGTCTGCATGAGTAAATTATGTATGAACATCCTATCCATGTATTCCAATTATGAAAAGAGTTCCTTCATCACCTACAATTTGTTGTCCTTCCAAGGGTTTCTTTACAACTATCATTTTAAAATCATCAACATATCAATTATCAAATTCAAAATTTTAGAAAAGAAGCCAACTTACCAATTGATGATGTGGTGGATGCTTGTAAGTCTTCTTAACCAAGTGTGTGATATTGTCACACTGTGATTTTCTAGAGCAAGAAGTACATGATTTTTTCCTGAAGCTTCACCACAACTCTTAAATGTTTACAACCTCTTCTTCTTCAAATGCCATAACAATGATTTCAACTCTTCCTTATTTAGACATGTTCTTATTGAGATATAACAAGCCATTTAGGAGCTTGATCACACTATTTTTTTATCTACAATGTCAAGGATCAACAACCAATTTAATAAAATAATGGTTTAGTCCCTTACAGACGAATTTGGAGCCTCTCTTAAGCAAAAAAACATGGAAATGGTCACTTTCATTTGCAAGTACCAAAGCATCAAGGACTTCTCACTATATGATAAATATCAATAATAGCATGTGCATCATGTGATTCATTAACTAGAGCTTCAACATGTTCTTCTTCATAACTATTATCTAGATACTTGGAAGTGGATTTCATTAAAATTGAAAATTAATACATTGTAATGCATCATCTTCTAAGGTAAGAACAAACATTTCCGTCATTATAACCTCGTGGACATCATTAAGATCTGAAATAAAATCAATGAAAGATGTAATAAGTAGTGTAGTTGAATAAGTGTCCATCAAACATTGAATTTTTCTTATACCATCCCATATTAGGAAACATATTTAGGTATCTGAGAATGAATAAGGAACTTAAAGAACCACATAATTGGGTTTCTAACTCTTCTTAGAATTACACCATATTTCTTCACTTAAAATGTTCAAATATTCAAAATGAAAAATTGGTATGAAATTTTGAAAATGCATTCCCATGATAGCTCTCTTGGATATATGGATTCACCAAGTGAGGTTTCAAATGTCGTTGATGGAAAACGTGCACTTCATATGTCATAAAATCCTTTAACAATATAAAACCCTAGGGGAGCTTAGGAATGTTTTTTATTATTACTTTTCAACTCTTCCACTCACTTTTGACAAATTCTTTTCTAGCATAATGGGGGGTAATCCTTTGAAAGAGAGTTTTTTTATGTTTTCTTTAGAATAAGATGGATGATGGAATTTTCCAAGACCAATTCCCATCCAACTATGTTACAAACTAAAGAATAGTGAACAAGAAGGTTTGAATGTAGTGAATAGCCATAGTTAGGCTATCAACAATGCACTCTAACCAACCACATAGATATATTTAACATTTAAAATTAATAATAGGCCCCTTCGAAAGGTGCACCTCACAACAATTATAAAACAACCAAAAATATTTTGCAACTATGAACATGAAAAGGGACAACAAAAACCTCTTACAATGTAAAAATGGCAGCAACATTATCAATTAAATGCACATTTATTATTGCAATAAGTGAGGAGGGTTACTTCTCAATCTTATCTCTCCTTATTGAAGAAAAAATATCCTTCTCCAAATATTACCCAACATTTTGAAAGAGTAATTCCAACTATCAAATCAACCTATGAAAAAGTACAAAAAATAGTTCAACTTGGACTTGTCCTTGTACCAATCCTCCAAAAATATGTTCAATGAAGTATAGGGAGGGAGAGTTCCCTATCTTCCAATCATGCCTTTAACAAGTGGCAGGTATTGCATTTTATAGTGTTCACCTCGAACAATTCTTTCATAAAATATTATTTCATTTGAAGGCCTTGAAATCCTCATAAGGTAGAGTGTTCCCTTACTATTTTTATTTTGAATGAATAAAATGGTTTGAATAGATCCACATTTCCACTTAATTTTTCTATTTCATTAAATATTTTAAAATTCTTCATATATTCATCATTTGAGGGTTTGACCATGTGAACAATGGCACACGGCATATCCATTTTTAAATAGATTTTTTTCCAAGTGTTTTGAACAAAGTCTTTTCACCCTAAATCCATCCTCATTGATGAAATACATCTCCAAATATATAAAGTGAATCAAATAATGTTTCCTCAAACCCAAGGGACCGAAAAGGTGAAATATGCCCCCAGATATATGAGTGTTCCTTAAACAATGTGTCTTTACCCCAAATTCCTCTTCAAAGGTGAAATACACCTCCAAATACACATAAGATCCTCCATTAGGATATTACTCACCCCTTCTTTCCTTCAAAATTCCCTAGCCACCTCCTTAAAGAGTGATTTTCCTCATTTGTGGGTGTTTCTCCACTTCATGAGTTCATTGTCCTCCTTCATACATGTCCCAAATTATGTGTAGAATGACGCTTAAGCTAGATAGAACAAGATGCAACTACATAACCTCCATATTTTCTCCTTGCAACCTATAATTTTCATAAAACTTTAAGGATTTTTTATGCTTGTGAGCAAACAAAGCCCATGAAAATGTGAAATAAGCCATACATTTTCAAATGGTAATGAAACTTATAAGGAAAAACCTTGGACCAATATTGTTTACTAGGTTTCTTGTGGTTGGATTAATGATTGTTCATGGAAACATTTGAGCAATGTTTTGAGGACATTATATGGATATGTATCATCCACTATATGACCATACAATCATCATTATGTCCTTCAATTGAATTTCTATAATATTAGTCTCCACTTGGACATTTTATGGCAATATTTATTGGTATGTATGGCATGTTTGATGGAATAACCATTTTCTACTTGAGGTATCTAAGACTAGTGTTTGGATTGTAGGTGTTTAGTTGCTCCTAATTTGAAATTTGGGACATTTGATTAAAATACCATGTTGTTGCATGTAATATGGAGAAATGGTGAGCCCTAATGACCATTGTGAGAGTATGGTCATGAGCCTCTATGCCATGTTCTATGTTTTTGAGATTAAGCTACAAACAAGGTTTGTTATCACACAATTATATATAAAATATATATAATATGAGAATATTCATCATAGGATAATTAAAATATTTATATAAAATGTTTGAGTACAAGTTATATGATGAGAATTACAAATGAGGGCCTTGTATATATAGGTATGGAGTGCCCTTTCATAGAGAGTCATGTCCTTTCATTAATATTAATTATTGATTAGTATATTATTTTATGTTAATTTTGTTCATACATTGTCTTCTCCTTTTGAAATTCTTTGTCCTCAAAGCATGTCAATGGAAAGCCATGTTATATTTTCCATTGTCTTGTAATTATTTGCATGTTTCCAAATTCTTAGAGTTGTCATCTTTGATGGTGCAATACAATATGGACTTCTAATTGTGATACAAAATTATCGGACTATGAAATGATCGAACCATCCTAAATCATTTTTTGAGGAACCTTGTGATTATTTGATACCTAGGATGAATTTTTATCATAAGACATAATTGTTCTGACATCAACATTATTCTTAAAATAAGTTTGTCATTTTCACCGTGAGTGATCTAGATAGGTTGATTGGTTGAAATGTATACTCTTATGATTTGGGTCTTGATAAAGAGTTTGTGTGACCTGATTTCTCTTATCATGTTTGTGGCAATTTAATGATTTTATTCAAGTATATGATTACTTGCACACATAGATGTTTCTTGGTAGATAAAATTTTCACTTGGAATATCGATCATTTATACAACATTTGAGTGTGCCTTCACTTCAATCGAATTCAGATTTTTCTGAATAGTGAGGTTGATGGGATCTGTATTTGTTTTCTTCTCCTCAACTTGGACATTTTTACTTGAATACTTTGATGCTTCTAGCTAAACAAGTTGTTTTATTCTATTCTCTAATGATTGCTTCGTAGGCTTGGACTTCTTGACTTGTGCATGTAAATTCTAACCATGATCTTTTAAGTAAGGAATCTCCCTTTTTTATCATAAACAATTTCATCAAATTATTTCTACATCCTTGATATTGGCTCTTAACTTTCTTGAAGAATCAGTTCCAAGATGTCTTTAAAGTAGTCTAATGAAGATATTATCAATTTTGAATTCATTGTCATGTCTTGGAATGTCATTATCTTCTTCTTATAGGAAAACATCAAACAAACAAAAAAATCTTCACGTTTAACATGAAGGTACACAATTATTTAAACCAAGGTAAACAGATAATTATGTCATGTCTTCTTTAAACATAGTTATGACACTGAATTGAGATATACATTCACAATCATCAATTATTACTTGTAAGTTCTTAATTTTGTATTTTGCTTCGAAATAAGAGACATCTTTATTCTCAATTTTATTTAGTTCTCAGATTAATAGTTGATTTTCCAAATTAAAATTAATGTAATTTTCCTCATGGTTCTCGTTAATAATAATATCAATCACTTTCCCTTAAATATTTCATTTTATGTATGTAATCCATAATATGAGATCATACTACCTTTATAAGAAAATCTTCCTACTTTTATCATCTTATTAAAATTTATTCTAGGTCTTTAATAATTAAATATCTTATAACCTCTTATTTTTTTTAAGTTTCTAAAAAAATACTTTAAATTAAAAAATAAATACTTTTATTGGTTGAAGAATAAAATAATGACTTGGCCCCTTTATAACTTTGATGTGGGACTTAGGGAGTTTTTAATTAACTTTACACTTTAAAATTTAAAACGATATGAGAGACATATTTGTGATCGTATGGATAGTCACAAATTCTTAAAATGATTTGTTCACTCCTTGATTTATAATGGTAGTCAGCCCCCGATATAGAAAGAAGAAAGAAAGAAATTATTTTAACGATCATGAGGCTAAAGATAGCCTATGGGACAGATTGCTTCTTCATCTCCTTGGTGTATTCGGCCCTTTTCTGTGAAGCTTCAAAATAAATGCTCCCAACTTCTCGACAAACCCCTCGCTAAATAGATTATCCCAAGAGCTAGCTGCCAGCATATCTGCATAACTTTCCCTGTTGTCTTTGAAGGCCTCACATTCTAAAATTAAATGTTTTCCTGTTTCCACTTTTTCAGAACAACAAAAAATGCATACTCTTTCCTCCCACACTTCTTTTGGCCTTTTCCAGTGCCCCGTTTCACAATGGAGTTGATGAGAATTAGTCCTTAACTGAGCAATAAGAATTTTGGCTCTCTAAGAGATATTGGCCTCTATGTATGTTTTTGGTTGATGACTATGAGTGGGATTAAACACTTCAATATAATACTTTTTCTTTCTTCCTAGCTCATTATCCCAAGTACTCTTGTGGAACTTTTCCATAACAAAAGCTTTTATCTCTTTGCTATTTATGGGACACGCATTCAAGCAAATACCCCATTTACTAAACCATTTGTTATTTTGTTGCATCCAAGTTTTTTTGCTCTTGCACAATCTATAATTAACGACAACCTTAGGCCATCTACCCTCTTCCATTTGCTCAATTTTTTTTAAATACCTTATGACTCGCACCATAGCAATTGATTCAATATGATAAGTCCATGTTTCACTTAACAAGATAGCATAAGGAACTGCACTTTTAATCTTGAATTTGTTTTTAATCAAACACTTCTGAATTTTCTCAATTTGTCTCCACTGCATGTCGAATGTACTTCTGGCCCATAGTTCACAACCACAGAGAATCACCGAAATCAATAGAAGCCCAAAAAGAGTTTGAATGATTGTCGAGTCCCATAACTCTGCCTCTCTACACCTATTTTGAAAAGCATAAAATGCTTTCCAACCCCCCAAAGTTCTTTTCTTCTACAACCATTCCAGCTTAGATTTTTGTTGAAGTCAATTATGAGGTATTTGTAATCTGCAACTTCTTCCAGAATGTTGCCTTCAAAGTTGAACTTATGCTGGTTATGTTTTCTTTTCTTAGAGATAACCACTACTTTTGTTTTGTTGATATTGACTTGCATCCCCACACTTCTACAAAAATTCTCAAGGGATAGTAAGTGCTCTTGCAAACCAAGAGCTGATTTAGAAATCAAAATAAGGTCATCTGCATACAAAACAAGCCTTATAACAAAATTTCCCAAATAGATACCATCACCCCATTGCAAATTTAACCACTCCTCAATCTTGTCAATATATAAACCAAAAAGGGTAGGAGATAGTGGGCAACCTTGCTTGACCCCGATATCACTTATAAAACTTTCAGAAATGCATGTTGAAGTTCTAATTTTGACTTTCACCTCTTCATACAGCCTATGCACAACTGCTCTCAAATGTTTAGGAACCCCAAGTTCCTCAATTCTATATGAAAGCTTATCCCTAGTTACCTAAGGTTAGGTATAATTGTGGAGCGTGATATTCCAACCCTAATGGAAATAGTTGAGCAGTCTCACAATATTGGAGCCTGATATTATAACCCTCAGGTAGTGTGTTGGCATGTCATGTGATTGTGCCTACAATGAACTATACCCTTTCTCAATAGTTTTCGTTAGGTATAAATAAATAATTGATTGATGTTGGTTGAGTGGTGGTATAAATAGGGTATAACTAATTTATTGATGAACTATACCCTTTCTCAACGTAGGTATAAATAATTAATTGATGAACTATACCCATGCCAATTCGATGGCAGAATCAACGACAACTATTGAGAAAGGGTACAACCTATAGGGCATCATATATTAGTGGGAATTTATGTGTGTGTTTGTGCAAGTTTGTGTTTTTAATGTAAACTATTTACAACAATTTATTTTATTTTTTTTCTCTTTTTTAAATATATAATTCCTTTTTATTTTTTCTTTTTAATGGCCAAAGGCTAGATTTTTTGGGCCAAATACTTTGGATCGGAGAAAATCCTTTTTTTAAGTATGTGGCTAATATCCTCTACAAAAATGTGGCCAATGATTAGTGCAAACTGGCTTTAATACCAAAAAATATGAACAAGGTTTATTATCACACAATTATATTTAAAATATCTGGAATATGAGAATATTCATCATAGGATAATTGATATACCAATACAAAATGTTTAAGTACAAGTGATATGATGAGAATTACAAATGAGGGCCTCATATTTATACTTCGAGAGTGTCATTTCATAGAGAGTCATGTTCTTTGAGACATGACCTTTAATTAATGCTAAATATTATTTATTACCTATTATTATACTATTTTATGTTAATTATATTCATAACAGAGTGTTTGTAATAGCATGGTTACTATCTTTTATTGGTCTTGAGGGATTTTGAGTCCCTAGTTTGACCATTCTTGTTTACTTCATTGTTTTCTAAATAGAATTGTGTGAACTTGGTGTTTTCAAGGTTGTTACTATGCAAATAGGATCTTCATAAAGAGCATGTTTGTACATCAAATTTGAAGATGGGGTCTCTATATGGAACTTATTATTGTAAATTGTCATTTTCGTGCTTTCATTGTTAACATTGGTCACTTTTGTATCCTTAATTGAATAAAATCTAAAGTGGGTGTTAAGATGTGATTTTTACTTGGCCCCTCATAATCATATACAAACTTAGATTTTGGAGTATAAAAATCCAACTTAACGATATTATTTAGACCATAATGTAGTAGTTGGTTGGGATTGTGGCCTCAAAGTTGATAGTTTATGGGTATCTAACTACATAGCCTAACCCTACATAAACTTGATACCTTAGCCTTACTTGTAATACATTCAATATTTGAATATATATTGATCTTCTTAATGGAGGTTTATTTTTACCATTAGGGTTTTCCACTATAAATTATGTTTTCCTTGTGACGATGTGTATTGGGATATTGACTTATATTTTTTATGTGAATGGTGCTTGGATTTTGTTACCCTTATTTTAGTAGGGTTACCTAAGAAAATTTTACCACGACATTTGTAAGCCCATGACATGTGGGGTTAAGTGTAAAAGTGTATCATATTTCCCCTTTGGTAGATGGCCATTACTCATCTTCTTAGTTTCATCTTCCTAGTGTTTGGTTTTATGGTTTTACTAACTACCCCTTGGTGGGCGGTAACTCCCTACCTTGATGGAAATTCTTTTGTCTTCAGTTGATATGTGGGCACCATGGAGGTGGATCTATTAGGACACATTGATTAAATGAAAAATTATTTTATTAGCCTTGTAAAGGTGATTGCACTGTGTGAGGATGGAAACACCCATATAACTATTTATCTATCACACCTATCTTTTGTTCTTCGCAAGGACCATCTCTCGTATGTATTCACACATGGAAATCTTGCAATTCATGATGCATTTGAACTCCCAAAGGTAAAGTTACACATCCTCCAAAGCTATTATAAGGTTTGTTGCACTCCTCCAATCAATCCAAATCAACTCCAAGTCAAAGCACTCAAAATCCCCTCCTAAAATTGTATTTTTAAGTATTTTTCTCCACTTTAGAGGGACCACTTCTCTTGGGGGAGCTATGAGGGATTAAAGGAGAAACATGGCACCTATTATGAGCAATAACGAAATTATTTCAAGCCAAGATACTCTAATGGACCAAGGAAAACTCATAACAAAGCAAAAATAAGGCTTAGAACATCAATATAAGTAAGTTATTGATCAATTCAAGGGAGTCATCCACCTTTTCCTAGCCATTGGAGGTCAAAGAGGTCAAATATGAGGAATGTTGAGTAAGAAGAGGAAGTAATTGGGCCTCCAAAACATTCCTAATTTTACTTCAAGTAACTTCAAGTCACTTCTAAGGCAATGTTGGAATTTTAGGCCAAATAATCCCCTCAAGGAAAAGTGAGCCTCTTCTAGTGGGAAATCAGCTCCTTTTGAGGTTTTGAAGCAATATAAGATCAAACTAATGTAATGTATTAGTTTCCAAACCTTTTTGTATGATAATTCAACCTTTCTTTAAGGATTATTAGACATTTTTTAAGGAGAAAAAGGGGGGAGATGTTGATAGCTTCTTGATGATGATGATGATGGTTAACGTCCGCTAAGACCAAACAATGGTCTATTGGACCTAAAGAAACAAATTATTTATTTTGATTTAAGATTTTATTCCTATGCTCAAAAAGCTTGGAGAGAAGCCTCCCAAGCTCACTATAATTTTGACACTGTAAAAGGCTAGGAAGGTCAGTGTTGTAAAAAAGATTGTGAAACTGAGATCTAATGTGGTTGTACATGGGGCACTCTAAGAGGAAGTGGTTTTCATCCTCGATGTTCCTATTCTCACATATATGGCATATCCTTTCCATCCATGGAGTTTTAGGAATTGCCCAATGACCTGTTTCACTATGGAGCTCATGAGAATTCGTTCTAATCTTTGCTATATTAATTTTCTTCTTTGAGCTAGTTAAGATAGAGAGATACTTTTGATCTTCTAGGGTGGGGTTGATGACCTTCTTATAATAACTTAATTTTCTTTTAGCTGCTAAATCTTTCTCACACCACATTTTTTCTTTGAACTTAGAAGTAACAATATCTTTAATGTTATCTATGTTTTGCAATGCATCATTCTCGTTGATATCCCAATAGTTTAACCAGGCCCTTGTGTCTTTATGCCACCCCCGATTGAGCCTTAGGTGGTTTTGGTTGGAATTTAAAGCTAGCTTAGGAAGTCTATGATCGTATATTTTATTGAGTTTGTGCTTGTACAACAAAAACCTAATCATAGCTAGGCTCTCAATAGGGGAAATACCTGCTTCTATAAGGAGAATAGGATAGGGTGTATTACTTTTAATTTTCAGGTTATAATTTATAAAACGCTTCTGGATTTGCTCAATCTTTCTCCATGATTCTCTGGAGATGCTGCAACCCCAAACCTCACAACCATATAAGATAACACGACTGACTAAAGTTTCAAAGAGGAACTTCTTTTTATCCCACATTACAAGGTTTGCTATTTTACAATTATTTTCAAGACCAAAATAAGCTTTCCACCCCCCAATAATCCTTTTCTCAATGTTATGGTTCCAGTTGAGCTTGTGATGAATATCAATTCCTAGGTACTTGTAAGAACACACTTCCTCCAAGTTATTATTGTCATACATAAAATTAGCGTAAGTGTCCTTCTTGGATTTGATAATCATAACTTTTGTTTTGTCAGTGTTAACAGTCATACCCATGGTAGAGCAGAAATCCTTAAGAATCCCGAGTTGCTTATCAAGATCAGATGGGCACCTTGCCAAAAGAACAATATCGTCAGCATAGAGAAGAAGGATGATGACTATCCCAGCTAAGATTGTGCCATCACATCCTGCTTCCTCTAAATAGCCTTCAAGCTTATCGATGTAAATGCCAAATAGGGTAGGGGAGAGGGGGCAACCTTGTTTAACTCTGATGTTACACTTAATTTCTTTCGACCACCCCTCATTGCTCTTTAGCTTGGCAATTACATTCTCGTATAACCTTATAGCGGCAGGTCGCAACTCAAGAGGAACCTTTAGCTCTTCTAATCTATTCCAAAGGTTGTATCTAGGAACTGTATCGAAAGCCTTTCTAAAGTCCACAAAGCAACAAAATAAATTGGATTTATCATTACGACATTCCTCCGCAATGATCCTAAGCGTAACAAGGTGGTTTATTGTTGAGTGATGCCTTCTGAAACCTGCTTGGCCTTTAGCCCGCTTACCTTCATTTTCGAGCCATATGCTTAACTTATTTTCCAAAATACTACCATATAACTTGGCTAAGAGAGGGCTGATCATAATTGTCCGATAATTAGAGGGGTTATTTGTATCCCCAATTTTAAAAATAGGGATAATGAGGCTCTCAGTCCAAGGTTTAGGGAACCCTTGCGTAACTGCTTGATTGAAAAGCTTGTGAATGTGGGGGATGAGGACAGGACCACCAATTTTTAAGATTTCCACCTAGTAACCTTCAATGTCCTTAGCTTTCCCATTAGCGAGGCGATTAACCCCAAACTTAATGTCTTCTAAAGAGAAAACGTCTTTAATTGTGAGCAGGGTTTCCAAATTATCCATGACATTTGGAGATTCATAAAGCTTTTTAAGATAGGAATTCCAATCATGAAGAGCAATTTTATTATTCTCTTTAGTCTTCCTAGTCAGAATCTGCCTCCAAAATTTCTTAGGAGCTACCTTATTTTAAGAGATTCATCAACAGCTTCCTTAATTGCTCTCCTCGCACTTTTACAATCTTTGTCATACCATGGATTGGTTTTGCTATTTCTTTTATTATTTGAAACTTCAATTGAGAACTTGTTAATAGAATATGAGAGGGTTGTAGTAAAATTATGATAGATGTCTTCTATGTTGTCTATACTAGATAAAGGAAGCAAATTAGTTTTTAATTCATTTAGAAAGAGATCATTTTTATTTCTATCAAATATTAAGTTCTTTTGGCTGTAAGTATTATTTTCTGTGGGAACTCTATGCATGACAAAATTAATAGTTATAAGTAAAGGCCTATGATCAGAGTCAGGTTCGTGGTCATTTAAGATGTCAAAATTTATTATTTCATTGTATAATGGGAGATCAAAAATAACGTAGTCTACCACGCTGCTACCAAGTCCATGGATGCAGGTCATCTTGCTCGAATTGGGCCACTTCTTTAGACCATTTGAAATTATGAGATCCTGAGCACTACAGAGCTTGACTAGCTCTGACCCAAACAAATTTTCCCCGAGGTCTTCAGAGCTTCTTTTGCACCTACTAGCTAGAGTATGGTCCTCATCTAACTAAAGAGGATTGCCTCTCTTTCCTTTTAGTTAGGGCTTTATATATTTTTATCTCGTCCATTTTAAGAGATTCATCAACAACTTCCTTAATTGCTCTCCTCACACTTTTACAATCTTTGTCATACCATGGATTGGTTTTGCTATTTCTTTTATTATTTGAAACTTCAATTGAGAACTTGTTAATAGAATATGAGAGGGTTGTAGTAAAATTATGATAGATGTCTTCTATGTTGTCTATACTAGATAAAGGAAGAAAATTATTTTTTAATTCATTTAGAAAGAGATCATTTTTATTTCTATCAAATATTAAGTTCTTTTGGCTGTAAGTATTATTTTCTGTGGGAACTCTATGCATGACAAAATTAATAGTTATAAGTAAAGGCCTATGATCAGAGTCAGGTTCGTGGTCATTTAAGATGTCAAAATTTATTATTTCATTGTATAATGGGAGATAAAAAATAACGTAGTCTACCACGCTGCTACCAAGTCCATGGATGCAGGTCATCTTGCTCGAATTGGGCCACTTCTTTAGACCATTGCAAATTATGAGATCTTGAGCACTACAGAGCTTGACTAGCTCTGACCCAAACAAATTTTCCCCGAGGTCTTCAGAGCTTCTTTTGTACCTACTAGCTAGAGTAGGGTCCTCATCTAACTAAAGAGGATTAGGGTTGGAATGATTGCTTAGAATAATAGCTTGGTTGTTTGAAGTCCAAGCATCAAAGTCGCCTATTAAAAAGATATTACTGTCATTCCTTAGGCTAGAAATATCATTATCTAAACCTTTGTAAGGGTTAGTTTTATCTAGATTCTTCTTCTTATAGAAGTTAGAATTGATGGGGGGAAAATAACATATTGCTTTGTAGGACTTTTTATTATTAATGTCTCTGATCTCTATCCAACTATATCGGTTGTGAGGGTCGTTTTTATAAATCCTAGCATGGGGGGAGATGTTCTTCTTAATGTAACAAGATATTCCCCCAATGCCTCTACGAGAGGATCGCTTGTTCCAAGTAGACCATAGCGTAAAGCCATCTATGTTAGGAACCTTAGATTCTTCGTGCTCCCAAGTTTCAACAAGCAAAATAATATCAACATCATTTGAAATCCAACTTAGCTTAGGGCCTTTGTTCCATGGGAAGCCCCGACAGTTCCAAGAAAGGATCCGGAGCATGTTTAATTGCTATTGATTACTATATTTTTGGTTTCTATCTCGAATAAAGGCTTTTCTATTTCTGATTATTGCCCATTTTCCTTCCTTTCTAGCTTCTTTTACCTTTTGAACCTCCTTTCTTAATTTTGCTTGATCTTCTGGAATGAGATCTTCATTTATGAATATTCCTATTCCTGTTAGATGTGAGGTTTTACTAAGTATGTTGTACTTATGATTAGTGGAGCTCACCTTTATGTGGATTAGTCTTCCTTTATTCTCAGTTAATTTCCCCAACCTTGTTGCTTCTGTGAGACACATTGTTTCAATTTGTAATCTATTATGTAATTTTGTCTGGGCTAAGGCTAAAGTATCCTCATCTACTTCCTCTTTTAAACCGAATATTATAAGGTTCAAGGCCCTTTTGTTACGTTCATGGTCTAATTCTATTAATTTTTTAATTTCATCTTTAATTGGTTTGGTATCTAACTTATCTACCACATTATTTAGGGTGAGGGGGCTATTAACTTTTTCTTCTAGTTCTTTAATCATGTCTTTCATTTTAAGACTCTCTAAAGTATCAACATCTCCTTGCTGGGATGGTTGGTTAGTATCTTGGTTTTTCTTTTCTATAACCTGCAATCTAGTCTCCATTGCCTCCATTTTATTCTCCGGTAGTTCTATTTTAGTTTCCATTTGTTTTTGGATCGTGTCTTCAAGAGATGCAAATTTATTTTCCAGCATGGATTCTAACTCTTTCTGTAGCTTGGCTTCTCTTTCTTCTCTACATTTCTCTAAAGACTCTATATACTCATAAAGGCCTTGTAGAGTAACTGTGCTAGGTCTGCCCTTGGTAATCTTTGGTAACTGTGGTGAAATATTCACACTTGAAATTGTATGAGCAAATATGTATTAGAAAAGAAAAGGATAAGGAATGTGTGCACCTGATATCAGCAAACCTGACTGCAGATCGCTTGTGCCCACCCCAGCCCGCAGACCGAAGAATATATGCGAAGAATATATAGAGTACGTTTTTAACTCTTTCACCGAGCCTCAGAACTCTTTCACCGAAGAATGTATGCGAAGAATATATAAAGTACGTGTTTAACTTTTTCACCGAGCCTCAGAACTCTTTCACCGAAGTATATATAGAGTACGTGTTTAACTCTTTCACCGAGCCTCAGAACTCTTTCACCGAAGAATATATGCCAAGAATATATAGAGTATGTTTTTAACTCTTTCACCGAGCCTCAGAACTCTTTCACCGAAGAATATATGCGAAGAATATATAAAGTACGTGTTTAACTCTTTCACCGAGCCTCAGAACTCTTTCACCGAAGAATATATGCGAAGAATATATAGAGTACTCTTTCACCGAAGAATATATGCAAAGAATATATAGAGTATGTTTTTAACTCTTTCACCGAGCCTCAGAACTCTTTCACTGAAGAATATATGCCAAGAATATATAGAGTATGTTTTTAACTCTTATATAAGTAGAGAGCTCCTCCTCCTCCCCAAATTGTTATGAATTGTTGAGATCATTATATCACAATGTAATTATTTCATGAATATTTGGTGTTGACTTTGGAGTTTCTCTTTTTTGGCTACTCTAATTTTTTTTCAAAGGAAAATTTGTGATTAATTGAGACTATTACAAGGCTATGAAGATCAATCCATTTGAAGGGAAACTTCGTAACTTGGAAAGAGATGCCTATGGTTTTTCTCTCACTTCTTTGTTGGTGTGAGGTAAAGATTGAAACTCCTTTTTGGGTCATACTCAACGTTCCTCAATAAGGATTTGATTTTATTTCGCTCCATAGTCAATCTTATGGTTGAAGGCTTTCCCCTTGAGAGGGATCTATTCTATTAGGGCTTAGTTTCATATCTTGTTTTAAGACAAAGAGGTAATTTTAATTTCTAGGATTCTATCTCTTTACCCTAATCCACAAGCATTGGATAAAAAACTTAAGAGGAGCATTCATCTTGACACCAATAGCCCTAGTGGAGATAATGAATTTAATCCCTAATCCAACAACCAACCATTTTTACAAAATTCTTGTCTTGCATTTATTTATTTATATTATTGAAGAAAAAACTAAAAGTAGAAAAAATACAAAAATATATCCATAAAAAGTAAAAGGAAAGCCTGAAAAATATTTCATTTAATGTCTAGAAAACGTTGATGGATTACATTTTCAAATCTAGACATTTTTCTTGGGATTTCTGCCATATTGATAATCCAAATAAATAAGTAAAGTGAACGTCTTGTCGTGTGCTCAAAAGGTTTATTTAACATCAATTTGAAGGTTTTAAGATGTTTTGACAAGTTTGTAATTTATATATAGCAATGTCTTCAAAGAGTGGTGAGGCTCCTTTCCTAGAGTTTCATGAAAGAGGTTGTTTCTAACCCCTAAATTCCTAATTATATTTCTGAAGAGTTTTTATTGCATATCATCAACATTTGGAAGTATTTAAAGCTTCCCCAAGTTCTACAATAAATTCTTATACCTTGATTAGGGAACTTTCTAATTTTGACCCCTAATTCATGCAAGAGTGATCATATTGGTATAACTTACTGTTTGCATGCATATATTCATATATGGGATACAGTTTCACTTATATTTCAGCCCCTTAAGATCAAGAACCGAAGGGTCCACCATTCTAGTGTGTTTCCACACTTTTGGGTTACTTCAAAGACACTCCAAATCTGTTATGTCTATGTTTCTAGTTATTTTGTATATATTGAAGTGTAGGATAGTGACAAGCTTGTCCAAATAAGGTCACAAATCACGTGGAAATTGAGGAAAAATCATCTCACTTGGTATTTGTACTTTTCCCTTATTCTTAAGCATCAATGATAACAATCTATTGATAATTTAGAGTTTTTTTCTAGTTTGTGTGTTTTACAGTTTCATATCATATATCAAACTTAGAAATTTATTTCATTTAACTCTTAACCTTCATCATACATAGTATTTATAGGCATTGGTCTCTTGAGGTTGTTGGTGAAGTTTGTGTAGATTGGGACAAATCTCATGAAATTTGTAAGATTTGACCTAAAGTGAGAGGATATTGTGTTGATATGAACACCTTGGCCGAACCTTGTTGAGGCTACTAATATGCATGGGAACATTTTTTAGTGTCGTTGCTAGGGAGAAGGAATTTCTACCTAGTTATTTAATCAACATTTGTTGGGTAAGTTTTAATTTTTTATTGTATCTTGATGATATTTGTACAACTAACTTGACATGTCTCATCTAGTGACACCACAACAACAAAACACAAAAAGGTACTCTACAAGAACAAACTATTCAGGTGAGCCTGTTCAAGTCCTTAAGCTTGAGCTTTTTTATCAAAGAATAATTTAAAGTGAAAATCATAGGTTGGGAAAGAAATTAATTACATGGATTTGAAGCCTTTAGTGGTATAAGAAAAATATTTGAATTTTTTTTGCATACTTAGTACATAACGATTACTCCATGGTCGAAATATTCCTATAAAACTTTTAAATTCATTGACATTGCAAGTCAACCACATGACATGCCAACCTTTTCAAAAGAAATGCTTACCTTTGTTGTGAATAATGTTGTTTGGGAAAGACAACATCAGGATGTGTTCATAGGACATATGATCTCATTACTTGTTTTCCATTTGGATGTTTTACTTAAATGTTTCTCTTTGTTATTAAAGAAATATGCTAAAAAATGGTTTTTAAGTTTTCTTGGTAATAGAATTAACTCATTTTAATATTGTCATGATGTTTTCCTGATTATATGGGCTGAGAAAAATGATATTTGTTTTCTCCTAAATGATTTTACTAAAATTAAAAGAAATGAGAATGATTCTATTGATGACTTTAACACAAGGTTTAACAAGGTTGTGCAGGAAATCCCACAAACACATCAACCCACCAAAGAAGCCACCTTGATGTACTATATGAATGCATTTTAGGGGTTATTTAGTTTCTTCCTAATCAAAGAAAATCCAAATAAATTGGATAAGGCTAAAGAAAAGAAAAAACCATGGACAAGAGATGGGTATTATTGGGAAGGCCAAATATTTTAGTACCTTGAAGATCGATAACAAGAAAAAAGTTCCATATCTAGCACCTCCTTCATTTTCTTTAAATCCTCTATCTTTCTTGGTTGACACATTTAAAGAGATAGAGCTTAACATATCAAGCAAGTGCCCATGCATGAAAGAATTTTATAAATTGAGAAGATTCAGCAGCATAATAGGGGACCTCCACCAAACCGGAGGTCTTCCAGGTCATTGGAACCAATTAAGATGGTGGAACAACCATACCCATGCTTTCGTAGAGTTTTTAATGCTTTCCATGCTAAATAAACTTGTGCCATATATTGGGAACATATAAGAGAAAATGATTCAAGTTTCCCAAACAAATGCAACATCATGTTAGGAAAAGAGGATTTTTTCAATGGAAAAGACCAACAATTTATGGTGAATACAACAGAAAGTGATAGAGCAACACAACAATTTGGTGAAATGCCTACACAAGAAGAGATATACTAGATGTACGATAATAAGTACAAATGAAAAACCTACAATAGAAAAAAGACGAAGAATTCAAGCCAACTAGAATTATTAATTCCTATAGAAAGTGAAAATCAACCATAGGTCCCACTCACTAAGTGTTAAAGAAACTTTGATGCCTCCTTAGACAGATTTGAATATGATAAGTTGGGTAAACAATGTAAAGATGTCAGTTCCTTTAAAGGAATTTCTCAAGTTCCTAACAATCAAGAAATAGATTGGAGAGGCAATGAGTTTTGAAATGAGAGAAGGTCTTATCATGAATATGGAAGAAAGGGAATATGATTATATAATTTTATATACAATGACCGAAAAGAGGCCAATAATCCAACGAGCTAACCACAAACTATATGCTACAAAATCGTATGTTGGATTCTGGAGCATCCATGAATTTAATGACCCTTGAAATCATGAAGAAAATGGACTTAAGGACTGTTAGGCCATATATAAATATTTGTGCAATGGATTCTTTGGAAGTTATAGTCTATGCTTTCAACAAATATGTATAGGTACATTTGGTTGCACACCCAAATATTTTTTAGTGATTGATATATTGGTGATTGATGCGCCAGCTACCTCGGGTATGCTTCTATCAAGAATATGGGTGGTTGATCTAGGTGGAAGTGTTAATATGGATCTATATTATGCCAATATCCCCATGGTGAAAAAAAATTGTGACTCTACATTGGGAACAACTAATAAGGAACCATATTAAAGACCTAAGGAATTGGGGAACACAATTGGAATGTTTTAGTGACAATTTTAGTCTATACACAATGCTAACATCAAGTGAGTCCTATAAAAAAGACCTTGACCAAATATGGAAGATTAATTTCAACATATCAAGCTCGAGGATAAGTAATGATGCATATATTGTATTCACTTCACTTGAAGTCGGAATATCATGTTATTATTTTTTGTAGAGTTTAAAGAAACTAACAATATAGTTGAGTATGAAGCTCTTTTGCTTGGTTTAAATTTGGGTAAAGAATTTTGTCTTAAGGTTTTAAATATTTTTGGCAATTCTGACTTAATTGTTTTCCAAGTAAAATGATAGTTTTCCTATAAAAATAAAGAATTGAAGAGATAGAGGTAGGAAGTATCATATGCCATGGAAGCATTCAAGGCTTTATCTATGGAATCCCATTCAAGGTCTGCCAATAGCAAAGTAGATGCAATGGAAATTTCAACATCTACTTTATAGACATATTAAGAATTGATGGAGGGTGGAAAGATATAGATAATATACAGACCACCCATTCCAAATAACAATATTCATTGGCAGGTGTTCGAGAATAATGAATAGATTATTAGATTTATGAAAAAGTCACAAAAATTTTTAGAAAATGAAGTTGATTGGACATAAGAGGATGTTGTTGTGTAGCTTAAAGAAAATAAAATTCATATAGGATTAGTCCTCCTTGAGTATCTTTTCAGTAGAGATGACATATACAAGGGAAGGATAAAAATTTCCAAACCAAATGATGACATGGAAATCATTGTTGAATCTCAAGAAGATCCAATGATAATTAAATTTGGAACAGTTAATACAAATGAAGAAAGAAATCTCATTGAAAACCTTATCAAAGACTTCAGGGATTTTTTTGTATGGTCTTATCATGACTTAAAATATTACAGGGAATATGTCATCCAACATGCCATTTTTTTAAAGGATGATGTCAAACCTTTTTTCCAAAAAATGAGAAAAGATTAATTCAAAATTGATTCCTCTTATGAAAAAGGAGTTAGATAAAATACTTGATGTAGGGATCATTGTACCATCAAGGTATTCCTCGTGCTTGTAAAACTTTGTTGTAGTAAGGAATAAATCAAGAGAGATCATGTTATGTATGAATTTTCTAAATTTGAATGTTTCATCCATTAAGAACAACTATCCACTCCCTAACATGGATATGCTCTTGCAAATAATCATAGGTTCGGAGATTTTGTCTTTTCTAGATGGCTTTTCAAGATGCAACCAAGTGTTAGTGAAATGAATATGACAGACATAAAATGGAACTTATCACACCTTGAGGTACTTATGAATATAAAAGGATGATTTTTAGGTTGGTTGATGTGAGTGCAACCTTTTAGAGAGCAATGGGTTATGCTTCCAAGGACCTCTTGGGAAATATTATTGAGATCTATTAAGATGACCTCATAGTGTATTCAAAGAAGATGTCTTCTCACATCATGCATCTCAGGTAGATATTTGAAAGGTGTTAGTAATATAATGTCTTTCTCAATCCAAAGAAGACAATACCTAGTGTTATATAAGGAAAGATATTAAGGCACATAGTTTCTAAATAAAAAGTAAGGGTGGACCCAAAAATAATCAAAGGGATCAAAGAGATCACTCCACCTAGATGTCAGAAGGCACTCAAATATTTTTTTGACAAGATAAACTGCATAAGAAGATTCATCCCAAATTTTTGGTATCACAAAGCCTCTAATTAATAGGTTGATGCAAAGGGATGTTGATTACAAATGAGATGAAAGTATCAGGGAAAAATTCGAATATATCAAAGAAGTTATTGTAAAATATTCAGTATTGGTAAGTCCTAATTATCTAAATATTTCATAGTTTTTTATTTTTCTTCTAATGATACTATATAGGTATAGTTCTATGAAAGAATTAAAGGAGTGAAAATTAGCTTATATCCTTCATAAGTAAGATTCTTAGGGATGCAGATTTAAAATATGCCACCATGGAAAAGAAATATTACACCCCCGTCAAATAATTCAAGCATTTTAATATCTATATTGCCTACAACAAGGTGATTGTCTAGGTTCCACATCCAACAATTAAAGACATTTTATCTCAATATGATTTCTTGGGAACTAGAGGCATGTGTGTATCAAGGATACAGGAACATGACTTGGAAATTGATCCCTCCAAAATCATCAAAGACAAAGATCGAGCTCAATTGATGGCTAAAGGAAATGAAGTGGATCTTTATTTGAAGAATCATGTGATATGGTATTTGGATCAATGAAGAATTAGAAATGCATGATTGATACAGAGACACCATATACTATTTAAAGAACCTCAAATATCCCAGGGATCTTGTATATCACAAGAAGAGAGTGTTCATGCTCAAGGAATCCATGCACTGCTTCATAGAAAAAGGGCTTAGGTGGAAAAAATATAAATGGATTGATCCTAAGATTTGTCATATGGGAAGAAGCAAAGGTATTGATAGACGAATTTCATCAAGGATTGTGCAGTGGAAATCATTCAACTAAGACCACAACCCATAATATTTTGAGAAGAGGTTATTATTGACCTACTATCTATGTACATGTCCAAAAATATGCAAGAGAGTGCCAACCTTGTTAATTTTTCATGGTAAAGAAGAAATTAGCAGCACTTCCTCTTCAACTAGTTATTATAGAAGAACGCTTCCAACAATGGGGCCTAGATTTCATAGAAGAATTCAAACAATGGACACCAATGGATCCTCATAGCGATGGATTATTTCACCAAGTGGGTTGAGTCAATTACGAAAAAAAAGGACACTAATAAAGTTGACGTGGAATCCCTTAAGGAAACGATCATCATAAGATTCAATGTGCCAACAATATTACAACTAAAATTTCCAAAGTATTCAATTATGTAGATTTGTCACTACATTTTACTTTGATTATGGAATTTTTCTATCCCACTCTTCAAATTATTACCCATAAGGAAATGGTTTGGCCAAGTCTAGCAACAATAATCTTATGAATATTATCAAAAATATAGTTGGAGACAACAAGAAAAGTTGGGATAGGTAATTCAAATATTCCATTTGGGATGATAGAATAACAAAGAAGGATTCTACAGAACATATCCCACTTGAGTAGTAACATTATCAATTCACTTGAAGATATTAGTTTATAAATTCATGTAACAATACTCTTTAGATTCAAATGCCCTGCAAAATAGAATCAATCAGTTAGTGGAACTTGATGAAAGTATAATGTTCGCTTATGATTGCCTGTGATAGAGTCAAGAAAGAAAAAAGAAGCAATTTGACAAAAGGGATCACCAAAAAAATTTCCAAAAAAGTGACCTCATTCTACTTTGTAACAAAAGAGGCAAAAAGGCATCTATCATGGTAAATTTGAATGTTTATGATTAGGTCCTTATTTGGTTGATGAAGTTGTAGGTTACAATCTTAGCCATTTGGATGGTGAAAATTTTTCCTTTTCCATAAATAGGAAATCCTTAAAAGTATAGTTCCAAGGAATATTTAGTGCGTAATGGACATCCTTATATTATAGTAAGTTTTTTTGTCTTTTTCCCTTACCTTTCTTTATGTGATTTCATTTTACTTTATGTTGCAGTTTTCCTCTATTTTTCTAGATTAGAGGTCACTTTTCTTTTATGCATGGTTTATTAGTCATGTTAGGAAGGGATAAGTCAATTCAAGTGTATATCCCTCCTAGTATTTATTTTCCTTTTGTGAGAATTGATGCATGTCACAAGTTCTTGAATATTTTTGTGTTCCAAATCACTCTTGAGAAGAGCACATGTCCCATAGTTGGAGCCAGATGTTACCCCTCTTTCAGCAAGGGTTCCCCAAAATTTTTGATCATGCCATTTGTAAGCCTAGATGTGTGCATTTATAAGCCTGTAAGGCCATATGGGATGAAGTGGAAAATCTTAACCTAGTTTCCCCTTAGTGGACAGTCATGAATGGTATTCTTAGTTTCATATTCATGGTGCTTAGTTTTATGGCTTTGTTGATTGCCGCTTGGTGGGCAGTAACTCCCTACCTTGATGAAAATTATTATTTTTTAGGTTGGTATGCAAGCATCATGGAGGTGGATCTATTAGGACACATGGCTTAAAATAACGCAAATGTTATTATCCCTATAAAGGTGATCACACTATGTAAGGATAGAAACATCCATATTATTATTATTCTAACGCACCTATATTTTGTTCCCCACATTGACTGTCTCTCATATGTATGAACACCTCTTTGATCATGGCCATCATTATTCATGGTGGTCTAATAATTCACAATGCATTTGTGCTCCCCAAGATAATGTCTCATGTCCCCCAAGGTTATAAGGAGGTATGTTGCACTCTGTCAGTCAAGCCAAATCATCTCCAAGTTGAAACACTCAAAATTCCCTCATAAAAGTGCCTTTTCAAGCATTTTTTTCTCCACTTTAGAGAAGCCAACCTCTCTTGGGGAAACTGTGAGGGCTTAAAGGAGAAACATGGCACCTATTGTGAGAAAGAAAAGTGTTATTTCAAGTCAAGGATACTCTAATGAACAAGGAAAACTCATGAGAAATAAAAAAAAATCCTTAGAATGTCAATACTAGCAAGTTATGGACCAATTCAAGGGAATCATCCACCTTTTCCTAGTGGAACATATTTTAGTGGAACATCATCTTATTTTTAGAGTTTGAAGCATTGTAAAATCAAATTAACGTACTGACTTAGTCTAGGATCTTGTGAATGATAATCCAACCTTTCTTTAAGGCTTATTAGACATTTCCTAAGGATAAAAGGGGGAGATATGTTGAGAGCCTCATCTATAAATAAATAGCTCCTCCTCCTTCCCAAATTGTTGTGACTTGTTGAGATCAGTATTCCATGATGTAATTATTTTCATGAAGTTTTGGTGTTGACTTTGGAGATTCTATTTCTTGGCTATTCTAAATATTTTTCGAAAGCAAATTTGTGATTAGTTTGAGATTACTATAAGGATATGAAGATTGATCCACTTGAGGGGGAAATTTTGTAACTTGGAAGGAGATGCCTGGGGATTTTCTCTAACTTCTCCTTTGTTGGTGCGAGGAAAGGATTGAAACTCATTGTTGGGTCATACTTAAGGTTTCTCAAAAGGATTTGATTTTATTTCATTCCATAGTTGATCTTATGTTTGAAGTCCTTATGCTTGAGAGGGTTCCCTCATATTAGGGATTGGTTTCATATATTGTCTTGATTAAAAAAAGAGGTGATTTAAGTTATATGGTTCTACCTCTTTTCCCTAATCCATAGTCATTGCATAATCATGTTTGGATAATAAACTTAAGAGGGGCATTCCTCTTGACCCCAATAGTCCTGGTGCAGATAAGTTACTTAAGCCCTAATCCAACAACCCACCATTTTTACAAAATTCTTATCTTGTATTTCTTTATCATAGTATTGAAAAACGTTTAAAAATAGAAAAAAAAATCAAAAAATATAACTATAAAAAAAATACTTATGGAAAATATCTCATTTATTATATATCAAAAATTTGATGGATAACGCCCATGGGGCATAGAGAAAATGATGACAAGGTGTTTTGTTAAGGCACTCCATGGTGTAAAGGTCACCAATTCGAAACTCTATGGGCAAAAATCCAACCATGCTAAGGGTTGGTGTGGCGCAGGCTAGGTGTGATACCCAATTGATTTTGATAGCTTAGATGCCTCTGGATCATGGCTACTCAAGCCATAGGTTAGTCATTCCATTCATATTAGGACTCACATAAACTAGCAAACCAAAAAAAAAATTGATGGATAACATTTTTAAATCTAGACAATTTTCTTGAGATTTGCACCATATGGAGAATGTAAATATTTTTGTTCTAAAGGTTCTAACATCAATTTTATGGTTTTGAAGGTGTCTTCACAAGTCTAAAATTTATTTATAGCAATATCCTCAAATATTGGTGAGGCTCCTTGCTTAGGGTTTTGTGAAAGAGGTTGTTTCATACCCTTAAATTCCTAGTCACATTTATGAATTATTTCTACTGCATATCATCAATACTTAGAAGCATTTAAAGCTACCCCAAATGTTGCAATAAATTCTATCTTGACTATGGTTCATTCTATTTTTTACCCTTGGGGGACTAGACCCCAATTCATTCAATTTTGAATCTAATTGTTGTAAAATATTGTTTGCTTGTATATTATTCATTTATGAGTTGTGTTTTCACCTATATTCCATCCCCTTAAGCTCAAGAACGCAAGGATACATCATTCTAGTATGTTTAAACACTTTTGGGTTGCTTCAAAAACACTCCAAATCTGGTCTTTTTGTGTTTTCTAGTTGTTTTGAAGATTTGGAAGTGTATAATAGAAGCAATCTTGTCCAAATAAGGTTACAAATCAGGTGCAAATCAGGGAAAATTAATCTCACTTGGTATGTGTACTTTTCCCTCATTCTCAAGCATCAAACATAACCATTTATTAAGCATTTCGAGTGAGTCTTGTTTGTTGGTTTATATCTTTTGCAGTTGCGTATTATATATTAGACTTGGAAATTTGTTTCATTTAACATATAATATTCATCATGAATAACATTTCTAGGCAGTGCTCTCTTGATATTTTGTTATGAAACCAGCTCAATAAAAGATAGAAAAGATAGATCAACGCCTTAGAATTCAGCCTCTTCGAGGGGGCAACCTCCTTTACAATACATAAATGAACAATTCTTCAATGACACAAATGACAAAACCTCCTTTCTATATATATGAGTCTAAAGAGTCACAATATAACCAGCCGACCTAACAATAATAATATAAAGCCACAAAAATAACAATAGAGGGATTCTATGGGGCACAGTAATAACAATATGGGGGCAATAGGGGCACAACAATATTAATAAGGGGTATAACTACAATAGTAAAGGGGTAATCACTAGTATTATAGGGACCCAACATGCCCCTCTCCTTCAAAAAAGTGTTGTCCTCAACGCTTGAGTAGTTCTGGATACTTCTGTATAAAATTCTCATCCTCCCATGTGGAATCTTCAGCAGATAAGTTCTTCCACTTGATAAGATACTCTGAAATTGATCGATTTCGTAGCTGTCGAGTTCTTGTTTCTGTGACTGCTTCCAGTTCCAATATAATTTTTCCTTCCTCGTCAAGTTCTGGCAATATTGTTTGAACTGGGAGCTTGTCGCCTATAACTTTCTTTAAACATGAAACATGGAAAACTGGGTGCAATCGAGAAGCTGCAGGAAGCTCGAATTTGTATGCCATAGTACCAATCTTTTGCAACACCTTGTACGGACCATAATACTTTGGTGATAATTTATTATCCTTCTTAGCTTGCTTGAGGGACATTTGCTTATATGGTTGTAGCCGTAGGAATACCCAATCACCTACATCAAAACTTCTTTCACTGCGATGTTGATCTGCCTGTTGTTTCATTCTATTATGTGCCAACACGAGGTTATCCTTTAAGAGTTGGAGGACTTGTTGTTGATGTTCGATGTGATGTTCCACTGCCTGAACCTTAGAATTTTCTCTTAAATATGATGTGATGGATGGTGGTTGATACCCATAAAGTGCCATAAATGGGGTCATTTTTGTTGCTATATGGAAGGAAGTGTTATACCACCATTCAGCCAGAGGCAACCATTTGACCCATTGTGTCTGTTTATCAGATACAAAGCAACAAAGATATCCTTCCAAACATTTGTTTACTATCTCAGTTTTCCCATCAGATTGAGGATGATAAGATGAGCTATGAGCTAACTGAGTACCAAGACAAGAAAATAATTCTGTCCAAAAATTTCCAGTGAAAATGGGATCTCTGTCACTTACAATAATCTTTGGGTTTCCATGTAGCTTTTGAATTGTTTCCATAAATGCAGTAGAAACTGTACTGGCTTAAATGGATGTGATAATGCACAAAAGTGTGCATACTTGGTAAGTCTGTCAACTACCACCATGATGACACTCTTTCCCTCAGACTTGGGTAAACCTGTGATAAAATCCATTGAAACCTCCTCCCAACGTTGGCTTGGAATGGATAAAGGTTGTAATAGACCTGGTGTCTTAATTGTTTCAACTTTATTTTGTTGGCAAACCAAACATTCCGCCACAAACTTTTGAATATCTGATTTAAGTCCATCCCAAAAAAATTCCTTCTTAACCCTGTGGTAAGTTTTTAAAAATCCTGAGTGCCCTCCTAAGGGAGAAGTGTGCAATTCCATAAGAATATTTTGTTTTAGCTGGGAATTCTTACAGAGGTATAAGTGATCTTTGTACCATAACAAATCATTTTTCCAGCTAAATGTATCAGACATACTGGAATCTTGTTGTAACTTTCGAATAAGTGCCCACACTTCTTCGTCATTCTTCCATTCCTCCCTTGCTTCATTTATCCAATCTGGTTGGATAATAGAAATGGCGCACAACAATGCTTCTACATCCTCATCCTTTCTTGAGAGTGCATCTGCCACCACATTTTGCTTCCCTTTTTTGTAGATGATTTCAAAGTCATAACCCAACATCTTTGTGACCCACTTTTGTTGCTCTTCAGAGGATAATCTTTGTTCTAAAAAGTATTTAAGGCTATCATGATCCGTTTTTACCTTGAAGTGTCTTCCCATTAGGTAGGGTCACCATTTCTTAAGTGCATGGAGTATTGCCAACATTTCCTTCTCATAAATAGCTTTGCTTAAAAACTTTCCCTTGATTGGACGACTTTCAAAAGCAATGGGTCTTTCATCTTGCATTAGAACAGCACCAATTCCATTTCCTGAAGCATCACATTCCACAATAAAGGTTTTTGTGAAGTCCGGTGTAGCTAAGACCGGTGCTTGGCACATTGCCTCTTTAAGATGTTCAAAGGCCTTTGTTGCTTCCGGAGTCCATGAAAATGCATCTTTCTTCAATAATGTTGTTAGAGGTGCTGCTATTCTCCCATAATTCTTAACAAACTTGCGATAATACCCTGTCAACCCGAGAAATCCTCGCAAATGCTTTATGGATGTGGGAATTTTCCATTCCTTAATGGCTTTAATTTTGCTAGGGTCTACCTTAACTCCTTCATGAGATACAATATGACCCAGGTATTCCACCTCCTGGACTCCAAAGAAACATTTGGATCTTTTTGCATATAATTGTTTCTCCTCCAATAGTTGTAGCACCTTGTCAACATGTTCAACATGATCCTTCCAAGACTTGTTGTAGATTAGTATATCATCAAAAAATACTAACACAAATTTTCTAAGGAATGGTTTGAAAATTGAATTCATCAAACCTTGAAATGTTGAAGGTGCATTGGTAAGGCCAAAAGGCATGACCAAAAATTCATAATGACCCTCATGAGTTCTAAATGTTGTTTTTGGAATGTCTTCAGTCTTCATTCTGATTTGATGATATCCTGAACGAAGATCCAACTTGGTGAAGTAAATTGATCCATGCAATTCATCCAGTAATTCATCAATGACAGGAATGGGGAACTTATCTTTAATAGTGAGCTTGTTGAGCTCCCTATAATCTGGACACATGCGCCATGATCCATCCTTCTTGTGCACCAATACTACTGGAGCAGAGAAGAACTTTGACTCGGTTGAATTATACCAGCCTCTAGCATTTCTGCAACCATACGTTCAATTTCACTCTTTTGGACATAGGGATATCTGTACGGCCTGATGTTTGGAGGAACACTTCCTGGAATCAGATGAATAGCATGATCATGATCACGCATAGGTGGGAGACCTTTGGGAGTCTCAAATACCTTGGAATGATTGTCCAGGACTTTTTGGAGATCTGGAGAAATAGATGATTCCGATGTGGAAACATCTAGCGAACATAATTGTGCAATTACACCTCTTTGTTCCTTTTTTAGAAGCTTTGTCATACCATTAGAGCTGATTATCTTTCCTGGTTTCCCTGCAATACCCCTTAATTCAAATTCCTTTCCTTCCGTAGAAAATTTGATGAAAAGTTCTTGAAAATTAAAAGCTATTGTACCCAAGGATTGTAGCCATTGGACTCCTAGTACAACATCAGCACCTCCCATTGGAATGGAAAGCATTGGGCTAGTCAATACATATTCTCCCATGGATAGCTTGATATTATGGCACCTTCCAGAACAATTTATTGTTCCTCCATTTGCAATCATCACTTGACACTCTGGTGCTGGATATAGGAAGCAATTCAATTCTTTTGCTACCTTACAATGAATAAAATTGTGGGTGCTTCCTGAATCAATCAACACTATTACCTTTTTCTTCTTGATTTGTCCTTCTATCTTGATGGTTTGAGGAGTGGTAATTCCCGCCAATGCATTACAAGATATGGTCGGATTTATTTGTTCTTCATCTAGGCTTTGTTCCTGGAGTATATCCTCTTCTTTTGACCTTTCTTGCTCCTTTCTTCTTCCTCTTCACAATCTATGTAGAATAATTTCTTCTCAGCACACTTATGACCTTTAGTGTATTTGCTATCACAATTGTAACAAAGCCCTTTTGCTCTTTTTTCTTCCAATTGTTGTGGTGTCAACCTTATAGGTTGTGGAAGACTAGGGGCAACAACACTTCCTTCTTTATAGTTGTGAGTGGTATGCTTCCTAGTTGCCATAATTTTGCTTTCCATTTTTCTTGCTAACCTGAATGCCTTCTCTAATGAATCAGGTTCCCAAAGGCGAACATCATGTTGGATATTATCCTTTAAAGACCCTATGAACACATCAATCCTATGCTCCTCTGGAATATCTTTTACCCTTATGTTCAATTTTTGAAACTCCTCAATGTGCTCCATTATTGAACCCTTTTGTTTGAGACTTATCAATTGGCTAAAAAAAGTGTTGCTTTTTGTATCCTCATAATGTGCTATCAATTCTTCCGTAAAAATTTCCCAAGTGATAAATTGTTTATGAGAGCAAAGCCATTGATACCATACAAACTGATTTGGTTCCAAATATAAAGTTTCCATACGTACCTTTTGTGTGTTTTGCACATTATTGAGATAAAAAAATTGCTCCATCTGTAATATCCATGTTGCAGGATCCTTGCCATCAAACTTTCTCATATCGATTTTTGGAATATGGTGGGTCTTTGATCCAACATTAGAGTCTATGGAATCATGATTAACATTTCTTTTGTTTGCATCATGAGTTTCCTTTACAACCTTTTCACCATTAGTAAGTATTTCTTGTAGAAAATTTGTCAAAACTGTCTTCAAATCTGCCATGTCTGTCTTCAAATCTACCATTTCTCTCTTCAAATCTGTCTTCGAATCATCCATCTTAGCTTCCATGCCCTTTATATTAGATTCCACGCCATTTATCTTAGATTCCACGCCATTTATCTTAGCTTTTGTTAGCTTTTGTGAGCGTGACATTTGTTGCACTTGTTCTTGTAATTTTGATATATCATGTAGCATTTCTTCCTCTTCTTCATGAGTCATGCTAGAGCTTTCAGGTTCCTTACTAGGTGTTTGCATTTTCTTTCCTCGAGGCATCAGTTACCAATAATAATGCTTTACTATGCCCTTTGAATTCCTTCAAACCAAGCTTACGCAAAAATTTAAAAAAAAAACTACACACCTTTTTTCACTTCGTAGAAGCCTGATATTGAATCTGATGTATCTCCGTAATTTTAGATCATCCAGTTCTAAAATTATGACTTGTAGTAGCCTTCTGTGTCCTCTTTCCAATGCCACCAGTCTGATCCAAATTGGATTCTCCAAGGAAGAGTTATGCAAAATATCCCACAGTGACCTGCTTATAGACTAGTTCAGTAGAGCCAACTTGTACGACGTGCCACGAATCACTGTTTCAACCTTTGGCTCTAAAAAAATATATACAAGAAACTATAGTCCGTCCTCTTTCTGTACCTTCTTATGAAATTTCAATCCGATGCTCAGAAAGAAAGTTATGACGATTTTCCCCATGTCACCTGTTTGGAATGTAATTCAGGAGTTTGCAAGAAGACCAACTTCCTCAGATCATATCTCTGCAAATATATCGCGAAAAGTTCTGAAATTCGGACCCGAGATTAAGCACGATGTCTTCTCAAATGGGTTTTTTTTAGCTTCTGAAACATCGCAAAAAAAAAAAAAAAAAAAAAAAAAAAAAAAAAAAATAATAATAATAATTTAAAATTCCACGATGACCTATTGGGAGCAGCGAAACCCTAGAATCCAAGGCTCTGATACCAAATGTTATGAAACCAGCTCAAGAAAAGATAGAAAAGATAGATCAATACCTTAGAATTCAGCCTCTTCTAGGGGGAAATCTCCTTTACATTACATAAATGAACAATTCTTCGATGATACAAATGACAAGGCCTAATGATGTTAGGGTTAAGTGAAGTAAGGTCCAAGAGGGCAGTAAGTCATGTTCCGTATCGTGGGCAAGAGGTATTACACTTTGAAACAAAAATACATCACAGATATATAGTGCATATGAGATCCAACAGATTCTAAGATAGAAGAATACTATTGAGAAAATCTCTCAACGGACTCCAACAACCAACAAATCAAAACTATGAATATATTATTGTAAGTTTTAATTCTAAGTCCCTCCCTTAATGCTTACATTACAAATTTAATATTACAAAGATTAATACAAGAATCACAAATTACAGTTCACATATAAGTCACATATGTCTGATATGGTCTTCACTGGCACTTCTACCCACTCTGAAATATCATTGACCACGCTCTTTCTCCACCACAATCTTCAAGCTTCCCACTTGACTCATTTAATGTATAATTGTCTCTTACCATCATTGAAAATTGTAGAATTGACGCCTCTTGACCTCCCAAATGACAATCTCGATACTAAACTACTCTATGGACGAAATTCCATTTATCAAAATGCAATGAACTACACTTTTGACAAATATATAGATAATTTTTTTGGTATTGAGTGTATTCAGTAATCAATTAAATGAGTTGACATTTCTAACACACGAGGATCTCATAAAAATAACCTGCAACTGATGCTCTCTTGAATCCTAAAACACAACAAGACCCATCTGTGAAAATTCCAAACTAGAATCCTACTGGAGCAACTAGAAATTATTCTCCTAATTGTTAATTCTATTTGAAACTTTATTTGAAGTTTTCTATGGAAAACACTGAATAAATATCACTCTACACAAATAAAACTGCGGAAGAATAAAATGTTGGAAAAAATTCTAGCACACATACATAAAAAATAACACAATTATTTTTGGACAAAAGACCCTGGAAAAACCCAACTTGGGAAAATAGGCGCAACAGTGAGGGTTTTTATTATTATGCAGCAGTGAAAATTTGAGTACAATTTGGATGCCTGAAACTGGAAATCCATAGCAAGAAACACTGGGAAAAATACTAAAGGGAATTTCCCTTCTCCCACAGGCAATATCTACCATGAACTGCCTTTACAAAACTAGTTGTCCAAACCCTAGTGTGAGCCCTTCTGCGTTGCCTCTGCACTGTCTCCCACACGTGTGGCTCAAAATTACCTCTGATGAAGTTTTTTTTCCTCCAGCTATTGAGGAAATCGTCTCTCTGTCCTTATGGAACCTCTGCCTAGCCTCTGGAACTGAGAACAATTTTTCTAACCAAAAAATCGATCTACCTTGTTGAAGCTACTACATAGAGCCTCTGTGCTGCCTCTTAGGGATAACTTGGACCTCTTGTTGTTGCCTCTTCGAATTTGAAATATTTCCTCCAGACTCACTGTCTTTGACCCTCAATCACTTCTTTGATCTCTAGCTCTCCCTCCAACAACTGAGAGTTGCTACTCTAGAAATTGATCTTCCAACAAATCAAACTTCTCAATTGTCTTCTACATCACCACATCAACCTCCTCTTATAATCCTTTGTTTGAGCACCAACGGACAATATTAAAACATAATCTATGGCTAGGATCATCTTTGGATCGATCCATGTGAGTTTCTAGATTATTCTCTCCTTGACTTGATTAATATTAATTAATTAACCATATTCCCTAAGTTTAGACTTCAGAAATATTTAAAAATTGGTTAATAAACCAATTAAGTCATTTCTAGGCATAATTTCCAAAACGATTTTTGGGTTTTGGAGATCTCATGTATTCTAGCCTCTCCACAAAATTTCAAGGCTAGAAAACATTTGATGCTATAGAAAATAACACTCCATATTAGCAAGGAATGTGTTCTAGTGCTACTACACACCATGTAGCAGTACCCTGTTTCTGCATCACCTCATGTCACGTTGTTGATGTTTGGCCATACTTCCCACCAACCACTGCACAACTCTAATATACATTGCATCTGTGTTGTTGCAGACACTGACATATTGTTTTCAACACTTCAATTTCACTACAACTCCATCTCATATATTGTTGCAACTAAAAAGCATCCAAAATATTGAATCAATTGTGATTAGTATAATGCATCTGTCACCCGAGTCTCTGACTGCTACTAGTATCTGCACTTTCCACTAAAGACTATGCGTTGTTGTTGACTCTGCACTGTGCCAACTTCATTGCTGCCAACTCTACATTATGCTCCCCAACATCTAACTGCTACTATTCTTTGCAACTATCACTCTGGCATCTGACTGCATCAACTATCATTGATCCATCCTGCTACTGAATATTTTGGGCACCCATAGCAAGGTATTGATCCATGATGTGGACTCCTCAAGGATCCTTCCCATCTGTAACGCTCAAGGGCTACAGCACCAAGTCACCCCACCACACTCCTGGAGATATATCAACAAACATAGCAAAGTCTTCCTCCATCCTGGATGAGATCCTATTGATATCTGTTGAAGCTTCCTATTGGTCCTACTTCTCCTCCATTTCCTTCTTCCTAAGATGACACTACGTACTGTCGTGACCAAGTTCACCACATATGAAGCACTTGACCTTTTACTGGTCATTATTCTTCTTTCTCTTCTCCCCTTATACCCAACTGGGACCCTTTGATGTGAGGGCCACATTCTCCTCCTCCTTCACCTACTTTTTTCCTCTATTGTTGCCACTGATGGAGCTCTTTAGAAGTGATCACATCAATTCCTCTTGCTACAAGTCATCCCACATCCAGTCCCAGCCTAGTAATTTGTCTCTGCACAATATTATTTGGACAAAGACCTTCTAGTCCTCAGATACACTATTGAGTGCCAATCTCACAAGATCTGAGGGTTGAGGCATTTCCCCAACAACTGAAAATTGGTGTCATACCTCTTGAATCCTAGGGAGGAAGTGGTCTATGCCTTCCCCCTTCTACATCCGGATGAACCTAAAATTCTTCTCAAGGTACATCTTCCGCTGCTTGGAACTACCCTAATACAACGTGGCAAGAGCATCCCACATATGCTTGGAAGTATCTTTTCTAACTATATGTGAAATAGCATGATCTCAAACTTCGTCTAGAATCAACCGCTTCGCCCATGGCATTCCTTTCTATACTATTTTCACCTGATCTGCATCCATGGGAATTGCTACCACTGCATCAATATAGGCTTTCATTCCATATTCATCTAGAAGTAATAACATCCTTGCCTTCCAGTTGACATAGTTGGAAGATCCATCCAACATGTCCTAATAACAGAGCCCAGCAGTGGCCATCTCAATGAACTTTCAAAGACTTCCTCTTTATTTCTTCTTAGCTGCTAATATGCTATTCACACTCCCTTCTAGAGTGAGAAGATCTACTCACAATGACTCTTGATTTGCAAAGAAAAAAAAATCAAACTTCTTAAGACTAGAAGTTCCCTGAGGAAAATTTTCCCTTTGTGTGTGCTCTTCTCTCTTCCACCCCGATGTTAGCTCTGCTCTAGTGAACTGCTACAAAACCACTGCATGCATCTAGAGATCTGCTTAATGAAAAGATATGAGTTGCTCTCTCTACCTCTAGAATCACTCGATCTAGTAGATCAAATTTTTCTGCCCCTCGCACAGAAAAATCGAACCTCCACAAATAACTCAGCCTCCTGGAAGAAGGACTGCACTGCCCTTAGGAATTTCGGCCTGCTACCCATAATGAGAAACAAAATTACTTCTCTCTTTGCCTCTGAGCTCTCCAGTTGATCATTTGTACTCTGATACCATGTGAAAATTCCAAAATGGAATCCTATTGCAGCAACTGGAAATTATTCTCCTTATTGTTTGTAAGATCCCTGGTTAAAAACTCATGTAAAAAAATATAATACCGCGGATGATGGGACATGTATTCCAAGCTGAATGGTGGGCAGGACATCCTAGTGGGTGTTCATTTGGTTGTTTATGGCTAAGAAAATTGGAAAAGGCAATGGTTAAGGCATTAAAGAGGCAAAATGGCATTTTTGGCACAATTATTTATGAAAATAATGGAAAATAGGAGAAAAGGAGGTGAAAGGTCACAAGATGCATGTGAGGAGGAAAATAAAGGAAAATCTTGGAAAATGAAGAAAATAGAGGCCTCATTCATAAAAAGGATTCTGAGGATCAGTGGGCAAGTTTTGTCATTGTAACCTTTTGTTAATTCAATTTTTGAGCTCTCTCATACTCTTGGAGACTTAGAGTTTTCTTGGAGCACTATTGGAGGATGTGGCATACTTGGATTATGGGAGCAAGGAGCAAGAATGTGGCATACTTGGATTATGATTTCTTCACTAGTTTTGGCATGCATGGCACATGCATGTGGTTTCTTGGTCATGATCTGTCACTGGCATGGAGGATTGCCTGGATTGATAGTGGATTTTCCAAGCCTTTCCATTTCCTATATATCCATGGTGATTGTGGGTTTATTTCCATTGTTTTTCTTTGGTTGGTTCTCATGTTTCCTTATCTTGGGTTGAGTTATTAGTTTCTAGAGCCTTGGTTGGAAAAACACTCTAGAGCCCTTGGTGGGTTGAGTTACTAGTCCTGGAGCCTTGGTTGGACAAACGCTCTAGAGATCAGTGACAGTTGTGGGTTGAGTTACTATCATGGAGCCTTGGTTGGAACAAACGTTCTGGAGCCCTAGATGGATAGGATGGAGACCAATCTGGTGATGGTTTTGGTGATGTCTGATTGTGAGGTGGAATCACTATTTGATGGGTTGATGTGGATGGCGTATGGAAGCCTTGGATGAGTTTTGATTGATGTGTTCTATGAGATCCCACATTCATGCATGGAATATGGCATGGGAGTGAATGGTTGAAGAGATATTTGGCTCAACCATTCTATGGTCGGGTGGAACGTGATAGGCCCATCTCTAGTTGGTCCATTATATTCATTAATGAGAAATCCATTCCCTTAATTTTCATGTGTAAAGGTAATGATGTATTTATGGATTTGATGGTTGATATGTTTATTGTATTTATGTTCCTATTATGTTGGTTATATGCACATTTTATGACAACAATTATGTATGTAACTCAGCATGTTTTTACTCTTATGTGAATGGACAATGCTCCTATGACCTAATAGATGATAATGCAACAAATGGCATGAGGGAACAATGGTTCATAGCGATTCTTAGATAAGTATGAGATCCCTACACTTAATTATGTTGTTTACACCTGTAGATTACATGTCGATGATATGTTTGAAGAAATGCCTGTCATGGCTAGTAGGGGTTCAGTCAAGGTCTTGAGAAAGTATTTGCTTTAGTGCTTTCATTTCCAGGTTAGTTTACTAATTTGAAGAGATAGATCAGTTTTGGGCAGTGTCCTAGGCTTTGAGCATGAGAAAGTGGTTTAAATATCGGGGTCACTGGCACAACACTGACAATTTTGGTCCATAGTTGCTAGCAGGCAATCCTGTGAAAGTGACTTTAGGTTGTTGATCGCTCCCTTGCCCATAGCATGAGAGTGACTATGACCTAAGATACCTAAAACAACAATGGGACCCAGGAATAGGGTGTCTAAGTGGCTAACTTGTCTTCTAAGGGTTATGTTGATGATGTTGAATGTTTTTATGGTGTGTTTCTGTCGGTTCCACTTCCTTAATGTGACTTAGGAGGTTAAATCATACCATAGTGGCCTCTTGCCACATGTTTACCCCGGCGGGTCGATTTCTTGGGTAGATGAGGGAGGAGGGTGTTACAGAGTGGTATCAGAGCATTGTTGTGCTCTCCTTGGGTTGTGTGTTGATCATGCTTTCATGTTGGTTGCATATGTGTTACTTAGTCATGTATTCCATGTGATTATTGCATTTGAAAGGTGTTGATTATGGTTGTAGGGATGTTGTGATGTGAAGGTTGAAGGTGTTGTCATGGAGTATGTCTTCATGTGTATATGGTTGATTATGCATTGTTATGCACATCAGTGATCACATATTATCAAGTGTATGTGAGGTGGTTTTTGTTGTCATGCATGAGGTCATGGTTTGTGTAGTTGTTATGGTCATGCATTGATGATTGAACTCAAAATAGAATGGTGTGTATATGGTTTTGTACTCATGTGTTATATGTCTATATGCAGTTGTTATGCATGTATGGTCTTGATTATAGTTATGCATGAATAGTAGGTCAAACATGCATTGTGAAGTCATGGTATGCAATTTAGGTCATCATGATGTTTTTGGTTGTTATGATGATAATGTGTTGGCCGAGATAGAGCAGGAGAAGCATATCATCATAATGGGGTTGCAGCATTAGACTTTGGGGTAAGAGAAAATCGTCATATAGGTATTGTATGTTTGGCATATAGGTATGTAAGTTAAGGATTGTTATATGCATTAGGTTTATATACATTAGGTTTACGTACATGTTTTTGATGCTATGGTTACATATATGATAGACGATAGTTGATTAGTATAGTCACATGCACATGTGTTAGATAGTCAAGAATGATAGTAACGTGTGGTTGTAAGCATTGCTATTGTGGGTTAGGATAGATAACTTGATGATCATGTTATATGTTGTTGATGAGTATGTTAAAGGTTAACTTTTTGTTGTTATATGATAGTTAGCTTGACGATTAGGTTTTATTTTGTTGATGAGCACAATATATAGCTTATTATTGTTATATGCTATTAACTTGATGATTAGGGTTATTCATTGAGATCTTGATGTTGTAATTTAGATTAGTCATATGTGTGATGGTTGTGTTAATTGCATTGAAGATCTTGATGTTATATGGATTGCGTTAACCTGGTTTGACCTATGTAGATGGTTATGGTCACGATATTCAGGTATGAGCGGGCATATTTGTGATGACTTTGCACACGTGGTTGTTATGCATGAACAATAAATTCTTATAAGTTTATGATGTGAACATGTTAGTTAGTTAGTGTTATTGATATCGTGATCTCATTTATGTTTGAGTTGACATGTTGTAAAGTTATATTTTGCTAACTAGATTGATTGTGCAGACAAGATAGCCTCCCCTGAGATACATTAAGTTGGCTGAATGTTTTAGCGCTTGAAATTTCACCTCAGGCTGAGAAAGGTAAACCTCAAGGCAACATCAAACCACTTAGCCTCGTAGCTAGCCCTACGGGGCAGGAGAGGGCTCTCTCCGGTCTATCTCGATAAAGATCTTCAATGGGCGAGATAACCAATAGGGTAACACTGATTTTAGGCTAGTAAAATGATCAAAAGGGTTGATTTTGGATTTTTAGGGTTTTTGGTGGAAAATTGGGGAAATGGCAATTTTAGGTGCGGGGATTGGACACAGTTTTCGCAGGGGGTTCTTTGGGGCGAGGTAGGAAACAGTATTGATGCCTTTAATAGAGATGGATGGATGAGAATGACCGGTGAGGAGTTAAATAGAGCAATCAATAACCTTGAATTCCCTTTAAACAGTCGAAAACATTGATATTAAACAAACTTAAAAGCAGAGCATGACAGTCATGAGTTCTACTTTAACACTTCATTTGCCTAATGTGCAGAAGGAAAAGTAAGGAAATGATTCACATAACACACTTACAAGTACAAAGAGAAACACACCATCAATACATGTGACCACAAGAATCCCAAAAAGGACTGCAAAACCCTGGTCTTCCTTTGCCAAAAATTGCAGAGATACAGTGAGTAATACAATAAGAGCTTCTCCCTCAAGAGTCCAACCTCTCCAACCATGAAAATGATTGAGAAAATAAATAATATAGGCAAGCTAACACCTTTCCTTGCCTCTATGGGTCGAGCTCATCCTTTTAGGAGCTGTTTCAACCAATTCTAAACTGAGCACTAAAATCTAGGCAGTCAAAACAACTTGCCTCTATAAGCTAGGAAACCAATTCATTCATTAAATGTTTGCTATTTCATGAATGAATCTTCTAGAATAGGTAAATAAGTGCCTAAACATGATAAAATTACATAATTTACAACAAGGAGGATGAAAATCAACTCCCAAAAAGTCAAATCCAGTCAAACTGCGTTTTTGCTGAGCTGTAGGTTGATTTCCTGAGCAATTTGCCTGACGGGTCGCGCGCCAAATCCTAACGGGTCACGCGCCTTTGAGAGCACTCTTGGGGCACTTCAAGGTGTTCAAATGGGGCACGAGTAGGCTTGTTGGAAAGGTATGTGAGTCTACTTTCCAACCCAATTAGAATTTCTGAATTTGGTTGTCATTTGCCCCTCCAAAATTGCAATCTCCCAAGACTACTTTCTGTGTATCAAAAATGTGGCAGAAAGTCATTTTTTGCTTGTTTTTTAACTTTCAGGAGGCCCAAAACTTCATAAAATCTCTTGGCAATGGGTGAGCATGTGTAAATTTTCATGCCAAATCTAGAAATGCTGAGTTTTTTGAAAATAGAGTTGCCAAGTGAAAGGGTCGCGCGGCGGGTGAGACCCGTTAAGCGGAAAAACCTGTTTTTGGCACAAAAAATTCACAATTGACAAACTTTTCTCCAAATTTCTTGAAATTTGGGCTGGGAGTCCCCAATCAAGTACCATGCTCAGTCAAAGAGGCTTTGGCCAAAATTTGGAGTGGATCGGGCCTTTTCCGTCATTTTAGTGCCTTGGCCAACCTCCTTGGATCCGGCGATTGTAATTTTGACATTTCTCTAAAACCATGACACCTGTGCAAAAAGTGAAGGAGGCTTTTCTTCTTTGGCATGTTATGGACAAAAAAATATCTCAGTTTTCCAAACTTCATCTTTGATTGCTCTGAAACGGCTTTTGAGTGAGACTGATCCTGATGTGTGAAGCAAGGGATTTTGCCGAAATGAAGCGAAATGAAGGGGATAAGAGGCTTCTAAATTCTTGGGGAAATTTTTGGGATTGGGGAGGGATGTTAGGAAGCAGGGGAAAGTGGAATCTCAGAGATTGAGCGAGGGGAAGGGGTCCAAAAGGGAAAAACACAGGCCAAACCTAGAAAATTTCCAGGTTGTAGCTAGAAACTAGGGTTTGTGCAAAAATGAGGAATTTGGGGGATCTCAGTGATGGAAAGCATTTGGTAAGGTACTTTAAGGATAGGGGAAGGTGTATGAACATCAGGATACAAGTTTTGCTAATGATTTGACCATCCAAGAGAAATTGGCTTTCAAAACCCTAGGAGAGGGAAATGACCTTGCCTAGGTGCAACTGAAGCATGAACAAGGTGTAAAATGACTCATTAGACACTGACATGATAATGAAAACCCTATGAATGATGATAAAATCAGCTGAATGGTGACATGGACCAACATTTGGACAACTTTAGAAGGAGTGAAAGCAAACCCTAGACCTAATGCCTAGTGACCAAATTTTGCTTGAAGACTCACTGAAATGACAAAATTTGACCTTGACACTCTGAGACCACTTTGTAAGAGCATATTTGATCACTGGAGGAAGGCTGGAAAGACTGAAACTAACATTGGCTCCAATGGGGATGGTAGCTCCTTGGAGGTGCCAAGAACCTTAGACCTCTGGGAGAGCAGACCAGTGATTTCAACCGTTGGGGTGATGGAGTCATTATTTCCACCTTTGACACAAAACCTTGAGACATTTATTGAATGAAAACTTGACTGAAACTTAACTGAAGCTTGACTCAAACTGACTCGATGGCAAAATGAAATATCTTGAAAAACTCACTCAACAGACCAAACACAAATGACTCATGACTGACTTAAATCAAGACTTTTCAAAGCTTTTTGAAGGGCAGCAGTCCATCAAGATTTGAAATCATGATGACAACCACCTGTGTTTCTTACAAGACAATATACATCAAACTATATCAAAATGCCAATGCAACCAATCAAGTAGATGCCTTCTTGACTGATTCTTCCTATCAGAACTTCTGGTCAACAGTACAAACCTATCACTGGGCATCCAAAAACATAGTTGACCATATTCTCCTTCATCACTGAATACTGCAATAATCACCTTCACTGTTGACTGCAACAGGGCTGCCATTGGATCTTGAAAAACATGAAGTTTTGCCACTGCCACCTCCTGCTGAAAGATCAAGGTGTCCTTTGTTTCAAATTCTGATCTACCTTCATCATGTGCTTCGGTGAAAGTATGCTCATGGGCTTCAAAAAACTCTGAACAAATGGATGAGCAGATCTCCTCTTGAAACAACATTTCAAAACATGAGACATATGAGGAAGAATCTGAAATGGAATCCTGAATGGTCTGATCTTTTGTAGTTTGAATATATGGTAAGTCATCCTCATATGATATGATAGTCAGATTCTCATTACATTCATCAATCATGAGAAAATAAATTTCAGATGTTTCGTGAAACCCAACACTAAGATTTCTATCAGCTATCATAGATTCATCCAGAGAAACCTTTTCACTTACTTGAACGAAGATCTTGTCTTGTTTTTCACAGAGGCAATGAACTACCTCCTCATGAAGATCTAGTGCTGGTGAGATGAGAGCATTTAGGTCTGCTACTCCATTTTCTTCATTTGAGGCAGCTGCGACAATACAACTCTCTTTTATGAGATCCGGAACAACATGTTTTGCCTCATCACAATTTATCTCCCGATCTGATTTATCATCATCACTTTCTGAGATTGGAACATTACTTTCTTGCGTTACCTGCATGCTGTCTTCTTCTATGGACAGATCTGAAACAACATTTGCTCTTTCCTCATTTTCAACCATATGGAAATCTTCAGCCTGCTGATCTTGACAAGTATCCTCTAAGATTTCTGTGTGCTGCTGAAATGGATTCTCATACAGAGCCTCCATAATCTCAATGTCCATAAAATTATCATCTTCATAATATTTCTCAAGGCTTTCAATAAAAGTAGAAGCATGTTTGCAACAGTCATGAACCAAATTTAATGATGGATAAGATGCTTGATATCTTTCAATGAACATAGCATGAAAATCCTTTAAACAGTAAATACAAGCAGGCGGCAAACTTTCATACCATGATTGGGCTTTACCTTCCATAGTGGCCAAGAATATCTTCATCAAGCAATCTTCAGGAAAATCCACTTTCAATTTGCGAATATGCATATGAAATCGAACTAGATGTAGAGCAGCATCCTTCTTACCATCATCATTAAATATAGGCAGATTCTTTGACCAATCTACCTTTGGAATTTTATTTGGAAAACCAGGGATGTGATCTCGGCTCAAGGGAGCATATCTTCTTGCAATCCGATCCATCTTGAAAATCTCAAAGCTACTGATCTTCCTGCAGTGAAGTCACCATGAAGCATAGGTTGTTGGATTCTTCAGTGAAAAGAGTCGCCAGGTGAATGATTTCAGCCTTGTCAGTGTCTGATCGTTGTCCACTATCAACAATCAGATCTGAACTCGATACATGTACTGGGGTAAAATGAAAATGAAGTGTTGTATTCACAAGCTCACGGAGATTGACTGAAGTAGCGTTTATCTACTTCCGCTTATGCAAAGCAAAAGCGTTTCGAAGGCTACCTGGCATAACTTCAGGCTCCGTCTAAGACTTATGAGACAAACACATCAACCCACAAACAAGTTTGTTCTCCCTAGTATGGTCGCCAGTATGTTAGCGCTTGAAATTTCACCTCAGGCTGAGAAAGGTAAACCTCAAGGCAACATCAAACCACTTAGCCTCGTAGCTAGCCCTACGGGGCAGGAGAGGGCTCTCTCCGGTCTATCTCGATAAAGATCTTCAATGGGCGAGATAACCAATAGGGTAACACTGATTTTAGGCTAGTAAACTGATCAAAAGGGTTGATTTGGGATTTTTAGGGTTTTTGGTGGAAAATTGGGGAAATGGCAATTTTAGGTGCGGGGATTGGACACAATTTTCGCAGGGGGTTCTTTGGGGCGAGGTAGGAAACAGTATTGATGCCTTTAATAGAGATGGATGGATGAGAATGACCGGTGAGGAGTTAAACAGAGCAAGAAATAACCTTGAATTCCCTTTAAACAGTCGAAAACATTGATATTAAGCAAACTTAAAAGCAGAGCATGACAGTCATGAGTTCTACTTTAACACTTCATTTTCCTAATGTGCAGAAGGAAAAGTAAGGAAATGATTCACATAACACACTTACAAGTACAAAGAGAAACACACCATCAATACATGTGACCACAAGAATCCCAAAAAGGATTGCAAAACCTTGGTCTTCCTTTTCCAAAAATTGCAGAGATACAGTGAGTAATACAATAAGAGCTTCTCCCTCAAGAGTCCAACCTCTCCAACCATGAAAATGATTGAGAAAATAAATAATATAGGCAAGCTAACACCTTTCCTTGCCTCTATGGGTCGAGCTCATCCTTCTAGGAGCTGTTTCAACCAATTCTAAACTGAGCACTAAAATCTAGGCAGTCAAAACAACTTGCCTCTATAAGCTAGGAAACCAATTCATTCATTAAATGTTTGCTATTTCATGAATGAATCTTCTAGAATAGGTAAATAAGTGCCTAAACATCATAAAATTACATCATTTACAACAAGGAGGATGAAAATCAACTCCCAAAAAGTCAAATCCAGTCAAACTGCGTTTTTGCTGAGCTGTAGGTTGATTTCCTGAGCAATTTGCCTGACGGGTCGCGCGCCTTTGAGAGCACTTTTGGGGCACTTCCAGGTGTCCAAATGGGGCAAGAGTAGGCTTGTTGAAAAGGTATGTGAGTCTACTTTCCAACCCAACTGGAATTTCTGAATTTGGTTGTCATTTTCCCCTCCAAAATTGCAATCTCCCAAGACTGCTTTCTGTGTGTCAAAAATGTGGCAGAAAGTCATTTTTTGCTTGTTTTTTGACTTTCAGGAGGCCCAAAACTTCATAAAATCTCTTGGAAATGGGTGAGCATGTGTAAATTTTCATGCCAAATCCAGAAATGCTGAGTTTTTTGAAAATAGAGTTGCCAAGTGAAAGGGTCGCGCGGGGGGTGAGACCCGTCAAGCGGAAAAACCTGTTTTTGGCACAAAAAATTCACAATTGACAAAATTTTCTCCAAATTTCTTGAAATTTGGGCTGGGAGTCCCCAATCAAGTACCATGCTCAGTCAAAGAGGCTTTGGCCAAAATTTGGAGTGGATCGGGCCTTTTCCGTCATTTTAGTGCCTTGGTCAACCTCCTTGGATCCGGCGATTGTAATTTTGACATTTCTCTAAAACCATGACACCTGTGCAAAAAGTGAAGGAGGATTTTCTTCTTTGGCATGTTATGGACAAAAACCTCTCTCAGTTTTCCAAAATTCATCTTTGATTGCTCTGAAACGGCTTTTGAGTGAGACTGATTCCGATGTGTGAAGCAAGGGATTTTGCCGAAATGAAGCGAAATGAAGGGGATAAGAGGCTTCTAAATTCTTGGGGAAATTTTTGGGATTGGGGAGGGATGTTAGGAAGTAGGGGAAAGTGGAATCTCAGAGATTGAGCGAGGGGAAGGGGTCCAAAAGGGAAAAACACAGGCCAAACCTAGAAAATTGCCAAGTTGTAGCTAGAAACTAGGGTTTGTGCAAAAATGAGGAATTTGGGGGATCTCGGTGATGGAAAGCATTTGGTAAGGTACTTTAAGGATAGGGGAAGGTGTATGAACATCAGGATACAAGTTTTGCTAATGATTTGACCATCCAAGAGAAATTGGCTTTCAAAACCCTATGAGAGGGAAATGACCTTGCCTAGGTGCAACTGAAGCATGAACAAGGTGTAAAATGACTCATTAGACACTGACATGATAATGAAAACCCTATGAATGATGATAAACTCAGCTGAATGGTGACATGGACCAACATTTGGACAACTTTAGAAGGAGTGAAAGCAAACCCTAGACCTAATGCCTAGTGACCAAATTTTGCTTGAAGACTCACTGAAATGACAAAATTTGACCTTGACACTCTGAGACCACTTTGTAAGAGCATATTGGATCACTGGAGGAAGGCTGGAAAGACTGACACTAACAGAATGTTTAATGAATTTCATAATATGAGTATGCGTTCCAATGATCTTTATTTAAGATGATTTTACTAACACACATATGTTGAGACCGTTGATATGTACTTGAGTGTAGTAGGTGATAGTTGTAGCATTATGTCTAATGACTATGAGTTGACTTTGGATTATGACATGATTGTTTGTAAAAGTTGATCTCAAATTGATAGATATTATTGTATTGATATTTGGAACATGTGGTTGACATGTGTAAGCAGTTTCAAGAAACATGTTTGGTATTAGCATGACGAGGTAATAATTGATGTGTTTATATAACTAACAGTTGGGTGATGTGACAGTATATAGTAAGACTCAGTTGCGGCAGGGCAAAGGTAAAAGAAAGGAATCAGGTAAGAATTCCTTTAGTTATATTTGGAAACCCTAATTCTAAACGAATGAGTGCTTTGCATATAAGGAGTCTTCTTAACCTTGATTTTGTTTGACATTATGTGGATATGTGCTAGATTCATGAAAATTTAATTGACAAGTATATTAGCTAGTCTTTAGTTACAGTTGGATCTATCAAAGTATTGGACTCCCTTGAGAGATGGTGTGGATGTGTTCAGATGCAAGCAATGTGTTTGGAACAACAAAGTAATGTAACTAGTATATTGTTATATTTATTTATGCATTGATAGTTATGTTTTTATTGTTGTATGATGCAAGGAGTTTCATGGAAAGAGAGGTTGCCATGAAATCTTGAAGAAGGCTCGGGTTGAGTTTCCTTGGGAACCATGGGGATTGAGTCATGGTGTTTGTTGTTAGTCTTGTGATTTTCGTCTTTTGCGATTGTTGCTCTTGATTTGTAATTTGAGTGTGTCTGGTGCATAGCTATGCCACTTTGTTTGAGGTGTCATATTGTTAATTAGTTTGCCATGGTTTTCTCTTGTTTTCCTCTTGATTGTTTATAGTATTTCCTTTTATGTTTTGAGTCTTAGGAATTGGTTGGAAAATAGGAAAGTTAGTGGAGATAGGAGGGAGTTGAATGGTATCTGAAAGGTAATGTAAGATCTGGATGAAACTCGGTGCATGAGTAAACGCAGTGGAAGGTAAGACTATGGTAGTTGGTTGGACTAGTTGGGTCCATTGTGGTAAATGGATGGTGGAAGTATAGTCATGAGAAAGGTAACAGGAAAGGTGAAGTAAATGGATCTGAGATGTCGGATGCCTAGGCTATGTTGGGTGAGATTGCTCTCAATGTTGTGCATTTTGTGCACAAATAAGGGAGTTCTCTTAAACTAGACCTTATGCTATTGGGTAATTATGTTATGATCATGATTATGTCGATGCTTATATATGAATACATGTAGGTATGTGTGTATGTCATCTCTAACAGGTTCGTCAGGATCATGGTTGTTTTATGCTAATGACTATATATGTATGTATATATGTATCCATGTCACTGTTTGACAAGATTATCAGGAATCGTCCTTATGGAGGAAATATTTCTTATGCAATTGAATGACATGAAGAGGTTCATGGTCTATGAGGAATCAAGTGGGAAGAGTAGTCATGAAAAACATATGAGGTCAGTATCATGTGAATATGAATTTATTTTGTATGCTTGTATTATGCCTATGATTATGTTATGGACAGGTTATATCAAGGGATACATCAGCAAAGTGAAAGCAGTGTGGTCTGCAGCATGTTGGATAAGCATGGATAAGACATTGGAAGCAAGTTTTCTTGCTAAAGAGTTAGTGTGGTTTTGGATGTGTGGTACCACTGTTGTGCATATGTCGTATATGTTTTACTTGTTGCATTTGTGATGATTGTGCATATTTAGTGTGTGTACGTGTTGTTTATGCAATATTATGTATAGGGTGTTAGTACAAATAGTGTTGTATGAATGTTGCATATTTAGTGTTGGGTATAGATGGTGTTATGTACATGTTCGATATTCGATGTTGTGTACATATTGTACTGTGTGCATGATGTATATGCGATGTTGTGTGGATATGGTGCTCTTTGCATGTTGGATATGTGGTGTTGTGTATAGATGATGCTATGTAAATGTTGGATATGCAGTGCTATGTACAGGTGGTGTTGTGTGCATGTTGTACATGTGGCGCAATGTACATATGGTGTTGTGTGCATGATTGTTCAAGTGGTGTTATGTGCATGTGGTGTTGTGTACATGTTGTACAAATGGCTTTGTGTGCAAGCGGTGTTGTGTACATGTCATGCAAGTGGTGCTATTTATGTATGATGTCATGTACATGTCATGCGTGTGGTACTATGTACATGTGGTATTGTGTACACATTGCACAAGTGGTGTAGTGTACATGTGGCATTGTGTACACATGGTGTACACCTTTTGTAGGTGGTGATGTGTACATGTGATGATGTGCACACGTTTTACAGGTGGTTCTTGGTACATGTGGTACTAGTGTACGTATGGTATTGTGTGCATGTCATATATGATATGTTGAGGGTATGCAGTACTATGTATATGCATTGTATAGTCATGTTATTGTGATGTGGGTATTCTTGATGTCGTAGTCTAGGTGTAAGCACATATGTTGTGTCGTGTCATACACTAGTTGTAAATGCATGTGTGGCATGTCAGGTGTGGGTGCATGTATTTCATGGTCTTGTATGTCATGTGTGGATTGTATGGGTGTGATGCACACTATGTGTATGAACACATGGTTGAGGAGAAGGCATTGGGTGTTTGTCTGGTGTGGCAACCAATCTGAAGTGCATACGGAATAAAGACAAAGGTAGAAGATAAGGATTGATGAAAGGATAAGTATCAGTATTTTATTTCAGTTTTATTATGCATGTGATTTATGAGTATGGTATATGATGATTATATGTGATCTATGATTCTGGTTTATGATGATTACATGTGATCTATGATTTTGGTTTATGATGGTTACATGTGATTTATGATTTTGATGGTTATATTTTGAGCTAACCTGATGTGATATTTTTATACATGTTGATTTGGTCAAATACGTAGTTTGACTTGTTGTGAAAGCAAGCGAACAAGATTGCAAATGTACCTTGTTGACGAGCTACCAATGAGGTATGATGTGAATTTATTTCAATTTATTTTAAATATAATGGAAGTTATGTGCCTAGTATTGGAATACTGAAATGCCTAGTTGGGTGATTGAAATCAATTGCAATAATTTGCAACAACAAAAGAAATTGGAAAATGTAGTAGTATGCTAGTAAAGCACTCAGGAACAGGGCCATTGTGGGACACTGGTACGCAAAAGTGTCCATTGATTTCCATGAGCATGCTATGACCGGTATGATGCTTTTGAGGCAGGTATATGCCTTGGTTTTTATATCTTTCAATGCAAGGAAACCTTGCCGAGGGATGTACTACCTGGGATGGGGGTGCCAGCAAAACTTGGAAGGCGAGTGACTACAGGAAAGGGTTGACCAGATTGCCCAAGGCACTGTGTAGCAGAGAATGGAAGGTTGGGAATGGATTTGTTTTTGTCAAGAGCATTGATAGATGGAATCAAATGCACATTGGGAGTGTGTTGGGCATGGAATCCCCCCAAGGCATGTTTTGGGGCTTAAAGCCCAGGTTTTGACCAAGTCCATTATAAAGACTCTGCAATTTTTGGGCACGGAGCGCAAAGTCATAATAGAGTCACAAGGTTGTCCGCCCTTGTTTTTGTAATGTAATGTCGACTTGATAGACCTACCCATGGTCCACGGACCATGGGATTGTATAAATAGAGCGAGGCTCTAAATGTAGAAGATAACGAAGAGCGAAGTTAAGAATAGAGGCATGATGAGTCTAAGAGCTTGAGTCAAAGTGTAAAGTGTGTCTTTGGATCGTAGAGTAGGAGAAGGATCTGCAGTTGGGTGTGCACAGACCTAGTAGTCCGCAGTTGAGTGCACGGACCCCTGCAGCTGAGTGCGCAGGGCAGGTCGAGTCTGTAACCGTGGGAAGAATTAATAAAGAGAAGTTTTACCATATTTATGTGTATCTTTTCCTGTTTTATGTATTATTGGGTACGAATTGCAAGTGTACTATTTATTTGTTGCGCGAAGTCATATGAATGTGCTGTATAAATAAATATAACATAAGGCATCCATTTATGCGAAGATAAGTAAGATCTCAGGTGCGACTTAGGGAAATAGTGCAGAATGTTGCTCCAGCAGCGTGGAAGCCCCACAGCCCCTAGTTAGGGCTACGCGAAGGCGAATCTATCAGGGCGCGAAGGCCAAGGAAGTGCATAAAGCAACCTGTGCACAGGGACTAGCAATTGGACCAAATCAACCCCTCAGACATCTCAAGGGTGCAGAAACCTAGTTCCAACACCCCCCCATACTACTTCGGGTGAGACCTCAGTCTGCGCTCTGCGGACTGTTGCCGAAAGGGCTAGTAGTACAGGGATTTGTTTGGCTAATTAACTACGAACTTGGGTCAGGCCCCAACAAGCCAAAAAATGGTTTTGTTGTCGGGACCAGGATCTGCATAAAGATGTCTGATGTCATATCACTGGAATCCAATAAAGAAAGGAATTGAAGATTGGTTGGATAGGAAGATTCACGAGTTCGCGGTGCAAGAGAATAGGAATCTGTGACTATCAAAGGAAGAGTGGTTAGACTACTACTTATACACAGAGATCCATGAAATTTTCTTTGCATCCTTCCCTACTAAGCTATATGAGTGGATCGTGAAGCTAGCAGATAGCCAAGGAAGGTGCAAGCTCGACAAACCTATTGTGTGGACTCCAGAATTGGTGCGTAGATTGGAAGCATCGGAGGATAAGATCGTGCACATTGTTGATCACTGGCTCGATTGAATTATAGGAGGATTCATCACCGAGTTCATGGTAGATATTTCAGTCAGCTATAGCGAAGCAGAACGACGCTTCCTCAAAGGACCACGTGGTAAGTATGTTAAATCTTTGAACTCTTCGATTAAAATGCTAATGTGTGAAAAATTGGTTATGCGAATAAATTGATGTTTGGGGCTACACGAAGTGGGAGAATCTACAGAAATGAAGGTAGTATAGAACTAGAAACTAGCCCCTTTATTTCACCTCCGCGAGGGGACGAGGAAGAACTCGTGAAGGTCTCACCAAGAAGTGCGATCAATTTGATAAAGCAAAGGATTCCGTGCATACCACCCCCACCCACACCACTGCTAGTTTCATCGTCTTCACCCCCATCTTCGCCCATACCACCTCCGCCGCCACCACAAATCAATATGGCAAGCACAATAAAGTTTCCAGTGTTCAAGGGAGTAGGGAATGAAGATCTGGACCAGTTTTGGTTTGTGATAAAAGCTATATGGGAAGCACAGGGAGTTATGGATGACAATATAAAGAAATTGATGCTGGTCAGTGCTCTGCAGGATCGCACATTGACCTGGTACATTAAGCATTCCAACGATAATCCAAATGCGGGGATCATGGATATCCAAACTACACTATAACAAATAATTTAGCAGGCCGAAGTCAGAGGCGTAGTCGATCATTAGGTTCAAGAAAATCACAATGCTACCAGGTGAGACCCCTTGGGAATTGGATCAAAGACTAAAGTGCACAATTCGTGATGCAAACATGACATTGATGGATGGACAACGCCGCGAATGGTTTGTAGCATCGTTAATGCCGCATCTAAGGAACGTGTTGTCACAACAGAGGCTAACAACTCATGCCGAGGCCTTGGAGGTCATAATGAGATTGCACGAGACCCCAATACAGGATCCCAACCTGGGGGTTTAGCAGATTCACGCGCAGTTGAAAAACTTGTGCCTTGAGATGCAGAGTTTGAAACAAGACAGGGCGGGTAGCCCAAAAGTGCGTGACGAGGTATGGTGCATAAAGTGCAAGGGTCAGGGACATGACAAGGACCATTGCCCATGTTCGTGAATTACCTTGTGGGAGGAGGACCAATGCCATTAAGACCGGAGGCACAAGTAGGACCAAGCGCAGCGCCTACATTATGGTGCGCAATTTGTTAGATAGGAGGAAAGCATGCTACAAATAACTATTGTTTATTGCATAAGTACACACAGAATTCACAGTAATTGTTCTATAAGTTCTATAGATCAGTGGGACATGATGAGCGCACCTGTAGAAGTTATGAGCTAATGATGGATCGGACTCCTACCTACAGAGTTCAAGCCGAAACACGGCCCCTTGACCAAAACGCAGGGATGGCGCGAACTGGATTTCAGTGGCGCGGACGAGGCTTTGGTGGGGAGGGTCTGGAAGAGGTCACAGACAATTGATATGTTACAATTGTGGAGGGCCAGGAAATTATGCCCGCGATTGTACAAATCCAATGCGACCATCATGTTTGTATTATACATTGTTTGATCACGAGACAGAGGATTGTCCCACACTGATAGCAAGGCTGCGTGATAAAGGAGCAATCCAACCTCCCCTAACTCAGAACCTGCAAATGATGAGGTCTGAGCCGTGTGAGGAAGACCCTAATGCGAATATTGTGCTTCGAAGTGGAATTACGACAGGGGATGACAAAGGCAAGCAACCTAAAGAAAGTACTTGGGTTCGCAAGGCTCCAACGAAGGAACCAGAGTTTGATTTGGAGCACGCTAAGGAAACCTTCATGGAAGCTAAGAAGAGCTTCGTTGATGCCTCCACTTCAGGAAATAAAGACAGACCAGAGCCAAAAATGGACCCATCAATGCTCACAACATTCCTGGAAACATGCATGAAGCTGCTGCGCGACAACAAGGTTGTAAATGGACTACAGGAACTCATAAATAGATGCACTAGGACCACTCCAGGAGAATCGAACGTAGTCTAGAAGCTCAGAAATCACATGACGCGAACGGGAAGGGAAATGAGATTGACCGTGCAGATTGGGGAATATGAGATGGACCAAGTGATTCGGGATCTAGGATCGGACGCAAACATTCTACTGAAGCAGACATGGGAGCGCATGGGAAGGCCTACGCTGCAATGGTATCCTATCCAACTACGAATGGCGAACCAACAAAATATCCTACCTATGGGAAGATTGCAGGGAATCACGGTGGATATCGAAGGAGCAAGTGCGCTAGTAGTCTTCGAAGCGATAGAGATTGTTGATGACAGCAATCCCTACCCCACGCTATTAGGAATATATTGGGCCACTGACATGAATGGGGTGATAAATCTGAAGAAGCACAAGAAGAGTTTTGAGAAAAAGTCTCTACGCGTAGTTGTACCTTTAGACCCTGTAGAAGGATCGCGCTACACAGAGCCAGTGCGCAACTATGAAAGCGACGACGACTTGGACTGCATCTACAAGATAACCACACAGGAGCAAGACTGGGTAAATCCAACCGTGGATGGATGAATTTCATGGGAGCGTGAAAGCTCCTGCACATCGGATTCTGACGAGGATATAGAACGATGGCAGAACCGATTACATGAGGTAACCACGTTGAATTGTAACATGATGATGAGATCACTGCACTGCATATCAACAGAGGTAAGGGATCTGCCTATGTATGATGGGTTAAGTGAGGTAGATGACTACCTGAACAGATTCGAAAGCGAGGTTCCGGAATAGCAACGTTTCGAAGCTTTGAAATGGGTACTGCGCACTACACCCGCGAAGTGGTGGGGTATGCACCAAGGAAGCTTCGGGGACTGGAACGAATGCAAAAGAACGATGCACATACGATTTGGGAAACCTCGGATGTGATTAACAGATAAGATTTCTGGACAAAATGGTTTGTTCGCCCACCTATGCAGATGGATACAGGTATATGGTTTGAAACCTGTACGGATGTACACAGTCTTTGTGTTAGGAGACACGGTAAATAAGCATGTGTGGGCAAGGCAATGGTGCGAAAAACCCCTCTGGTTGGAACCACAGAGTATGGAAACACCAAGTGCACAGAAGGTTACCCATGCAGAATACTTTAACGAAGTATTCGAAGCGCTGAAAAAGGTCCACAATGCGCAGCAGATGGACTGGGACCTACGCGTACCAGCGGTTCTATGGCCTTATAGGACCACGTGTAAGAAACTGACAACGCAGATGCCCCCAAGGCTAGAGCACGGAGTGAATGTTGTAATCCCCATAGAACATAAAATTCCTAGTCTGCACATGGTAGCACCGGCAGATACGACGGTTCGCAAAACCTTGGAAGATGGGGTAGCTCAATTGAACGAAGTAGAATATGTGGGACCTGACAAGGAAATTTGACAGGGTGAACTTAGGCTCCGAGAACTTATGAAAGATAGGGTACAATTAAGGGAGAAAAGCGCTTTGATGGAAGCGGAAGTCAAGAAGCTTGAGGACGAGATAAAGGAATATTTTCTCAATAAGATGACCAGGGTGATAAACAGGGTACGCACGATCACATCAACGAACTTGGGGATTATCGTCATGAATTAATCAGTCTGATGACTTGGCTTGGACCACATATTACGACATGAATCAACTATGGTGGTGCATTGCAGATGATAAAGTGTGCGACACTGCCAGTAACAATAAAAGGAGGGTATTTTCCAGGAAAAGTAATGGATGACCAGATGAAACCCTATACGTGGGGTGTGGCCACCTGACTAGCCATGGGAAGTATAGTCTTAGCACTCTTGGCAGTTAAGAAGAGGTGTAGGACTATAAACTACTCTTCCCAGGAGCTGCGTGATGTTGGAGTTGTGCGTAGAAGCAAAGAGTCACAAGGTCCGCGATCGCGCAAGGGGGGTTGCACTGCCTCGCAGGTAGGCTGGAAAGTGACCGTTGGAGTCACTATTCACGATGTGATGCTCGACTTGAGACCAAATGGAGCGGGTGGTATGCATTTAAGGCGCGATTTATGGGCAATATTTGGGAAAATTTGCCGCCAAGGGAGCATTAATGAACCGGATTTGGGGGGAACAGTCGAATTCAAATTCAAAAGGTGCTATAAATTACAAAGGGTTGCCCAGCAAACAACACTTGGTCATTTGCAAATTGAGTTGTTGTATACCCCGTGTATTCTGAGCAGAGCCTTGTTCGACCTATGCAGAGCGTTGATTCAGCCCCTGAATATGCGAGTGTTAGATTTCTGGTCAGACACGATGGTAGCATCTAAGGAAGTTATGGAAATTACAGAGATGACCGCTGAAGAGGCCACACAGGCCCTGACTATAGGGGATGCCCCTGAAGGCACCGGGATTGTGGCGGAGATCCCTAAATCACCACACACACCAAGGCCAAAGAAAGACAAATAATCGATGGTTTTTGTATGGGTGTCCCCGCGAAATCTGCTATGCACCAGTTTGACAATGGAGGAGAAGGGGAAAGTCGTTAACGTAGAAACCGACGAGGAGGAGGAAGACCTGGAGGACCTTATCATCGAAGAAGGCAAGGACAAAGGCAGGGAGGAAGAAACTGAGCCTACACATCCTCCAACAAAGATTCCCGCCTATATCCCCCCTCAAAAGGGGAACGCTAAAGTGCCCAAGGATATTGACAAGAGCAAGAGCTCTCTCCAGAGCCCGCTCCTCCCGGACGACATCATTTTTTAGGGCACACACCTGGTATGGGTGCCTAGCTTGAAATTTGAAGATTGGGATCTCGTTGACCACGAGAAGTTCCCTCACCTAGAGACCGCGCAACTCATGAAGCCTAAGCAAAACACAATGGCGGGGGTTACTAAATTGGAGCTATGAAAGTGGTTATCCAGAGTAGAAAAGGCAGGGTTACTAAACCTGCTCTGGGTGCCGCATCTCCACCGCACCCCAATAAAAGTTTTTGTCATCAGACAGTTGCTCTACCTGGTGCATGGTGGGTGTTTGTGGTTGGAGGAGCCCATCCTCGTCACATACCACTTAATTCACCAGATTACTCGGCTCCCATGCAAAAGGTGAGGACCCTGCAAATATCTCGAAGGGGAAGAGTAGTGACTTGGCCATTGCAGAGTCCATGAAGAAGAAATATAAACTAGAGAGGAAGAAAAGGGGCTACGCCATATCCAACATCAACAAACAAAGCAGTAAGAGTGGCAACCCAAATACTGGCAAGTAAGGTTATGTGCAAGTGCCACACGGACGAGGTACCCGTGCCGGTGGTAGCACTTGCTGAGCAGTGCATGGAGGGGGTCTAGTTTAACTGGTCCGAGTTCCTCTGCAAGGAGTTCCTGGAAAATTTCCGCGAGGCTCAGGAACAAGGAAAAATGTTCCACTATGCATGGCTTCTGCTGTCCATAATGCTCGTGGCAGGGGAATTGCCAAAGGAAGGCCAATTCCCCATAATTGACAGGGATTTGCTGGAGGCCACAAAGTATGCTTCGCTCTGGGCCATAAAGGATGCGAACCGGATCCGCGACAGTAAGATCTTCTGGGTGTTCATGGAAATGAACATCAGAATGGGGATTAACCGCAAGTCGTGATTATCACCCACTGTCTACAACAACCTGCAAAGCTTTGCAGAATTTAAAGCAGACCTCCACAGCATCTATATCAGAGTGCGCAAGGACTCGGCCAAGCAATGGAGAGAGCTACCCTTTGTAGCCACAGACGATGTAATCTTTGATGTACTGGAGACATGACCGCCGGAGTGGAGCACCCCAGACATCGTAGAAATGTAGAAGTTTTTTGCACAAAAGAATAAAGAGGCGGCCAAACTGCGCATGGCGCAGTTGGTAGAGAAGAGAAGGAAGGAGGTAGAGGTAGCAAAAGTGCAGGAGGCACCAGACGCTACATAGACAACAGCAGAACAGAAACAGGCCGCAGCAGTAGCAACAGTGCAAGAGGTAGCCAAGAAGGCGCACGAGGGCCAAAAGTCACCTTCACATGGGCAAGAAGCAGAGGAAGAGGAGGGAGGCGCGGACCCACAAACCGTGTCAACATAGCTGAAGCACCAGCGCTCAAGTGAGTGGACAGGGCTGCGCAAGAAGGTCAAGGTATCAAAGTTGTCTATTGACCCGATCACCCTTACTGAGGGTGATCTGCACGACATCGGCGAGACAGTGCACGATGTCACCTCCGAGGCCCTCTAGAATTTTACACAAGAGAACCAGATTGTGTTGGGGGCCCTCAAAGCACAGCTGCAGGAGTTGCAAGTGCGCACTCCTCAGGCTGGTACCCTTTCGACCAGCCTCGCAGTAGGGACAACTGCAGCAGAGCAGATGCTGCGCGCTCAGATGACAAATACAATAGTGTTGCCGGAAGGGGCACTGGTGACAACAAATGAGGCCGACAGGCCTACGATTAGTGCACTGAAGGGTATCAGGATCAACATGGCTGCACTCCCACAGGAGACATTATACGTTCTGCAGGATGGGATTACTGCAGAACTGCAGGCTAGGGAGAGCCACGTGCTGCAAGTACTAAGCAAGCAAAAAATCAACATGGAGTAGTTGAGCTTGCAGCGCGACGAAGTGGTGTCACAGAATCGGCAGCTAGTACAGGTACTGGAAGAAGCCTGTCAAAGTATCCCTGAGCTGGTCATCCCAGCAGACACACCAGCATAGGCATGCATCCACAGGCTAGCACCAGGGATGCGCGAGACGTGAGAAGAAATGACTAAGGTTCAACTGGAGTTGAACCTTCAGATCACAGATCTGCAGTTGAAGGTGCAGCGTCCACCTCTCCAAAAGTAAGAGAATAGCACATCAGTGCTATTACAGCAGGACTGAACGAGATTGGCAGTGCAATGAGAGACTGCACCAGAATGTTGGAGGAGTCTTTTGAGGTCCTCAAGAATCTACAGGAGGACCCCAACATCCAGCGCTTAGAGACAGAGGCGCGTGAACTCCAGCAGCAGTATGACAACGTCAAAGGAACTGCCCAGACAGTGGCCCTCACCCAGAGGCTCGCACGGATGTAATAGGCCAAAGCACAGAAAGAACAGGTGGACGTAGCATGGCACAAAGTAGCGGTCCTGAAGGCATGCGTCCAACTTTGGATCAACGAGGCCTTCACCATCGCAGCAACAATTGAAGGCAAGCTCGCACAAATGTAGGGGACACAGGAACAGATCTAGGGAAGCAGTTCTGACATCGCGGTCTTGAAACAACACGTACAGGAGATCCAGCAGGCGGTCGCTCAATGCGATGCCGACCTTGCATCGATTCGAATAGAGATGGAAGGACTCCGCGCAAAGATCTCCGCACCGACATAGTGACTCAAGGACGAGTCACAATGTTTGTGTTTGGGGCATGTTGGTCATGGAATCCCCCCAAGGCATGTTTTGGGGCTTAAAGCCCAGGTTTTGACCAAGTCCATTGTAAAGACTCCGCGATTTGTGGGCACAGAGCGTGAAGTCATAATAGAGTCACAGGGTTGTCCGCCCTTGTTTTTTTAATGTAATGTCAGCTTGATAGACCTACCCATGTTTCACAGACCATCGGATTGTATAGATAGAGCGAGGCTCTAAGTGTAGAAGATAGCGAAGAGTGAAGTTAAGAATAGAGGCATGATGAGTCTAAGAGCTTGATTCAAAGTGTAAAGTATGTCTTTGGGTCATAGAGTAGGAGAAGGCTATGCAGCTGGGTGTGCAGAGGCCTAGTAGTCCGTAGCTGAGTGCGCGGACCCCTACAGCTGTGTGCACAGGGGAGGTTGAGTCTATAACCGTGGGAAGAATTAATAAAGAGAAGTTTTACCATATTTCTATGTATCTTTTCCTGTTTTATGTATTATTGGGTATGAATTGCAAGTGTATTATTTATTTGTTGTGCGAACTCATATGAATGTGTTGTATAAATAAATATAACATAAGGCATCCATTTACGTGAAGATAAGTAATATCTCAGGTGCGACTTAGGGAAATAGTGCAGAACGCTTCTCTAGCAGCGTGAAAGCCCCACAGCCCCTGGTTAGGGTTGCGCGAAGGTGAATCTATCAGGGCGCGAAGGCCAGGGAAGTGTGCAAAGCAACCTACGCACAGGGACTAGCAGTTGGATCAAATCAACCCCTCAGACATCTCAAGGGTGCGGAAACCTGGTTCCAGCACCCCCCCATACTACTTCGGGTGAGACCTCAATCCGCGCTCCATCGAATGTTGCCGAAAGGGCTAGTAGTACAGGGATTTGTTTGGCTAATTAACTCTAAACCTTGGTCAGGCCCCAACAAGCCAACAGAGTGTGCCTTGGAACAATGAGACGATAAATTTTCATTGACAGGACAAGTGGCCTGAGATTGCAGTACTAGACATTGGATGCAGCTTTGACTGTGGTAGTAGATTCTAGACTTCCTGAGAAGGACGTGAATCCTGGTACTACTCTGAGGGTGGAGGTGTGAGCCTTCGTATTCCCTTATTCATTGATATGGCATCATATGCTTTATTTTCTAGTTTAGCAAATGTGCATATGTGTATATGTAGATTGTAAATACCGTAATGAGTTGTATTATAAATCTCCAGTAAATGGTATGTTTGTCATGTTTCAGCAATATTCATTGTAAATACTACAACGAGATATTTTATAAAGATCCATGGGTGTATGTTTTTTTTCAGTAGCCTTGTTGGTTATAGGTGTCATTGAACACCAAGGACGGTGTTCCCCAAGGGGGAGAGTTCTGTAACAGCCCTGGTTAGAAACTCACGTAAAAATATATAATACTACAGATGATGGGACACATATTCCAAGATGAATGGTGGGAAGAACATCCTAGTGGGTGTTCATTTGGTTGTTTATGGATAAGGAAATTGGCAAAGGAAATGGCTAAGGTATTAAAGAGGAAAAATGGCATTTTTGGCACAATTATTTATGAAAATAATGGAAATTAAGAGAAAAGGGGGTGAAAGGTCATAGGATTCATGTGAGGAGGAAAATGAATAAAATAGAGGCCTCATTCATAAAAATTCTTCTGAGGATCAGTGGGCAAGCTTGGTCAGTGCAACCTTTTGTCAGTTTAGTTTTAGAGCTATCTCATTATTCTCTCTCTCTCATACTTTTGGAGACTTAGAGTTTTCTTGGAGCACTCTTGGAGGGTGTGGCATACTTAGATTCTGGGAGAAAGGAGGAAAAGGAAGAACAGGAAAGCGCAAGAAGGCATCGGGATCAGAAGCTACATCATATTTGCTTGCAGGTACCAAGTTGCATGTATGATTTCTTCACTAGTTTTGGCATGCATGGCACGTGCATGTGGTTTCTTGGTCAAGATCTATCACTGGCATGGAGGATTTCCTGGATTGACAATGGATTTTCCTAGCCTTGTTATTTCTTGGATAGCCATGGTGATTGTGGGTTTATTTCCATTGTTTTGTTTTGGTTAGTTCTCATGTTTCCTTATCTTGGGTTGAGTTATTAGTTCCTGGAGCCTTGGCTGGACAACGCTCTGGAGGCCTGTAACAGCTTGGGTTGAGTTACTAGTCATGGAGCCTTGGTTGGAAAATTTCTCTGGAGCCCTTGGTGGGTTGAGTTACTAGTCCTAGAGCTTTGTTTGGACAAATTCTCTTAAGCCCGACGACAACTGTGAGTTGAGTTATTAGTCATGAATCCTTGGTTAGAACAAACGCCATGGAGCCCTAGATGGCTAGGATGGAGACCGATATGGTGATGGTTTTGGTGATGTCTGACCGTGAGGTGAAATTAATGTTTGATGGGTTGAGGTGAATGGCCTCTGGAAGCCCTAGATGAGTTTTGATTGATGTGTTCTATGATATCCCACATTCATTCTTGGAATATGGCACGGGGGTGAATGGATGAAGAGAGATTTGGCTCAACCATTCTACGATCGAGTAGAATTTGGTAGTCCCATCTCCAGTTGGTTCATTTCATTCATTAATGAGAAATCCATTCCCTTGATTTTCATGTGTAAAGGTACTGATGCATTTATGGATTTGATGGTTGATAGGTTTATTATATTTTTGTTCCTATTATGTTGGTTATATTCACATTTTATGGCAGTAGTTATGTATGGCTCTCAGTATGTTTTTACTTGTATGTGAATGGATAATGTGCCTATGACCTAATAGATGATAATGCAGCAAATGGCATGAGGGAAGAATGATTCATAGCGATTCTCAAATAAGTATGAGATCCCTACACTTAATTCTGTTGTTTACACCTGTAAATTACATGTCGATGAAATGTTTGACGAAATGTCTGTCATGGCCAGTAGGGATCCAGTTAAGGTCTTGAACAAGTATTTTCTTTTATACTCTCATTTCCATGTTACTTTACTGATTTGAAGATATGGATCAGTTATGGGCAGCGTCCAGGGCTCTGAGCCTGAGAAAGTAGCTTACATCCTAGGGTCATTGGCACAACACCGACAATTTTGGTCCACAGTCCCTAAAAGCAGGCCTTCGATGTTGGCATTATGATATAGGTGTTGTCCTTGATGGCAAGTCACATAGATAACGGTTCACATTGCAACAGGTTAACAGCAAAGGCTTACAGATCAGACTCTAGAGATTGAAGAAAGAGAGTATGCGTTGGTTCACTTTGTCCAAGCAGCATATACACGTGGGTTAGCAAAAAAAAAGTAGCGTATACGTACACATGCACTTTCACAGAAGGAAAAATGTGTATGGGATGGAAAATCAAGGTTTTGATCCAAGGTATTTGGTCCGAGGTATTGGTCCTAAGTGGCTTTAGTCCGAGGTATTGAGAAAGGCCTAAAACTATAGAAGGAGGAGAAGATCATTAGGCCAAAGTGTGCAAGTGAATGGGTTTCTGAGGAATACTTTTATCTGAAGTATATGTTATGTTGCAAGGGCTATGATTATGAGATGATCTGAAATATTTTGTGCACCATGGATACAATGTTAGATCAGGATCATAAGAACTGAAATGACTTATCATTGCATGATTTGATGTTGATTGGGTTAGATCTAATTTCTTACACATGCTTTATTCTGTAAATGTTCTGATATAGGTAGACTGAAGTCTGGAATAGTTGTGATGTTTTAATTTAGTATTTGCATATATGTACGCTTGTTCGCTTTGATAAAAGAACGTATACACACTAGTTCGGCACATCGAAGTAGAGTATACATTATGAAATATGATGTTTGATGTTATAGTTGGTTCTCGTGGTTGATGTAGAGTTATGGGTTCTGCTCTATGTTCTGGTGACAGTGTTCTAAAAGTTCAGATTGATTGATTGTGATTTTCTTTAGTGATGATGGGTTTTCAGTGATTGGTTGTATTGCATTAGTGATTGATTTTGAGCTTCAATGTTGCTGATGGGTCCGATATGAAAATTGGATGAAACATGGCCTTCATATTGTGGTGTTGTGTTCCAGGAGTATCCAGTCTAAAAATTTATGAAACGTGGTCCCTGGAGGAAGAGATAAGGTCGTAGCCTTCTATAGGCCAAAGCCTACATTTTGGTAAACATATTGGCCAATACAAGAGCCAGGGGGTTGGAGCTCCCTTCCAGTAGAAGCTGGAAAATGAGTGAAGGTTGGAGCCTTCTGTAGGCCGACGCCTACGTACTAGTAAACGAATCGGCTAGTACAAGAGCTAGGGGGTTGTAGCTCCCTTCTAATAGAATCTGGAGAATGAGATAAGGTTGTAGGCTTCTGTAGGTGGGTGCCTACATACTGGTATGAGTCTGCACCAGTACGAGATTGAAAACAGATTTTTCTTATATTAAAGGAAGACAGCAGCAGGTGGTTTTTGTCCCACATTGGGTTTCCACCTCTCTTGGTGTTCATGTGTGTTTCTTATGTGTTATGGTTTATTCTGTTATTACTGCACATGGTTACTGTTTATATGTTTAATGAAGTACTGATGCACTGATTAAATATCAACATATGATGAATTAACTGAATCATAAGTTTGTTGGATATACGCTAGTTTCTTTAAAGACAATTGCGTGTACATGAGAGTTACCTTCATTGAAGTAGCCTATATAAATCTGAGTATGAAATGAAAAAGTTATTGATTTGATAATACTGATTCACCCCCTTTCTCAGTATTATTTCCAACAATTGGTATCAGATCCAGGTCCTTCAAAAGAAGCTTGATCGCTTGAAGGGATATCTTTCAAAATGAACAATCACGAAGGCGTGGGATCTATCAGACCACCAATGTTCAATGGGAACAACTTGGTATATTGGAAAACATGAACTAGAGCATATCTTCAGTCACTTGGAGCTGATGTTTGGGCAATTGTGGAGAAAGGATATCAATATCCAGTAGCAGTCCCCATGGATCCAGTAGAAAGGAAAACATATGAAATCAATGCCAAAGTTGTCAATGCCTTATTGGGAAGTCTATCAGAATCAGAATTCATCAAAGTCATGCAACTCAACATAGCCAAGGAAATATGGGACATAATCATTCAGAGCTACGAAGGTGACTCCCAGGTAAAACGTGCTAAACTATAAACTCTCAGAATCCAGTATGAAACTCTCAAGATGCATAGTGATGAAAGCATTTCTATTTATTTCTTGTGAGTAGATGGGATTGTAAATCATATGAGAAATCTGGTGAAGAGATAAAGGAAGCTACTTTAGTTGAGAAAATTTTGAGATATTTGTCTTCTAAATTTGAGTCAAAAGTGTTTGCCATAGAAGAAAAATAGGATCTTCAAACTATTATTGTGACTCAACTCCATGGAATCCTAACTGCCTTTGAAATGAGAAAAGGAGGTCCATCAGATATGAGAGAAGTTGCCTTCAAAGCATCAGCAAAGGGAAAAGAAAAGGAAGATCACAATGAATCAGGACACATTTCAGAAGAAGAAGATGAGGTAAATTTTGTTAGGAAGCTTCAACGGGGTTCCAGAAGATTCAAAGGTAAGCTACCATTCAAATGCTTTGCTTGTGGTAGAGTTGGTCATTACGCTACTAAATGCCCTCATGTCAAAGGAAATATGTCTATAGAACGTAATAGAAGTTATTGTACTCATGATGATAGTGATGGCTTGTCCAATAGTGTTGAAGATGATCAAGAAATTAAACTACTCATGGCGTATGAAAATGATGCCTTAGAAAAGGAATATTTCCTTAAATAAATCAGTGAACTTAAAATCAGTTTGGCAGAAAAGGATACCGTCATAAACACAGTGACACATCAACTCACTGAAAAGGACAAACACAATTAAGTGTTAGAATGTGAAGTAGTAAGTCTAAGAAAATAAATTGAAAAGAAAAAGACTCTGAATCTTAGATTTGCTAAAGGATCAGAAATGTTAGATGAAATCATCAAAGTTTAGCATTCTCCTATTATAAAGACTGGTCTTGGTTTCCATGAAGGTGAATCTAACTCAAAAGATGAGTTAAGTAACTCTAATGCAAAATATGAAATGCTCAACAAGGAGATAAAAGGTCAACCCCATCAACAACCAAGGAAAGAAAGACTTCAAAGAAAAACATTTCCACCTAACTATGGAAGGAATATGTGTTTCATTTCTCTGAAAAATAATGTTGGATGTTTTAAATGTCATAATTTTGGACATGTTGCAGCCAGATGTAGAAGTAGAATGGTTCAAGACCTTCACACAGAAAGATCATCAATTTCCAGGTACTTTAAGGGATAATGTTTTTCTTGCAATATTTTTGGTCACAAAGCTATTGATTGTGATAGAAGGAATATGAAACATGTATGATGTTATGCATGTAACAAGTTTGGACATAAATTAAAGGAATGCAAAAGAAAATTTCGGCCACCATACCAAAGGGAGCAAACATCCTCACAATCCAAGGTATTAAAGAAGAAGGAATTGTTGTCAGAAAGATGTGGCATAGCTCAATTTACATACATAACAAACCCAAGGGGGAGCTGAAAGTGTAAGAATTTAGTATTCCAATTCTCATACGCAGTTATTATGAAGAGAAGCCGTGTATATACGCAAGTTAGAAGCTCACAGTCGCGTATATGGTGTTTTGAAGAAAAAGCAGTGGGACAGACTTAGGAAAAGGGATATGATATGGTTCAATCAGTTATCAATTATCTAATATGTTTAGTTTGATGATGGTTACAGTCTGCTAATGATATGTGGAAGTGTTTTTGGCCCTCATAAGCTGTTAATAAGTTTATGAATAACTGGTTGATGATGATGCCTTGATGATTCTTACTAACAAATGCAATGATCAGATCTGATAGTAAAGAGTTGGCACAGGTTCAGGGGGAGCTAGTGTATGATAGTTGCTGATGGCTATCATGGTCTTGTTTAGATTGTGGGTCCTTGTTATAAATGTCATGTGTATCATTTGATGTAAAGGTCATGAAAAGACCTAATTTGTAACCCCACTATGCATGGGAAGGATGATGTAATAATTTCTATTTCAGTCATCTATAAACATTTGGTATATCCCCGCTTGGTTGGGTGAATGAGCCAAAATTGGTGTATCCCCACTTGGTTGGGAGATTGATGTATGTATGAGTCATTGGTGATAGGAAGGTCATACTCACATAGTTGAGTTATAGAGTCATGATTTTCTTTTGGAAAATATTTTTGCAAACTTTGCATGTGCTCAGGGGGAGCATGGACACCATAATGAATATCAAAGAGGGAGAATATCTTGGTCCACCCTTTCCCTTGATGTCAAAGGGGGAGAGTGTATTGGTGTTCTTGTTGCCATCAAGTCCAAAGGGGGAGATTGTTGCCATTATGATACAGGTGTTGTCCTTGATGGCAACTCACAAAGATAACAGTTCACAGTGCAACAGGTTAACAACAAAGGATTACAAATCAAACTCCAGAGATTGAAGAAAGAGAGTATACATTGGTTCACTTTGTCCAAGAAGTGTATACACGCGGGTTAACAGAACAAAAGGAGTGTATATGTACACACGCACTTTCACAGAAGAAAAAACGCATATGGAATGGAAAATCAAGGTTTTGGTCCAAGGTATTTGGTCCGAGGTATTTGGTCTAAGGTATTGGTCCGAGGTATTTGGTCTGAGGTATTGGTCCTAAGTGGTTTTGGTCTGAGGTATTAAGAAAGGCCTAAAACTATATAAGGAGGAGAGGATCATTAGGCCAAAGTGTGCAAGTGAATGGGTTTCTGAGGAATACTTCTATCTCAAGTACATGTTATGTTGCAGGGGCTATGATTATGAGATGATCTGAAATATTTTGTGCACCATGGATACAATGTTAGATCAGGATCATAAGAACTGAAATGACTTATCATTGCATGATTTTATGTTGATTGGGCTAGATATGATTTCTTACGCATGCTTTATTCTGTAAATCTTCTGATTTGGGTAGACTGAAGTCTGGAATAGTTGTGATGTTTTAATTTAGTATTTGCAGATCTGTACGTTGGTTCACTTTGATAAAAGCACATATACAAGCTAGTTCGGCACATCGAAGTAGCGTATACATTATGAAATATGATGTTTGAAGTTGCAGTTGGTTCTGGTGGTTGATGCAAAGTTTTGGGTTATGCTCTGTGTTCTAGTGACAGTGTTCTGAAAGTTCAAATTGATTGATTGTGATTTGCTTCGGTGATGATGGGTTTTCAATGATTGGTTATATTGCAGTAGTGATTGATTTTGAGCTTCAATGTTGCTGATGGGTCCAGTATGAAAATTGGATGAAACATGGCCTTCAGATTATGGTGTTGTGTTCCAGGAGTATCCAGTCTGAAAATTTATGAAACGTGGTCCCTGGAGGAAGAGATAAGGTCATAGCCTTCTGTAGGTCAGTGCCTACGTTTTGGTAAACATATCGGCCAATACAAGAGCCAGGGGGTTAGAGCTCCCTTCCAGTAGAAGCTAGAAAATGAGTGAAGGTTGGAGCCTTCTGTAGGTCGGTGCCTACGTACTAGTAAACGGATCAGCTAATACAAGAGCTAGGGGGTTGTAGCTCCCTTCCAATAGAAGCTTGAGAATGAGAGAAGGTTGTAGCCTTTTGCAGGTGGGTGCCTGTGTACTGGTATGAATCTGCACCAGTACAAGATTGTAAACAGGTTTTTCTTATATTAAAATAAGACAACAGTAGGTGCTTTTTGTCCCGCATTGGGTTTCCACCTTAAATCTTGGTGTTCATGTGTGTTACTTATGTGTGATGGTTTATTCTATTATTACTGCACATGGTTATTGTTTATATGGTTAATGAAGTACTAATGCAATGATTAAAGATCAACATATGATGAATTAACTGAATCATAAGTTTGTTGGATATACACTGGTTGATTTAAAGACAGTTGCATGTACACATGAGTTACCTTCATTGAACTAGCTTATATAAATCTGAGTATGAAATGAAAAAGTTATTGATTTGATAATACTAATTCACCCCCCCCCCCAAGTATTATTTCCAACATTCGAGAGCTACTTTAGGTTTTTGGTCACTCCCTTGCCCATAGCATGAGAGCGACTATGACCCAAGAGACCTAAAACAATAGTGGGACCCAGGGACAGGTTGTCTGAGTAGCTAACTTGTCTTCTGAGGGTTCTATTGATGATGTTGAATGTATGTATGATGTGTTTCCGTCGGTTCCACTTCCTTAATGTGACTTAGGAGGGTGAATCATATCATAGTGGCTTGATCTGGTGCTAAAAAATATGCACAAAACTGAATTTTTTCGAAATGGATTGAAATGGAACAACTAGATAGAGCTCGTCATTTTGAATCTGGCACAACTTGTTTCACGGAAAAAGATGTCGTATGCTCCTAGAAACGAGTTATGACCGATTTCTCAAACAGGAAAATTTTGGCAAAATTTTGTGCAGGGCTACCTAGTCAGCAATTTGTACCACTGACCGGGCCTGCTGATTTGGAAAAATGACTAGGTTCAAAGGGCCAATCATATCGCACCACGTCAGATTCTTATTGGTGTTGAGTTGGAAATTTCATATTGGTCAATTTGGTGTTGGTTAGGTGGACCAACCAGAGGCCACCACATGGCACCTCAGTGGACCACAAAAATTGGTTAAGGTCAAGTGGAACCTCCACTAGGTTCGAATAGGGAACCTCTCTCCAACTAAATATTTCTCTTACCATTGCGCCAATGGTGGACCTTGTTTAAAGGACCCACTAAAAATGTATTTAAACTTATATGGTGAAGGTATGGGTAAAGGGGTCAAGGGCTAGCCCCATTCATCGCGTCCACATGGACCAGGGGCAGGACCAGGAGCCAGGGCTTAGCCCCGCCCCCCCAACTTAAAACTTTCCATATGACCTTCGAGTGGAAAACCATGGGCGCAGCCAGAGGGGCCCAGACCCTAGGCGCCAACTCCTAGTCACATGTGGCTCATGTGACCACCGGTGCATGCACAGGGGACATTAGAAAAATTGATGACCCCACAATTTTCATCAACAGTTCGTCAATTTGTCTCCCAGTTAGCAGAAAAAGGGGCGGATTTGTACGATGGCTAGACAGACTTGGCGAAATTGTAGGTTGACTAGCAACAAAATTTGGGAAGCTCATAACTTTCTCATTTTTTGGTCTTTTAGGGAGAATAAATAGGATAGACAGGGTTTTTGATAGCTATGAAGCCATTGGAGTTTTTTGAAGCCGTTTGATCACTATAAATTTATTTAATCACTATTTTTATGAGCATAATGATATAGGCCGAAGCATTGGAAGTTGGACCAGGAGACGTAGCCCAAGAGGGTTGAACTCCTTCATCACTTTTTGTTTTGTGTTTACTGTTTTGGTGGTATTGTCTGCAATATTATGTAAATACTTAAGTTTAAATTCGTGTTTTATACGTTTATGAATTTAACATAAGAGCCTTAAAACTCAAATTTAATCACATGCACTTTACATAAACCTCAAGCAGTTTCATATACAGATCAAGTTTGGTATCCCAGCATAGGTTTTATTTGTTGTTGTGAGGATTTAATTGTTTGAAAGTGTTTATGATGCTTACCAGGTTGAAGATCAAGAGAGGAGAAGGAAATCTTGTGGGTGCTGTAATGCGGAAAGAGTCAATTTTGCGGACAAAACCGACCTCCCTAGAAACCAAAGGTTTTCTAGTGACAAACAAAACAATCAAGCACTATCTTTCCCTAAATATGCATTTAAAATAAAAGCAACCAGGTGTTTAAGGCTTACCTCTAGTCCAACGCTTGTTTGTAGCAGCCAAGCCTCTTCGATCCAGATGAGCTCCTTCTCCTTGAAGCCTGCATTCACTAACAAGCAAACGATTACATAGCACCTGAATAACTCATATAATAAAACATATTCATCATAAAGACCAAGGAGTTTATGAAACAAATTATATATAACAACTTGTTGAGAAAAATGAACTTAATTGTATTAATTGGAAACAAAAGAAACCATTACAACCAGTGCCTTGGTGTTGTGCAGGTCCCTCCCAGGGTCCAGCAAGAGTTCTCCTTTACTTTGATCAGCTCACCCACTTCCAAATGAAGCTAAGAAAGGATTGGAATCTCTCCTCTCAAGCTCTAAAAGGGAGTCCTAATTTCAGCAGCATCTACCCTTAGGAATGTTCAGCTTTCAACCTCCCCTCCCTCTGGCCCAATGCCTGTATTTATAGTGCTTTGGAGGAAGTTAATCAGGTCCACCATCAATGGGATAAGCCCCTCTTTCAATGGGATAGCTCCCCTCTTCATGGGATAAGTTCCTCTTTCATTGGGATGCATGAACCATCTGGAGGCGCTCAATCCACGTCAAACCATCTTCTAGAATGCTCTAGAATCGACCACAAGTAAGTTTTTTGAAGTAAAACTTGCGCCTTTTGACCTTTACAGGAGTACGCACCCACCCCTTTACAGACAGAGCGTACAAGTACGCAGGTATTATGAACTTGAGGTGCGTACACGCAGGTAAGGGTAAGAGAAACTGCGTAACCAGAGTTATATTGACTTTTTAAAGACTTTCTCTCTTTTTTGGAGTTTGACATGAGGAGCAGAGGTATAAGACTTGCCAAGGAGGACAGTATGACTATTGATGGAGCCATACTGACTGCAAATAGTCATGGTGACAAATTTTAGTGTAACAGATTGCCCCCTAAAGTGCGAAGCCTGTAGTAGATTAGGGTTTCATATCATCTAGGAAGGGTGAAGCACTTTATCATTTCAAGGATTATCTTGTGGAGAGCCCAGTCGGAACCTGCAAATATTCAACACAAAATACATATATGAGATCATATCATCGCTGAGGTAGGCATTCCCATACTCAGATCAAAAACTTTAACTAACAAACTAACTACTGCTCTGATATAGGAATGATTTCGCAGTACATCATAATCATAGACTCATGTAGACACAGTATGGACGCAGCCATCTGTTTATAATTAGTCTACTATATAATGAATACAAAACTCCTCGCAGCCTGGATGGCGGAAACTAGATCCAGGGTCTTCATTTCTACTTCCCGAAATAGTACGATTCTATCCATGCGAATAAATGAGTTGATGTCGAACATGGTAGAAACCACTTGATTACCAGTCAATGATGTAAACTGTTAACAAGTGTGAGAGAGACCACCAGTGATGTCAATGGTTCTCAAAGTACCCAGTACAATCCATGAGATGTGAATGAATGTGTTGATGTCGAACATGTCACGGAATCCTTCGATCGAAAGTCAATGATGTAAACTGTCGTCAAAGGCGAGAAACCTGCCATTGATGCATGCAGATTTCAAGGTACTGACGATTTCTAGATCATCTTTCTAGATAATGTGCTGATGTCGATAGAAAGCGATCCGTTGCAGGCAAGCCCACAACACGAAATCATAGATCAAGTTGAAGAAATGTAGCTGTAAGGACTGACTCAGGGATGGTCAAGATGGATGACAGGTATTTTGCAGATGAATGGTTTATTTGCAGTGACCTCTTGAACACATAACGACACAACAGATGGCTTGGTGACAATTGACCCAAAGTTAATACCCAGAAACCGGCTGAAGACTTTCAATGTGGTTTGATCAACTGTTAGGCAAAGGATTTCCCAACCCAGGTGAATGAAAAGTGTCGTGTTCAAGAGTGGTGATAAGGTTTCTCTGAGACAAAGGATAACAAATAGGCTCATTTTTCTCTCTTTTCCCCCACCATTTCTGGCAAGTACCTCTTTATTTTTTACAAGCTTGAGGAGGATAACATTTGCTTGATTATAAGCTCATCCTTCGGATGAGTCCAACTTAGTTTAGATTCGAACCCTAAGAAGGAGTGGTCCGTTCCTGTTTGTAATCGAACAGGTCCTTTACTGTGAAATTTTAACGAGTCCAGTATAGGAGAAACTCGGCGTTTTTCAATTTTAGAGAGTCTGAAAAACTTAAGAAGACTCCAGGGTTGACCTTTTTCGTAAATTTGTGTCTCCCAAGCCCGAAAAAGTATAAAATAATACTTGAGAGAACCGCTTGATCTTTACGACCAAGGAGTACTTTCATGATTAGTGTCTCTGATCTGAAAAGTAAAAAGCGATCAAGGACACGTCGTTTTATTTCCAATATCGAATTTGAAACGACAAAAATCCGGCAATCTTTTCATGTTTTTACGGTCAGAAAAGGGCTATAAGAGGACCGTCTTTTAATTCCGTTTTAACGAGTGTAAAAGAAACGCTCGGCAATCTTTTCATGTTTTAGGAGTCAGAAAAGGGCTTAAAGATGACTCTGATGTTTTTGTTTGTAAAAAATGACAATTTTCCCTGAAAATCCTTTATCCTGCACAAAAACCAACACATTACTCATACCTGTTGAAGATAGATAAAAATACTTTGAAAAATACCTTTTCATGGTGAAAAATAAACAAATTTACCATTTATTTACCCAAAAAACCTATAAAAAGGGCTTTTACCAATTCATTTTTACCATTTTACTGTTGAGGAGAGAAAAAGGGCTTTTGGCAAGAAACTTCCCGTGGACATTGCGGAGAATCCGACCGTCGAAATCGAACGCCGTCTCTTTCAGGTATTCTACAACATCCTCCTCTTCATTTTCATCCGTTTAGAATTCTTTTTAGGCCCTAGATTTCATTTTTTGGAGGCTTTGGGGTTTCAAGAACCGCCTCTCGGGGTACGCAGGTGCCACACTAGGGACCCGCGTACCCCGACATTTTCTCAGTTGGGAAAATGTCGGGCGTACGCACCTTGCCTTAAGGGAACCTGCGTACCCACGCTCTGTTCCTAAAGGCGGGGTGCGTACCCCGCAAAACGAGTTTTCAAACCCCAATTTCTCCAAAATGGACCAAAATTTTTTGATTTCATGGAATCTAATGGATGTTTTCTGGTGTGTAGATTGTTCACCATGCTTGATTGGCGCGAGAGAGAGCACGAAGATGTTGATTTGGCCGCCATTAATCATCAACCGTCAATTGATGCTTTGAAGGCATGCGGCCTTTATAAATACTGGGCCATACCTGGCATGAGGGCCCAAGTGAGATTTCTAGAGTGGCTGGTAGAAAGATGGAACGTTCAGGACCAGTGTTTTTATATTGGAGGGCACCAGCTCGAGATGGAGCCCGCAGATATCTACTTTCTCACTGGTTTGCCCAAGAGAGGCGAACACTTGACTCTGTTCGGGACTAGGCCGGGTGGCCAGTCCATCGCTAGTCTCCGACTAGAGTGGTGTAACACTCAGACTCAGGAGAAGGGGATAGAGATCAAAACTATATCCCGTCCTGAACTTATGGTGATTGCCTTTACAGTTACCAGACTTTGCGGGGCTGCCGCTTTACACATTGCCACTGGATCCCAGATGCGGATGGCGATTGATTGCTATCGAGGTACCATTTTCAACTGGTGTGATGCTGTGTTGGCCAATGTAAAAGGCCAACTGACTAGAGCCAAAAACGGACAGCTAAAGACTTTTGGTTATGGGCCTTTAGTTGTGAGTTTTGGCTTAGAGAGGGTTCCGATGCTGATCCCACAGCAGCTCACTGTTGGTGTTGGGCTTCCTCGAGAGCCCAAATTGATGCGATGGGTTGCGGTTATGGCCCGTCATCCTGATGAGGGAACGGAGGTTGTTCGATTTACTCCGGAGTACTTTCACTGGTTAGAGGACCAGGTCTTTTCTATACAGGATTTTCCTTATGCCGGAGTTGATTTTCGTGGAGATCCGGACATGGTTCTTCCACCGGGAGAACAATGGGATGATACAGGTAACTTCATTTTCCACAAGTTTTTAAACTATCTATTTTTTGTTTTTTTTATATCGTCTCAAAACTGATAGTAATAATTTTCAAAATGCAGATGTAGGCCCACGTCGTCCAGCCAATCTCCGGCCTTTCGAGAGGAGACTACCAGTTGCAGCGGCACCGGCCCCACAGGACGAGGCCACAGAGACTTTAGCTGAGTTGGAAAGTGACCTAGAGCGTCTTACAGCAGATATACCGGAGACTACCATAGATGATATTCCTATCAGGCTTCAGCGCTATGTAGTCGGGGTCCCAGGACCTTTTAGGAGGTTCTTGTGTAGGGTGGCCCGTGCAGTGGTGTCATATAGAGATCATCACCAGTGATTGGATGGTCGTTTTGTAGACACATGTGACATTTTGGTTTTTTGTACTTATCATTTTTGCCGATCATAAGGTGTTTTTCAACCTATGATCGAAGACGATGTATTTTTTGACACACTCCTATCTATATATATCATTATTACCGGCTTATCTTGTAAATCATGTTATGGAATGGTTTTAAATTTACATGTATGATTATTGCAAATGTCTATTTAACATTCGAGAAGCAATTGCATCTGCTAATGTATTTAAAGACCTTGGAATATGTTGATATTCAATGTAATCAAACTCACGTTCCAAGAGACGCACTCTCAAAAATAACCTTAATAACACTGGATTTCTAATGGCATACACTCTATTAAGCTGTAATACAACGAGTTCAGAATCTAACCTCACTATCAAACTCCGAATCCCAAATGAAATAGATTCAGACAATAACTCAATCACTGCACTGTATTCTGCAATGTTGTTTGTTGTTTGACCGAGGCTCACCCCATGCATAGAAACTAACTCGTCAGAGGGCGAATAGATAACCCAAGCTGCGGAAGAGATATTCCGTGTACTACGACAAGCACCATCAGCGAAACCAATGTATGTTTGGAGAGGCATCGACATCTGCATCATCAAGAGTAAAACCAAGATAAGCCAGAATAACGACGAAAACACACTCTCTAAGCTAAGCACACTGTCTAAACTAACAAACACACCAGCTAGAAAGAAAAACTAACCTAACTAAAAATCTCCATACCCATCTTTTAAGCATAATACCTCTTTAGGTAAAGTCCATTTCTGGGTTTACCCAAAGAGTCCCCGTCAAAGTCTACCAGCTCATAGGCCCCTTTTGCTAGCTTTCGCTTGACAATATAGGGCCCATGCCACATAGGAACGAATTTTCCAGCACCTAATTTATCATTAGCTTGATCATATAATAACACTAGGTCTCCTTCCGAAAAATTTCGAGGGGTCACATTTCGATCATACTGAGCTTTCATACGTTTTGCGTGAGTCTCGATCGCCAATGCAGCATCACGTCGATTCTCATCTAATTGAGCTAAGTATAATAAACGCTTCTCCTCTTCGGAAGTAGCTGGAAGTAACTCGATGGCCATTTGCAGTGACGGGATTTCGCATTCAATGGGTAGCACAGCTTCCAAACCATAAACTAGTTGGAAAGGAGTGAACCCTGTTGATGTTTTCACTGAGGTTCGGTACGCCCAAAGCGCTGAAAATAACATGTTGTGCCAATTCGACCGATGAATACCAATGATTCGTCGGATCATGATAACTAAAACTTTGTTGATGGACTCAACCAGACCATTCGCTTGTGGATAATAAGGAGTTGAACTATCGTGACGCAAACCAAGCTGGCCTGTAAGTTCTGTCATCATAACGTTTCGAAAATGGCGCCCATGGTCAGTGATTATCGCTTGTGGGACACCAAACCTAGCAATTATATGATTGAATACGAAAATTGCAGCTGTCTTGCCGTCTGCCTCGAATGTAGGCATCGCCTCGGCCCACTTAGTAAAATAATCTACCGCAAGGATGATATACGCATGCCCCCCGGCCGAGTGAGGGTTACATGTAATAAAATCGATACCCCATTTGGCAAAAGGACCAACGGCAATTATAGGGTGGAGAGGAGCAGGTGGAGCGCGCATCTTTCGATCAAACACTTGACAGTTGTGGCATTTTCGGACCGCAGTAATACAATCTTTAAACAAGGACGGCCAGAAGTAGCCAGCGCGCAATATCTTTTGGGCTGTGGCATACCCAGACATATGACCGCCACACGCTCCAGAGTGACAGTCATTTAGAACCCTTTCAGCCTCTTCGTGAGTTAAGCAACGTCGAAAAATAGAGTCCGCCCCACGGCGATAAAGAGTATCTCCAATAATTTTGTATTGTTGGGACTGGAATCGAATTTTCCGACGTTCCGACTTTGAAACTTCGGGCCGAAAGGATTGGGTCTGGAGATAGACGATGATATCCCCATACCACGGATCTAAAGTGCTGATTAGAAACAAAGATTCGTCCGCAATGGGCTCCTCTGCCACAGTTTCCGTGTCAGCACGCGGGAAGTCACACATTAACTCTGCAAAAACTAAAGATTTCTTAGACTTAGATTTCTCAAACTCCAAGTCGAACTCCTGCAGGATAACAATCCATTTAGAGTACTTGCCCCCTAGCAATTGTTTAGTCAAAATGTAGATCATAGGGTTGCAATCCGAAATGACTGTAGTTTTACGGAGTAAAATGTAGTGACGAAAACGTTGGACAGCTTGAACGGCTGCCAATGCCAATTTCTCCACATGTGAGTATTTTAGCTCAGTTGGATTTAACGTCCGACTAAGGTAATATATCACATGTTCCGTTCCGAATTCATCTTCCTGAACTAAGACCATTCCAATGGTGGAATGGGAGGCGGCGAGGTACAAAAA